>OY294053.1:880259-1299369 GCA_958510825.1 Brachypterus glaber
AGGCTGTACTGTAGAATAAAAAAAATAAAAACTTATTTGCGGCATATCGGACAAAGAGAATCATTGGTTAAAAGTCAGCAATAAGGCTTTTATCTCACCACTTTGTCCAAAATGGCAAGAATAAGTCTTTAATATTTTTATTTATTGCGGACGTGTAACAATTTTTGATATACGTTCGCATTTTAAACATTATTTTAAAGTTTTTTCAGATTTTTTTTGCTGAAAAAAGGGATTTTTTAGGATTTTTCTTTGTAGTTTTATATAAATTTATAGAGGAAGGGTAGCAAATGTGGGCTAGGTCTTGTAATATGGGCTAGGTGGGTTTCTCAGCTATCCGATGCAGTTCTCTGCATTCGACTATCGCAAATCGTAAATGGCGAAGTTAAACTTCCACAGTAAAGATTCATTAATTAATTCATACATTCGTTGACGTTTGAGAATTTATTTTTATTTTCCGTCCTTTTCAGCAAGCCACAGAACTTTTTTAGGTAAGTTTATAAATTCCGTTACCTGATAGATAACAACGTTTTCAAAACCATTTCTGCAACAAATTAAAGCCACATAATCGGGCTTTGATGTGTGCTTATTAGTTTTCTTCTAATTACTGAATTTTAAAAATAACCTCTTTTGTTGTATACACCGAGTATTTTTGCAATATGGGCCATCCCTGTGTTTCTATTATGGGCTATTTAGAACTATGTATTTAAGCCTAGAATTTTTCTAGGAGGCCAAGAAAAGATCAGCAACAGCCAAGAATAGAAGAAAATGGAACGAGGGCCATATGAAACGCGCTATAATAGCGATGAGGCAGTACGAGATGGGTACCTTCAAAGCTTTAAAATGTTTAATATACCACGTTCTATATTAGGAGTTATTTAATTTATTATTTCATTTTAGATATAACTTTTATACTTTTAACTTATTGCGACCAATAAGATTGATTGCCACTTCAAATCTAATATTTATTACACAATTTTGGGGGCAGCCCATATTTAGGGCCAATTTCAAATCGACACAAAAGTGCACCTTCTCACTATTTACGAAATAATGAATTTATTATTTGTTTTAATCAATATGAATTTATAACAGGTTGTGACTAATTAATATAGCTATCGTTGGGTACGTTTGGTATTGGAACTAAACTTTTATTTATTTTTTTACAAGAAAAAATAAAATGGGTAGCCCATATTTGCTTCCTTTCCTCTATCATTTAAAATTAGTTTAAAAGTTTAACGTTTCTACATCACAAAAGCATTCTTTTGATTTTTTTTAAAGATATTTCAGGAAAATTTGCATCTTCAACCCTATTTTTAAGTCCCAAAAAAATTTAAAAATAGACTATAACTTTTTAAGTTTTTAGACTAACCCCAATTTTATTTTATCATATCTCAAATGACTATTATGTCTTTTTGCACTTGAATTTCTTGTAAGATAATCATGTTTTTCCCCTAATCTTTTAGAATTTTTCTCCTTCTCTTTTGAATATATTTCTTTCCCTTTAGAGTATTCCCCACTTCTATCATGTTCTTTTCTATTAATATTTTTTACATCGCTAGATTCTTTTTGCGTGTGGAAATTTTTGTAAAAGTCTGCAAAACATTTTTTTGATTCTTTTTTCGAACTGTTTCTTTCAAATGTCTTTTTTGGTTACTTCCGGTATATAACTCGTAGTCTTCTTGGTTTATAGTTTGAAAAATACTCTTTCGTTTGGGAAATATTTTGGATTCAGCAGGTTCAATTTTTCCTTCCCTCGAAATTTTTGGTTGAGTTTTTATAAAAAGTTTGTACGCTTGTTTGTTCATTGTTTTAAAAATGTTTTCGGGAAACATTCCATGTTCTGTTTTTGATAAATTTTCATTTTTTATAGAGCTGTATTTTTCATCAATTTTTCTATTTTCTATTTTTCTTAAATAATCCATACCTAGAAAAAAAATTTGTTTAATATACAAAAAACTAGATGAAACGTTGCAAGTACCCTGTCAAAACATCGGCACTATTGTACACTAGAGCCATCTAGTTTGCAAATTTCAAACTAGGTGTTTTGTTTGATTTTAAATTCTGTATCTTTAAAACATTATATTCTAGCAAAAAACTGTATATAACATTTTTTATAGGGCTTAAAAAGAGCTTTTATTTAAAATATAATTTTTTGAAATCGGGTTATAAATATGTGAAATGTGCTAAAAAAAACTTTTACTGCTTTAAACGCCAATATCTCGAAAGCAATGCTTTCCAAACGTGGTTTATAAATTTTTTTGACCAATTTAAAATTATCTTTTATATAAGTGCTAAATTAACCAAATACAATAATAATTGCCTTAATTATAAAGAAAAAACGCTAAAAATAGGAGTTTTACCCTATTTTTACCCCCTTACCCCCAATAGTTTACCCCCAAAATCTAATCAGCTCTTCGGAATACGATAAGAAACAATATGCAAAAAACCGCAAGACGATATCTCATGTAGAAATGGAGTTAGAGAGTTTACACCCAGACAGACAGACAGACAGACAGACAGACAGACTGATTTCGACTCTAATAGTCTAAAACGTCGAGAAATGTGAAAAAAACGTGGTCAAAGAGTTTGACTTTTCGGCGAAGATTTCAATACATCGGCACTCTTAGTAGCACTAAGTGCCGGTGTAAAAGAATGCCATAAAAAAAACATGTCCATTGATTTGCCAATGAACATTTATGTGTAAGTGTCATTTTGATATAAGCCCCTTTGTAAGAAAGGCGACGATATATAGCTATCTTTTTTGTCAAAATTTTTAGACACCATTTCCTCATGACTCATGTCCTTTTTTAGGTAGAAACTTTTTCCATGAATTCCATTTTCCTTTTCCCTCTCTTTTTTTAATTTCCTTTTAATTGCATCATACTCTTTTTCACTGTATCTTTTGAGAGCATTGTACTTATTTTCTGGGTAAGAATTTACTGATTTTTGTTCCGGAAATCTTTTAGAATTTCTGGACATAATCGGCGTTGATACTGACTCAATTTGAACAGATATTCTTTCGTTTTTGGTTTTTGGGAAACTTTCAAAATTTGAATAGTTTAAATGTTTTTTATTGTCATTTTCGTGAAATATTGTTTTATGTATTTTTTCTTTTGGATATCTTTTAGATTTTCTAGATAACAAGGGGGTTGATATTGACTCCCTTTGAATACCTAGAAGTAAAATCTATTGCTCTTTTTTTCTCTCTTTTTCTACCTTCAAATTTTAAAAATAATCATTTTTTAAACATTTTTTATACATTATTATGAAAATTTATAATGAAGTCTAGCAGTATTTTTTTCGAGAAACTGTCAAAAAAATGTTTAGAGGTAGAGAATATTCTGAAATGGTTATTTTTTATGGACAATGTGGCAGAAATGCAAAAAAATGTATTAAGAAATGTACCCCGAAAGAGTTCAACCCACCCCCTTGTTTTTAACGGCTGTACTACGTTTGAGGGAAACAGGCACCATGTTACTGGATAGAAAAGAAATTGGTGGAGCACTGATTACAGTTAGGACTCCGGAAGTAGAAGATTCTATGGTTTCCCGGACACCCGGGTGTCCGGGCCTGTATATCAGAGACTACAACTTTATTTCTGTATATATCGTCAAACTTGCGTACAAATTGCTCCGTGAAAAGGCGCCTTTACTGCCTAAAATTTATTTTTGATCGTAGAAAAAATGTTGTTTGTATTACGAGCGCAAAATGTGATTTCTGCTTTGGTTTGATACCACGCTCAAGCAGAAATCAGTCATTTTACGCTCTTAATACAAAAATATATATTTTCTAAACCTTTTTTGTAGCTTTTTTCATTTCCAAATTTTGTTACGTTCTCAAAAAACAAGTCCTGAGCCTGGCTGTTCATGGTCTCAAAAACACTTTTGCTGTCTGATGTGATCCTTAGTTCCGTTTTTGCACGCCCTTTAACCTTAAAGGTACCTATGGTTAGAGTGCCTTAATACCCATATAGCACACAAATCCCCGGGTATCCTCATGTCCTCTCAGCGCGCATGTCCCGGGACATTAGTCGTACTATCCCGAAAGGTATGTCCTGAGGATAAACTGTCCGTATATCCCAAGGATATACGGTATGTCCTTCGTACATCCAAGGGACATCCCGAGAGGATGCCCCGTGGATGTCCTTTCGTTTTCGTTTTGAGATTTCCGACATCCCCAGGGGAGTTTGTGTAGGGACACTAGATCTAGGTTTGTGACCTAAATTGGTGAACTAAAAATTTTAAATAAAACTGAGTAGAGGGTTAAAGTTTTAATAAAAATTTAAAACCTTTGCTTACGAGTTTAAATTTTTTAATTTATCCAAGTTAAAAATTTTAAGGCATTCATGCATAAAATCTTACCCAGTGATTTAGAGAGGGTAATATATCCAATCCCAATCTGAAAATTTAAATTTCGCGCAAAAAGTATTATTCAAAATGGATGCCACGTATTTTAGTCACTCGCGCTATCCCAAGATGACTGAAGGAACTAAAGCACAAGCGCCTAAATGCAGCTCTCTATGCAGGATTTTGTTTTGGTTTTTTGTTGTTTGGTCTTTTTTTTAATGAAGGGGCCTTGGTTTACGTTAATGTTGGTTTTGTCGTCTGTTTGGTGTTTTTTTTTGTAAAAAAATGTTTTTTATTTAAAATAACATATTGAAAACCGGTCAGCGCATGCGCAGTTTATCAAAACCTTGTATAAAGAGCTGCACATAGGCGCTCCTACTAAAGCCTTCAGATATCTTGCGCTATCCCCACTCTAAATCACTGCTCTTACCTTAACTCTTAAAATATCACATCTTTTGCACCTATTATATTCATACGAAACGCATCTGACTGGCTTTAAATTTAAGTTTGAAAAATGGCGGGATTTTAACAGTTTGAAACATCCGTGTTTTGAAATCATTTTACTATAAATTTTAGTGTTTTGGTTTTAAATTTTAGTTGCGATTACAATAATTTATGAATTTTTGACTTATGTGCCATTCTGACATTTTGCTTTCCTATTTAGAGTTTTTTTAGCAGGGAAACCCTTGTAATCGTAGTTAGAGCACTGTGGTCTGTTTCATCAAGCAAGAGAGTAAATTAAAAATCGCACATTGAATATTTTTAAAACGGATTCGAATATTGGATGTGCGAATATACTGCGTAGTTTATTTTTTTATTTATTTGCTATTTATTTAAATACAGAGTCATAAAACATAACTATATTCTATACACAAACAAACTATTCAAACCTGTTGTAAAAATATTTACTGTGCGATTTTTAATTTACTCTCTTGCTTAATGATTCATCAATGATGAAACAGATCATAGAATATGTATTTTTAAATATGAAGCAGTTACAAAAGATTTGTTGCAATATGAACATTTATTGTGTTTGTCTCTAGTGTGCACTGGCATATGTCTTTTTAAAGTCCGTGCAGTTGCAAAAAGTTTAAAACAAGATGAACATTTGTTTTTTGTTTTTTCAGTGTTTCCTATTTTCTTCTAAAATCCAAAAGATGTATGGGGCTTCTCTCCTATGTGTGTGTCGAAACATGAACTTTTAGATTTGAAGCATTTTTATAGGATTTGTCACAATAAGAGCAATTATAGGGCTTCTCCCCTGTATGTACTCGAATATGTTTTTTTAAATCTGAAGTAGTTACAAAGGATTTGTTGCAATAAGAACATCTATGGGGCTTCTCTCCAGTGTGTAAGCGAATATGTTTTTTTAAATTCGATACATCTGTAAAAAATTTGTTGCAATAAGAACATTTATAGGGCTTCTCCCCTGTATGTACTCGTATATGTATTTTTAATTCTGTAGTAGTTCCAAAAGATTTGTTGCAATAAGAACATCTATGGGGCCTTTCTCCGGTGTGCAAACTAATATGTCTTTTTAAATTTAACGCACCTATAAAAGATTTGTTGCAATAAGAACAGTTATGAGACCTCTCTCCAGTGTGGAAATGAATATGTCTTTTTAAATTTGATGCATCTGTAAAAGATTTACTGCAAAAAGGACATTTATTATCCCTAGTATGTATTAGAATATGTCTTTTTAATGTTGCTGCAACTGCAAAATATTTGTTGCAATAAGAACATTTATAGTGCTTGTCTCCGGTGTGCACTGGCATATGTCTTTTTAAAGTCCGTGCAGTTGCAAAAAGTTTAAAACAATATAAACATTTGTGTTCTGTTTTTTCAGTGTTACATATTTTCTTTTCAGTTTGTCTGCAAACATGCACTTTTAAGTCAGATTTTAACTTAAAAGTTTTTTCACAGTATGAACAAATAAATAAGAACTGACTTTCCTTATCTACAATTAATTTATTTTCTGCTTCAACTTTAATAGTTTTAAATTCACTATCATATGTTTCATGTTTGATAATTTCAATTTTTATTTGATCTTCAACTGGAACAAATTCCTCTTTATTTGTTTGGATTTCCATTTCATCTGTTTCATGTTCAACTTTTATATCGTCTTTCTCCTTCTTAATTTTTAAAATATTTAACTTAGCATCATTATGTGTAAGGATATGCACATCCAAATCAGATTCTAGTTTAAACGATTCTTCACAGTAAGCACAAACAAATCGTGGTTTTAATTCTTCGTCTATGATTGGTGTTTTTCTTCAGAATTTTTAATTTCATGTACTATAATTTCAATTTTCATTTGTTCTTCATCTGGGATCAATTTCTCTTGTTTTATTGTTATTTCTGACTTTTCTTCAACTTCCAAAGGTTCATATTTATCCTTCTCTTCTTTGATTTTTACATCTTCCATCTTACAAGATTAGTAAGCTTACTAATAAAAATGTTTTGTAAGAAATTTTACGGGCTTTCATCTGAAAACAAAAAGAAAAATCTTTAACTATTTCTAAACGTAGGGAACGTTCAAGTATTACGTAACGCAAATTTTGATCATTTTGGAAACATACATATAAAGAAATTAACTTACCTACCAACATTTACAGTATCATTTACCATTTCACAAAAATAAATCAATTTTACAAGAAAATGCAACAAAATGCGACGTGTGACATATATACAAATGACGTATGGATGGTCAAAAGTAGTTTTCATTAGGGTATGGTTTTAAATGCCTGTGTTATCCAACTGACAAAACTAAATCTATAGCTTGTGTACACCCAGTGTATAGCATATGTATAGAACTAGGATCTGTTTTTTCAAGCAAGAGAGTAAATTAAAAATCGCACAGTAAATATTTTTACAACAGGTTTTAATAGTATATAATTTTGTATAGAAGATAGTTATGTTTTATAAAATAAACTCAGTATATTCGCACATCCAATATTCGAATCCATTTTGAAAATATTCACTGTGCGAGTTTTAATTTACTATCTTGCTTGATGAAACAGGCCATATATGGTCACTGAGATATGGCGCACAACTAAACGGATTAATACAAAAGAAAAACTAATGGGAACTTCAAGTTGTTCCTCCCGTCCTCTCCGCTCGATAGGTATGAGTAGTTGTTTACATCTAGCAAAAGATGGCGCACAAGTATACATCAATCTAATGACCATATTTATTTTGCGAATAAAGTTAAAAAACGTTCTCATCAGCGTACAGAGTTGACTCTTGGAACTGAAGAGGGCCAGCAGCCCGAAACTGTCAGTCTACCAATATCACTCTGTACAATTATTAGAAAATAGATTGATAGAAATTTTAATTAATATAATATTTTTATATACAAGAGTACCAGGAGAGCATTTATGGGGCTTCTCACCTATGTGTGTGTCTTTGTATATGAACCTTTAAGTTTGATGTATCTCTAAAAAATTTATCGCAGTAAGAACATTTATGGGGCTTCTCCCCTGTATGTATTTGAATGTGTATTTTTAAATATGAAGCAGTTCCAAAAGATTTGTCGCAATAAGAGCATTTATGGGGCTTCTCCCCTGTGTGTATTCGAATATGTCGTTTTAAATGTGATGCAGCCGCAAAAGATTTATAGCAATAGGAGCATTTATAGGGCTTCTCTTCAGTGTGGATAGAAATATGTTTTTTCAAACGTGATGCAGTTAAAAAAGATTTACAGCAACAAAAACATTTATGAGTCCTCACCCCTGTATGTGTTAGAATATGTGCTTTTAAATTTGATAAAGTTCCACAAGCTTTTTTGCAATAAGGGCATTTATGGGGCTTCTCTCCTGTGTGTATTTGAATGTGGCGTTTTAAATATGATGCAGCTCCGAAAGACTTGCTGCAATAAGCACATTTATAAGGATTCTCCCCTGTGTGTATCCGAAGATGTATTTTTAAATCTGAAGCATTTTGAAAAGATTTGTTGCAATACGAACACTTATTAAGGTTTCCTCCTGTGTGTGCTCGAATATGAACTTTTAAATTTGAAGCGTTTTCAAAAGATCTATCACAGTTAGAACATTTATGGGGCTTTTCCTCTGTATGTATAAGAATATGTCTTTTTAAATCTGAAGCAAATCCAAAAGATTTTTTGCAATCGGAGCATTTATGGGAGTTGTCTCCAGTATGCATAGTGTGTCTTACAATATGTCTTTTTAAATCAGATGCAGTCGCAAAAGATTTAAAGCAATAAGAACATTTATGAGTCCTCTCCCCTGCATGTGTTAGAATATGTTCCTTTAAACATGATTCATTTCCAACAGATTTTCTGCAATAAGGACATTTATTATCCCTAGTATGTATTAAAATATGTCTTTTTAATGTTGCTGCAACTGCAAAATATTTGTTGCAATAGGAACATTTATAGTGCTTGTCTCCAGTGTGCACTGGCATATGTCTTTTTAAAGTCCGTGCAGTTGCAAAAAGTTTAAAACAATATAAACATTTGTGTTCTGTTTTTTCAGTGTTACATATTTTCTTTTCAGTGTGTCTACGAACATGCACTTTTAAGTCAGATTTTAACTTAAAAGTTTTTTCACAGTAAAAACAAATAAATAAAGACTCATTTTCTTCATCTACTAGTTGTATATCTTCTTCTTTAACTTTACTAGTTTTAAATTTTCTGTCATATGTTTCATGTTCGATAATTTCAATTTTTATTTGATCTTCAACTGGAACAAATTCCTCTTTATTTGTTTGGATTTCCATTTCATCTGTTTTGTCTTCAACTTTTATATCCTCTTCCTCCTTCTTTATTTTTAAAATATTTAACTTAGCATCATTATGTGTAAGGATATGCACATCCAAATCAGATTCTAGTTTAAACGATTCTTCACAGTAAGCACAAACAAAACGTGGTTTTAATTCTTTGTCTATGATTGGTGTTTCTTCTTTTCCTTCTTCAGAATTTTTAATTTCATGTACTATAGTTTCAATTTTCATTCGTTCTTCATCTAGGATCAATAGCTCTTGTTTTATTGTTATTTCTGACTTTTCTTCAACTTCTGTAGGTTCATATTTATCCTTCTCTTCTTTGATTTTTACATCTTCCATCTTACAAGATTAAAAAGCTTACTAATAGAAATGTTTTGTAAGAAATTTTAGGGGCATTCATCTGAAAAAAAAAATAAAAATCGTTAACTATTTTTAAACTTAGGGAACGTTCAAGTATAACGTAACGCAAATTTTTATCATTTTGGATCCCCCCCCTGTAACGCTATTTTCCTATATACCATTAACATGGGCATAACACTCCAAAATTCAATTCAATTCAATTCAATTCATTTATTTACGGAAAATCCAGTAAATGATTGATAATATTCACTGTGCGATTTTTAATCGTCACTTTGTAATATAGCAAGGGTTAATTAAACTATTCGTTTACTTACGTTATAATTTATGTTTATTTTGTATATAAATAGTTACGTACAGAACTATTTTGTATCTGGGACTATTTTGTAGCAGGAACTGAATTCTAACCATATAAGTCTCTATTCCATAGTTCTACCTGAAAATAACATAAAGAAAACATAATTAGAATATGATTTTTAATAATAAAGAATCATATGACTTATTTCTCTATAATACATTTGTCTATGGACTTACCTGGTTTTTATATGTTTCAGAGTCTATTGAGGGTTGGATTTCACTGGCTTTCATCTGTAGCTTGTTTCTCCTGGAAAGTTTCATATGCTAATTGCTTCGGGATAATCCAGAATTTGTTGAAAATAGTTTGCTGGAACTGCTCACTTAGATTCAGTATTTTGTTTATACTTAGTTCACAGGACACTTAGTATTCTGTTCGTATTTTTATTAGTTTTGCTGATAAACAATAAGTATTGTTTATATTTGTTTCTTAGAGTAATATTTTGAGGTTAGATATCACTAATACGGATTTATTAGGAAATAGTCTTTTTGGTTATTATCTTTGATGTAGTTTCAGTTACCTTTATTAGGAATCCTATACGGTAAAACTGTAGTTGATAATGACTTGCATAGATGTCGCTAATAGTTCAGAAATAGGATTTTATTTACCTGAAGGGTTCATACCGGTTGATAAGGTCGATTTTCGCTCTTTCTTGATGAACTCTGTACAATGGTGGTGTCATTTTGACGAGTGTTTATTTTCTGTAATCATCGAAGTAATCCTTCATGTATTTTTATTTAAAGTTAGTGAAAATGAATATTTAAACAATGCGGAAGATATTATAACTGTTATTTTATACAATTATGCATTTATAACGTTTCGATGGACATCGAAGACTTAGAATGACATGTAAGTTAAGTTTTTCTGTTTCTTAGAATATTTCTGAGATATAATTATTGTTTTAGCACCATTAATTAAGCACAATCACTAGACCATTAATTACTCACCATTTCTATACCATTAATATGGAATTATATTAATTTAAGTTGAAGTTTATTTTGGTATATTTGATATACAAGTTCTCCGCATGGAGTGATGTTCTGTTGGAACATGGTTCTGTAATTTTTGGCATAGATAAATTCTATGTAACCGTCTAGCAGACAATTTTATATTGGACATAATTTTCAAAAGCATATTTAATCCCGGACAACATTTTCAATCGTACATTTTATCCTGGAAGATAATTTTTCCAAAGTAGATGGGACAGCCTATATTTTTTTTTCTTTCATTTGAGAAATGAATTCATCAGCATAGGGGAGACTTGCACAGATGGAGACGATGGAATTCATACCTCATGGATTTTGCAGAAACCAGCTAAGTACTCATTCTGAAAACTTTTGAAAGCAATATTTCATATTTTTTAAATTCTTTTATTTCAATATTCTTATAACTGTAAACTTTATCAGATCTGATATAGTATTGATTAATACTATATGCCCTTCTGGCTTTTGTTCATTTTTAGGTACTTATTTTTTTTAAAACATTTAATCTCATTTATTAATTATTAAATATCATACTTTTGATTAAATGATTTCTAATTTAAGCATGACTTTTATACACTGCAAGAAATGATTGTTGTTTACATACATTTCTTGGTGCTTGCTGAACTTCATGTTTTCTTTATACATTTAAGTCGAATGATTTCTGAATTTAGTAATTTTTATTAAGATTTCTTTAATTATATCTTAATATAATTACACATATTTTTTAGATATATTAATACATTACTTGATGTGCTTTCATTAAGTTTATTTATAATAAATTTCTCAAATGAATTATCTTATTTTATTTAAGGGTTATATTTTCTCAAACTGAAAAGCTTAAGTATTTACACTAGGTTGTTACTTACCTAAAGGAGTAAAAGCTAAAGTAACTGGCGCCCCTAACAACATTAATCAATTCTTTCTATTTTTCCCTTGCCCATACCCATTGCTCCGCTGTCAAAACTAGCCGTTGGCAGTGAACGTATTAATTACGGTACACTATCTTGCTTGATTGACCATAATAACATTAACATCTATGAATTTTTATCATCAATAATTGGTTTGGTTTTTTTTTTAGGTTATCACGTCTAATTATTCATAGAATAAAGTTACAGATGTGTCTGGGTAGTTCAAAATACATATAAAGAAATTAACTTACCAACATTTACAGTATTATTTACCATTTTACAAAAATAAATCTTCTTCTTCTTCTTCAAAATTTCCTTTTGGACACTAAATTAAAGTGACCCAAAAGGACTTAATGGTCTTGAACTCTCGTTCTTATTGACCAGGTACAAGTATTAGAGACTTGAAGCGAGTCTCTCTAATCGTTTCAACTAAATGTAATTTCTTATTAACATAACCTCACAAAAAAAACGTGGTTAACCCACAAAAGTACATCACAAACATAAAATATTCAATTTAAATCAATTTAAATATGTAGAACCGTTTCGTAGTATAGATATATTCTTAACAATCACATTTTAACATGAAACAGTCTGGCTGCGACCAAACACCGTTAATGATTTACCGACCGCGCCGTAGACTCTTGTTGCCGGTTCCACGGGTGGAACGCAACTCCAAAAATAAATCAATTTTTCAAGAAAAACAACAAAATACGATGTGTGACCTATATACATATGACGTATGGATGGATGGTCAAAAGTAGTTTTCATTAGGATATGGTTTTAAATGCCTGGGTTATCCAACTGAAAAACTGCAGAACTTCAAAACAAACCTAATAAGTACATAGTAGGCTGGCCTAAGGCATACCCACAAGCTCGCATAATAACAGTACATAAGAATGCGGTACCGTGATTGGCTTACAAGATACAAGGCCGCACGTTAAGCCAATCACGGAATCGCATTCTTATATCCTATGTTGTTATGTGAGCCTGTGGATATGCCTTTAGTGCCTATTCACAGGCTCGCATAAGAACGTAATACATAAGAATGCGATGCCGTGATTGGCTTGATGTGCGGCCTTCTAAGCCAATCACGGCATCGCTTTCTTATGTTTTATGTTCTTATGCAAGCTTCTGGATAGGCCTTTGGTTCTCAGTTGTATGGAGAGTAGCTACCGAGTTACGCCACATACATCTATATTTTTTTTGGTATGTGCTAAGTTGTAAACAACTAAAAAAGTAAAATCAATCAGTTTTTTAATCATAAACATAATTACACAGACGTCTGTGCATAATTCTACAACATAACCTCAATAAGGTACTAACAAAAATGGATTATATTAAAATAGAGAAAGATACAGCTGAGCAAGAAGTAAAAAAAGAGCTTGTGGACAGCAAAATTCACATTGAACCTTTAAAAGAAGAAATTTTTATCAAAAAAGAGTTGGTAGATGATGCACTTGACAGTTTTGATTGTTCCACAAATCAAGAGTTCTCTGTAAACTTGCATGAAATAAAAATCGACTCTCAAGAACATGAAGTAAAATTTGAGAAAGAAGAAATTATCAATCAATCTTTTGAGGATATACAACAAAAGCAACGTTATAAAGGTTCTACTTACAATGAAAAGTTTAACCGAAAAATCAAAATAAAAAGCAAATCAAAAAGAACTCAATTTAACTGTGATATTTGCAATACAAATTTTACTCAAAAAGGAAGTTTAAACAGACATGTTCAAGCACACACAGGAGAAAAACCATATAAGTGTGATCATTGTGATAAAAAGTTTTCTCTAAAAAAGAATTTGGACAGACATATACGACTACACACAGGAGAAAAACCGTATGAATGTAGTTATTGTGATAAACAATTTTCTGACAGGACCAATTGGGTTATCCATATTCGGACTCACACAGGAGAAAAACCATATAAGTGTGTTCATTGCGATAGAAGGTTTTCTGTAAAATGTAATTTGGACAGACATACTCAAAAACACACAGGAGAAAAACCATATAAATGTAGTCATTGTGATAAAAGGTATTTTCAAAAACATAATTTGAATGACCATCTTCAAATTCACACAGGAGAAAAACCTTATATATGCCCTTATTGTGGCCAAAAGTTCTCTCTGAAATATCGCTTAAACAGTCATATACAAACGCACACAGGAAGACCATATGAATGTGACCATTGTGATGAAAAGTTTTCTGAAAAAAAACTATTAAAAGTGCATATTAGGAAGCATACTAGATAAAATAACACAGGACCACAAAAAAAGTTTGGACTTTTTTCCAGACTATATTTTTTCTACGTATTTTTGGGCGCTGAAAACGAATATGGTCCTCAAAATCTCGAGATATAGCGCAATTTTTTTTTTGTATGCATTAGGGAATGTTCAAGCATTACATAACGCAAATTTTGATCATTTTGGACCATTATACATACAATGTCATATATAAGTCACAGTAAATATTGCCTTTTCCCAAATAAAAAAAAAAATAAAAAAATAACAATTTTTTTTTAAATAAGATCTTGTTTTTTTGATAAAAAAAAATTGAAAAAAAAAATTAAAAAAAGCTTTAAACAATTGATTTTTTTTTCTTTATCTTCTTTTTGCGAATTGTATACACATGAAACGATTTTCAATGGATAGGATACTTTGCCGCGGCCCGGGGCCGCAACATATGCTAAGACCTTCCAATTTTACATATCTAACTGTTTGGATCTGTTTACATCGGCACTTAGTGCTACTAAGAGTGCCGATGTATTGAAATCTTCGCCGAAAAGTCAAAATCTTTGACCACGTTTTTTTCACATTTCTCGACGTTTTAGACCAGTCGAAATCAGTAAAAAAAATTTTTGCGTCCGTCTGTCTGTCTGGGTGTAAACTCTCAAACTCCATTTCTACATGAGATATCGACTTGCGGTTTTTTGCATATTGTTTCTTATCGTATTCCGAAGAGCTGATTAGATTTTGGGGGTAAACGATTGAGGGTAAGGGGGTAAAAATAGGGTAAAACTATTTTTAGCGTTTTTTCTTTATAATTAAGGCAGTTATTATTGTATTTGGTTAATTTAGCATTTATATAAAAGATAATTTTAACTTGGTTAAAAAATGTTATAAACAACGTTTTCCTAAAACGCATTGTTTTCGAGATATTGGCGTTTAAAGCAGTAAAAGTTTTTTTTAGCATATCTCACATATTTATAACCCGATTTCAAAAAACTATATTTTAAATAAAAGCTCTTTTTAAGCCCTATAAAAAATGTTATATACAGTTTTTTGCTAGAATATGTTTTAAAGATACAGAATTTAAAATCAAACAAAACACCTAGTTTGAAATTTGCAAACTAGATGGCTCTAGTGTGCTTGATTGTTCATGTATCATGTACAAATTTTGTAATTTTTAATTTAGACTATTATTATTATTTAGTTAAAAAAATACAAATACCTGAAAATGTTTTAATATGTTGAAAATATAAAAAAAGCTACATAAAATTAATCAAAATATTAAAAAATGTTATAGACCTTTTTTAGAGCATTTATGAATTTTTAAAGATGCAGCAGTTCCAAAAGATTTGTTGCAGCAAGAACATTTATGGGGCTTCTCCCCAGTGTGTCTTAGAACATGTCGTTTCAAACATGATGGATCAACAAAAGATTTGTTGCAATAAGAACATCTGTGGGTCTTCTCCCCAGTGTGGGTTAAAATATGTCGTCTTAAATGTGTTGCAGTTCCAAAAGATTTGTTGCAACGAGAGCACTTGTGAGTCTTCTCCCCAGTGTGTGTTAGAATATGTCCTTTTAAAGTTGATGTATCTGCAAAAGATTTGTCGCAATAAGAACAATTATGGGGCTTCTCCCCAGTGTGTGTTAGAATGTGTCGTTTTAAATGTGAGGCCGATGAAAAAGATTTGGAGCAATAGGAACATTTATGGGACTTCTCCCCAGTGTGCATCAGAAGATGAATTTTCAAATTTGATGCCCTAGCAAAAGATTTAATGCAATAAGAACATTTATAGGGCTTCTCCCCAGTGTGTGTTCGAACGTGCATTTTTAAACATGCTTTAGTTCCAATAGGAATATTGCAATAAGAACATTTATAGGGATGCTCCCCAGTGTGCGTTAGGGTATGAATTTTTAAATTTGTTGCCTTAGCAAAAGATTTATTACAATAAGAACATATATGGAGCTTCTCCCCAGTGTGCTTACGAACATGAGTAGTTAAACATTCTGCAGTTCTAAAAGAATGGTTGCAATAGGAACATTTGTGGGGCTTCTCCCCAGTGTGCGTAAGAATATGTCTTTTTAAACTATGTGCATGTCCAAAACATCTGTTGCAAAAAGAACATTCATGGGGTTTTTCTCCGGTGTGTATTTGAAAATGTCTTTTTAAAGCATATGCAGCTACAAAAGATTTATTGCAATAAGAACAATTATGGGGCTTCTCCCCAGTGTGTCTGCGCACATGCACTTTTAAGTCAGATTTTGACTTAAAATTTTTTTCGCAGTATGAACAAATAAACAAGGACTCAATTTCTTCATCTGCAATTTGTTTATCTTCTTCCACTTTTATATTTTTAAACTCATAGAATTCGTATTCAATAGGTTCAGTTTTTATTTGGTCTTCATCTGGAACAAATTCCTCCTTATTTATTTGGATTTTCATTTCATCTGTTTCATCTTCAATTTTCATTTCATCTTCTTCCTTCTTTATTCTTAAAATATTTAAACTAAAAGCAGTATGTTTAAGGATATGCACATCAAAATCAGATTTTAATATAAATTTTTCTTCACAAAAAGCACAGTTAAATAGTATTTTTAAGTCTTTGTCTATGATTAAGGTTTCTTCTTTTTCTTCTTCAAAATTTTTAATTTCATCTTCTATTGCTTCACTTTTAATTTGCTTTTTATTTGGGATTTCTAACTTATCTTCAACTTCTCTAGTCTCATATTTATTATTTTTTTTTGCAATTTTTACACCGTTCATCTTGAAATTGAAAGATTTTTTTTTCTGAAAGAAACAGATCTGTCATTTATAATAACACGTTCTACCTAAAGTGCCTCAATGTGAGATTTGGTGTCAAAACAAAAAAAATTCACATTAAAGTCACATTCTCAGTGTCAACATGCATCGATGCTGGATCCAGCAGCTTGTCTGCCGCGAGATGCCAGCGGCAGCAAAGAATTTGATAACGTCACTTTTGTGAACCAACACTACCCAAATATATGATAAAATTGTAAATATAACCAAGTAGCAAGTAATTTTACATTTAAGTCAATAAAATTTTCTTCTTGACGAAGAAGCAGTGAAGTTGAATATTTTTAACTTCATCTGTCAAAATCGGCAGCATGAAAAACAATTGGGAGAAAGCTCTATTTACGCCGCTGCACGTTTTTGCTGTGAGAACGTGACTTAAGACCACATTAAGATATAAAGCCTTTTTAGGAAGCCCTGGTCGCATAGCAACGTTTTCAGGTCAACTCTGATGTAATATTTTGAAAATGCTGCTATGTGACAAATGGAGTTACTGCTTTCTAGCGTAGTAGGGCAGTAACAATGTTTTCATAACAAAAATCACGAAACTTTAAAAACAATTTATTCATAAAAAAAAATCACCAAAAAAATTAAGATATTAATATCTAATGTAACTTGTACAAACTCTTATAAGGAAAACCAAGACTATAAGGGCAGTGTTATGCAATAATCCTATATGGAATTGTATATGGGTTAGACGATTATTGCATAACACCGCCTATATAATTATATCTTAAGATAAGCTACCAAATTATAATAGTCCTATAATTTTGTAGGTTATCTTGTTGGTATATATTGATATTAACATGTTTGGGCAGTTCTAGAAAAGAAAAACAAAGAAAATAACATACCAATAGTTACCGTACTCCTTTTTATTTAAATAAAAACCAGCTTTCACAGAAAAAACTAGATTTTATAAATTAAAAACCACAGCTGGGCTTGAAACGTGCTGACATCTATCATCGGTATTCTGTGACGTCATATTTATTTTTAAGGGATGTTCCAAAGTATTTTTAATAAATTTCTTCCTGCATGGTTATTACTACATGGGTATCAAACTAACAAAACAATTCGTTACATATAAAAAAGAGGAAGTGGTAAAAGTCTAACGTTAGAATAACGTTTATCTAACGTTACAACTTTTTCCAAACGTTAGATAAACGTGATTCTGACGTTAGGCAACTAACGTTAGGAATTCTAACGTTAGAGATCGGGACATTTATACATTAAATCGCGTTACAAAAAAAAGTTTAACCAACGTTAAATTCCTACTAGGGCTACTGTCATTTTACAATGTATTTGCATAGTACTATTAAGCGCAAAATAAACCTTATTACATTATACAAATTAAACCCAAGTAGTTTGATCACACACAATCCCTAGGATTAGGTGACAGACTAAAAACATACCTTCTAAAAATTATAAAAAATATGTTAAATATCCGTTATTCTTAGGTCTATTATTAAAACTAATTTAATTTAAAATAATTTACCGATGTATTTTGTATTTTAAAGTTGTTAATAAACTTGAACTTGATTTGAGTAAAAAAAAACAGATCTCATACAGTGTGTGAAGTCTGTAGAAAAATACAATTAATTTACTTAAAATATTTTAATATGTTAACATATGTTAATTTTAAACAGACATATTGAAACGTACACAAAGAACTTTTACCTCAAGAAGTAATTTCAGACCAATGTTTATGAAGGTGTCCTCTTTTTGTTTGTTTATTTACTAACAGAAACGCTATACAGCTTTTTGGTGTAAAATGTAGATGTCGCTAGTCGACTTTCAGGCTACCTAGTAGCGATGTTGCGTAGTTTCCACCTTGTCATGAATTCAAATTATTATACTTAAATTAAAAATGTAAAAAACTTTATTGTGTATACTATAATTATGTTTAATAATTAAACTACTAGTTCATATAAAACTCATACAGAACTAATGTTTCTTAACATTTACAATAAAATATACAAAGCATATGTTTCCAATCGGCAACACTGTACCCCTGTCAGTCATTTTACGACTTTAGACTGTGAGTTAACACATTCTTTCTCTCTCTTTACGCGTGCTAAGTGTAAACAATAGTCACTCCCCACCAGCCCCACATCGTAGTTGGTTCACGCTTCAAACAAAGCATACGGTAGATTTCATCATGTTCCTTCTTGAGGTAAAAGTTCTTTGAACGTACATGTTGCAGTAAGTGTGCGTTAGAACATGAATTTTTAAATTTGATTTAATTCCAAAAGATTTGTTTCCCTGTGCGTTCTAATATGTCTGTTTAAATGTGATGCAAATACAAAAGATTTGTTGCAACTGTTGCATTTGTGGGGCTTCTCCCCAGTGTGCATTCGAACATGGGTTTTTAAATGTGTTGCAGTTCGAAAGGATTTGTTACAACAAGAACATTTATAGGGCTTTTCCCCTGTATGTATTCGAATATGTTTTTTTAGTTCTGAAGCAGTTCTAAAAGATTTGTTGCAATAAGAACATTTATGGGGCCTCTCCCCAGTGTGTGTTAGAATATGCACTTTTAAATATGATACAGTATTGAAAGAATTGCTGCAAATGTTGCATTTAAAGGGCTTCTCCCCAGTGTGGGTTAAAATATGTCGTTTTAAATGTGTTGCAGTTCCAAAAGGTTTGTTGCAATGAGAACATTTATGCGACTTCTCCCCCGTGTGTGTTGTAGAATGTGCTTTTAAACAGGATGGACTTATAAAAGATTTGTTGCAATAAGAACATTTATGGGGCTTCTCTCCTGTATGTGTTTGAATATGATTTTTTAAACGACATGCATGTACAAAAGACTTGTTGCAGTAAGAACATTTATGGGACTTCTCCCCAGTATGCATTTGAATGTGTCTTTTTAAAGCATATGCAGCTGCAAAAGGTTTATTGCAATACGAACAATTATGGGGCTTCTCCCCAGTGTGTCTGCGCACATGCACTTTTAAGTCAGATTTTAACTTAAAAGCTTTTTCACAGTATGAACAAATAAACAAGGACTCAATTTCTTCATCTGCAATTTGTTTATCTTCCTCTTCCACTTTTATATTTTTAAACTCATAAAATTCGTATTCAATAGGTTCAATTTTTATTTGGTTTTCATCTGGAACAAATTCCTCCTTATTTATTTGGATTTCCATTTCATCTGTTTCATCTTCGATTTTCATTTCATCTTCTTCCTTCTTTATTCTTAAAATATTTAAACTAAAAGCAGTATGTTTAAGGATATGCACATCTAAATCAGATTTTAGTATAAATATTTCTTCACAAGATGCGCAATTAAATAGTGGTTTTATTTCTTTATCTATGATTAGTGTTTCTTCTTGTTCTTCCTCAAAGGTTTTAGTTTCATCTTCCATAATTTCAGTTTTAATTTGTTTTTCATCTGGGATCAATGGATCAATGGACGTATTGTTAGAAATTTTATCTGAAAGAAACAGATTTGTCATCCAGGTAGTCCTAAGGCTCTTTATAGAGGATATCTAGACCTTTAGGTAGTCAAAGTCCAGCCTAAAGTGCCTCAATATGAAATATCCTCTCAAAACAAAACAAAAATAACTCAAGGCATGACTTGGTTATATGGGGTCATAATTCATGACCAATAGTATAACCAAAGCACTTCAAAGGGGTCTGTACACTTAAATATCATTCAAAAAAGCTTTAGTTATAACTATAATTCTTATTAAATGAAAAATCTTAACACAAAAAGCCTTTATTCACGAATTTTTATATGGAAATACTAAAACCGCATGAAGTCTTAAGGAACCTCATGTAACTTTATGAGGAAGTTACACGAGGTTCTAAGAAACTTTATCCGGAACTTTAAAAACATATGAGAAACCAAGACTAAGGACACTAGATCTGTGGTGTAGGAAACTGAACTGGAGTTTACAGATTTAGAGTCCTTAACCAAGACTATATAAGATAAGCTACTAAATTATAAAACTATAACAGTCTTATACAAAGACTATCTAATTGCTTTAGTCTTATATTATAATTTTTTTAGGTTATCTTGTAGGTATATAATTTATTAACATGTGTGGACAGATTTAGAAAAGAAAAACAAAGAAAATAGCATACCGATATTTACCGTAATCCTTTTTATTTAAATAATAACCAGCTTTCACAAAAAATCTAGATTTTATAAACTAAAAACCAGAGCTGTACCCGAAACTGAAAATACCGGTGTTCTGCGACGTCATAGTTATTTTTAAGGGATGTTCCAAAGTATTTTTAATAAATTTCTTCTGTTATGGTTTTTGCTACCTGGGTATCCAACTAATAAAACAATTCGTTACAAATTCATTGTATTTGAGTCACAAAATTAGAAAGAAACTCTTTCTAATTTTGTTATTTGAGCGAGAAAGTATGGAGACTTAATTTTTAGAGATCTAGGAAGAAAAATACAAATATTAAGTTACTTAAAATACTTTAATATGTTAAAAAATAAAAATAAACCTATATACATATAATCTTAATCAGAATTCTATGATATTAATATCATATGTTGTACCTATATTATAAACTCAAAAACTAATTTATCAATATATTAATACTAATTAGTACGAAAAAAAATCAAATCCGCCATTTTATAGCCAACGTAAAATGATATAAATCACCAATGTTTCGTTTTTATCAAATGAAGAGTAATCTTAATTTTGGGGGTGGACATAAATAGAACTCACCTTGCATGGTACCACTAGGCGATTTCCTAGTGGTTTCATATGGCAAATTTCTACACGGAACCATGAGTGGAGAGGAAATTTTCTTTATGGAACCTATAAGAAATTTTTTACAGGGTAACATCACTTTATATCGGAGAGGTGCAGAGCAAGATGATGGGTCAGACTACTCTTCTGTGAAAAATCTCTATCACAAATTGAACATTTGTAAAGTTTTTCCCTATCGTGAATATACATATGCAATTTTAGTGAAGACTTATATGTAAAGGGCTTTTCACACACTGTACAACTGAATGGTTTTTCACCTGTATGTGTTCGAATGTGTATTTCTAGGGCAGTAGCACGAAGAAATGGTTTTTCACAATAAGAACACGTGTAGAGTTTTTTAGTAGTATGTATGCGACTATGCTCTTTTAAAAGGGACCTTCGTGGATAGGTTCTTTCACAATATGTACATTTGAACTTGTGTGGTATTTTGTTTTCAATAATTGGAGTATCATTTTTCAAAGGTTCTTCTGAAAAACCCTTTTTACAGATCGTATTCATATGAGTTTTTAAGGAAGACTTGTGTGAAAAAAACTTTTTGCAGTTTGTGCATGTGAATTTTTTCTGACCGTTATGGGTTTGCATATGTCTGTTTAAATCTGATTTATCTACGGAACGTTTGCTGCAAAAAGGACATTTATAGGGCTTTTCCCCAGCTTCTGCCCGCATATGTCTTTCTAGAGCTGACAGACATCGAAAAGATTTGTGGCAGTGGACGCATTTGTGAGGCCTGTCACCAGTGTGCGTTCTAACGTGTCTGTTTAAATGTGGTTCACTTTCAAAGGATTTGTTGCAGTAAAAACACTTATGGGGCTTTTTACCAGTGTGAGTTCGCACATGTCTTTTTAAATGTGATAAATTTTCGAAAATTTTGTTGCAGTAAGAACATTTATGGGGCGTTTTCTTAAAAAGTTTATGTTTTACTTCATCGATGATTTGTTTTTCTCCTTCGTTCTCAATATGTTCGAATTGGTCTTCATTTTGAAGTAATTCTTCTGGGTTTATTGCTATTTCCATTTTAAATGTTTCATCTTCTACTTTTCCTTGACCCTCTTTCTTTATTTTTGAAGTATTTAACTTGGTATCAGTATGTGTAAGGATATGCACCTTCAAATCAGATTTTAGTTTAAATTTTTCTTCACAATGAGCACAATGAAACAGTGGTTTTAAAGCCTTGTGTTTGATTTTTATATCTTCTTTTTCTTGCCTGATACTTTTCATTTTATATTTCTTCCCACTTTTGACTCCTTCTTGTTTTATTGTAATTTCTATTTTATCTTCTGCAATACGATATTCTTTCTTCTCTTTTTTAATTTTTACACCTTCCATTTTACAATGTTTTGTAAAAAAATAATGTTTTAAGGACTAGTCTCTAAAAGAAAACATAAAGTTCATCAAAAATTTTAAATGGGATTATACCAAAGACCTTTTACCTCAAGAAGGAACATGATGAAATCTACCGTATGCTTTGTTTGAAGCGTGAACCAACTACGGTGAGGAGCTGGTGGGGAGTGACTATTGTTTACACTTAGTAAGCGTAAAGAGAGAGAAAGAATGTGTAAACTCACAGTCTAATGTCGTAAAATGACTGATAGGGGTACAGTGTTGCCGATTGGAAACATATACTTTGGATATTTTATTGTAAATTTTAAGAAACCTTAGTTCTGTATGAGTTTTATATGAACTAGTAGTTTAATTTTAATAGATTTAAATATACTATATTATTAAACATAATTATAGTATACACAATAAAGTTTTTTACATTTTTAATTTAAGTATAATGATTTGAATTGATAAGGTGAAAACTACGCAACTACTAGGTAGCCTGAAAGTCGACTAGCGACATCTACATTTTTCACCACAAAGCTGTATCGCGTTTCTGTTAGTAAATAAACAAACAAAAAGATGACACCTTCATAAACATTGGTCTGAAATTACTTCTTGAGATAAAAGTTCTTTGGATTATACGGAAGTTTTGGAGACGGATTTTACCGTTTGATGCTAAAACAAGAACATAAAGATGCTGGGTTTCATAAACCTGGCATTGATTCCAATCATAACAAAGTTCTTGATTAAGAACTCCCTAATATGGAGAGTATTTTTATTATTATTATAGTAATTCTTATAATAGTAATTAAATAAATTAAAAAGGCAACTTCTATGAGAAAAAGTAAATTTTTGTAGGTTATGTTATACGTTTACCCAGAATATGGTAACTTAAATTATAGTAATAGAAGTGGCTTTAATATAAATATAAACAATTTTAAGTCAAAAAATGTATGAACCTACCATTAATTAATGTTTTTTGCCTTGATTTGAAAACAAACGCACAAAAAAGGAAATTAGTTTTCGTCTATTGACATTTTCTTCGCCGCCATATTGAATTTTAAGGGATACTCAAAAATATTTACCAACATTTTCTTATAGTCCTTTTAAATTAATATAAATTACTTTTTTGTCGTTGAAAGCTATAGAATGGCATTTATTTTTTTAAATTAATATGTCCCGCCTTGAAAATATATCTGTATGCTTAGTTCCAATTCGAATATGGCTTTTCCCAGTGGGTAGTTGGCCAGCTCGATCTAGTGTATAGTTGAGGGTGACAGGATTAGTCTGGAATGTTCCATACCTGTTTCCCTTCCTTTGGATTTATTTTTAAGCTCAGTTATTGATTCAAAAATACATTTATGTTAACAATATATTTAAAATTACGATTACGAGACTTGGACTTTTTTATTTATAACGTGAACTAGTGTAGGGTGCGGTGTATTAAACATCTAGGGAAGAACCCTTCACGCTCAGGAGCATGCCGAGCGACTTCACAAAGTTAATGTCTCGGAAGATGGAAATGAGGAGTGGTGAGGAAATGATTTATAACTTGATCTTAATGTGGTTCATGGTCTGTTTCATCAAGCAAGAGAGTAAACTAAAAATCGCACAGTGAATATTTTCAAAACAGATTCGAATATTGGATGTGCGAATATACTGCGTAGTTTATTTTATAAAACATAACTATATTCTATCCACAAACATATACTATTCAAACCTGTTGTAAAAATATTTACTGTGCGATTTTTAATTTACTATCTTGCTTGATGAAACAGACCATAGTTTCTGGATATAACAGTTTAGAACTGAGTTCAGACTTCTTGTTTGAATGTCTTTTTTTTTTAATTTATACATTTTCATGCATTGACGATTTATTTTAACTTTATGGTTTCTGGACACAATGTGTTCGAGTATGAATTTTTAAATATGATTTTTGTACAAAACCTTTACTGCAATATAAACATATATGGGGCTTCTCTCCCGTGTGCGTTAGAATATGAACTTTTAAATTTGAAGCAGTTCCAAACGATTTGTTGCAATAAGAACATTTGTGGGGTTTCTCCCCAGTGTGCGTTCGAATATGTACTTTCAACTTTGATGCCACTGCAAAAGATTTTTCGCACTGAGAACATTTATGGGGCTTCTCCCCAGTGTGTGATAGAATATGAACTTTTAAATAAGCTGGAATTCCAAACGATTTGTCACAATAAGGACATTTATATGGCTTTTCCTCCATGTGTGTTAGAACATGAACTTTAAGAGTTGCAGAATCTCCGAAAAATTTGTTGCAGTAAGAACATTCATGGGGTTTCTCCCCAGTGTGCGTTCGAATATGTCTGTTTAGTTTGGACACACATCCAAAGGATTTTTTGCAAAAATTACATATGTAAGGATTATTTCCGGTATGCAAACCAAAATGAGATTTCAAACCAGTTTTACTTGCGAATGCTTTATCACAAATTGTGCATGCAAAGGGTTTTTCAGCAGTATGGGCTTGAATATGTACATTTAAATCCGTTATTTGCTTAAAACTTTCTTGACAGTAAGAACAGTTTATCGGGGGCTTAATTTCTTGTTCTACGATTTCTTCTTTTCCTCTAATAACATTAAATTCATCATACATTTCATTTTCACTTATTTCTTGTGATTGTGCTTTGTCTGAAATAAATCCCTCTTGATTTAGGTGGATTTTAGTTTTATTTGTTTCATTTTCAACTTTTTCTTCATCTTTGTCCTTTATTTTTAACTTAATACCAGTATGTGTAAAGATATGTACATCTAAATCAGATTTTAGTATAAACGTTTCTTTACAATAAGGACAACTAAACAGTGGTTCCAAATCTTTGTCTATGGTTTGTATTTCTTCTGTTTCTTCCTTGATATTTGTTATTTTATATTCCAGTAGTTCAATTTTTAATTGTTCATCTTGGACCGATCCTTCTTGTTTTATTATAACTTCTATCTTATCTTTAACTGCTGTAGTTTCGTATTCATTATTTTCTTCTTTAATTTTTACAACTTCCATCTTATAAATAGGGGGACTTTTGTCTGAAAGACAAAAAAATTTAAAGTTTCTATAATGCATTTCTATTGAAAAACTATGAACAGTCCTACCATATGAAAATGCATATTAATAAGGTATTAGAAACAAATATTAACTAAATTTAGAAAAAAAAACTCAAGGTTTCCCAAATAAATAATTTAGAGAGTAGTTACTTATAAGAATAAGCAAAATACTATTCCCTGGTGGAAAATAACATTAACGACTTGACCTACCATTAGATAAATGTGGTTTGATTGTTAGATAAAGGTTATTCTAATGTTAGGCACCTAACATATGGAATTCTAACGTTGAAAACAAATACATAAAAACATAAATACGTTTGGAAAAACGTTTATCTAACGTAAAATTTGTATAAGAATTTAGAGAAAAGGTAAGTTTCGTAGGTAAAATCGTTTATATGATTGAAATTGGCATAGAAGTGGCTTTAATTTATTTTTAGAAAATTTTAAGGACAAAAGAAAATACTAACTTACCAATACTTCCAGTATTTGATCTTTATTTGAAGACAAACTTGTCATTTTAGGAAAAAAATGGAAAATTACAGTACGAGTTTGACGTTTATTTAGGTGCCATATTGAATTATAAAGGATCCTCAAAAATAATTTCCAGTGTTTCTAAATAAATAAAATACCTTTAATATTAAGGGATGAGCAACGTTAAGTTAGGTAAATAATATTAAGGGATGAGCAATGTGGCCTATCCAGAGGCTTGCATAAGAACATAAAACATAAGAATGCGGCGCCGTAATTGGCTTACAAGATAAATGGCGGCACATCAAGCCAATCACGGCATCGCATTATGTTCTTTAAAATCGGCATCACTGTTCGTTGCTAACCTCAAAAAAGTTTCAATACAGTTGACGTAAATGAAATCTATATAATTAAACAGAAAAGACCATCATCACAGATTGGAATTGGAGTGTCTGGGGTTGTACAGTGAGAAGGAGGTACTATTCTTTTATACTAATATAATGGAAGTTTATTCTCTCGATGAAAAAAAACAGATCATTAGATATTACTACCAAGATCTCAGTGTTCGAGAGTGTAGAGATTATTTTCACGATCTCTTCCCAGAGAGGCCAATCCCAGCAGTTTGCACCATCCAATATATTATTCGAAATTTTGAAAAATATGGCTGTTTATCGCCAATTCATCACAAAAAAAAATCCAAGAATATTGAAGATGAAGAAAGGCTTGACCAGTAAGTTATAACCCAGGTAGCAAGGGATGTTATATTACAAGAAATTAACATCACTTTTGGGTGTATTTTTAAACTAAATCATAACATCACATAATATTGAAAAATAACATGTATTTAACATCACATTTGCAACGTAACACGTGTGACGTGACAACCATGTTATTTAATAACAAATATTTAGCAACGCTGTGAATATATCGTATGTCACATATTAACGTGGCTTTCACGTGAATATCATGTTATTTTGCTTCTCACCGACGTTCGAAGCAAAAAAATCGATATAAGATGATGTTGATAGAGTAAATTATTATAAGGAAATTGTATACACATTATACGATTTCCAATGGATAGGGGGCTCTGCCGGGCTTCTCAAGACCACGGACACGGATTAAAGGAATATATTCTCCGCTTAATCTGCAATTTCGTATTTAGAATCTATCTTTTTCAATCTGTGATTGTTTCAATTACTGGTTGATTTTAAATCCGATTTTTTTATAGGGTTATAGCGTTTTTAATGGTTTTATTTTAAAAAAAGCTAATATCCTAGGATATTATTTAAATATTAAAGTACCAGTAACGGCATCCATAAGATATTAGATATGTGGATTTATGATGTCACAAACACGTTATTTTCGGGATGTCATTGTGTGATGTTATTAGGGGCGGACTTAGGACATCCCCACCATGCTACATTCTTGTTAAATGAGACTACAATCTTAACATCACATGTCACATATTAACGTGGCTTTCACGTGAATGTCATGTTATTTTGCTACCTGGGAACTTATATATTTCACAGGCTGGACTGCCGTGGGGGGGGGGGGGTCGTGTAAATGTTACGCCGCATTACATTGGGGTGGGGGTCAAAAATGGCCAAATTTTGCGTCACGTAATACTTGAACGTTCCCAAATGGGCCGGTTCTAAAATATTTTTTGGCAGAGTCTTAAGGAAAATCTGTTTTTTTTTAATTTTTTGTTTTTTTCTTTCAGATTAAAGTGCAACATTTACCATTTCTTAACGAAACATCTTTCTTTTTCCACAATGGAAGGTGTAAGCATCAAAGGAGAGAAGAATGAATATGAGAATGGGGAAGTTGAAGATAAATTAGAAACAACAATAAAACAAGAGCAATTGATCCCAGATGAAGAACAAATGAAAATTGAAATCATAGAAAATGAAATTAAAAATTTTGAGGAAGAAAAAGAAGAAACACCAATCATAGACAAAGAATTAAAACCACGATTTGTTTGTGCTTACTGTGAAGAATCATTTAAATTAAATTCTGAATTGGATGTGCATATCCTTACCCATAATGATCCTACATTAAATAATTTAAAATTTAAGAAGAAAAATGAAGAAGTTAAAAATGAAATAGATGAAATGGAAATCCAAATAAATGGAAAGGAATTCGTTCCAGATGAAGATCAAATAAAAACTGAAATTATTAAACAAGAATTATTTGATAATGAACTTAAGAATTTTATAGTAGAAGAAAAAGTCAAACAAATCGTAGATGAAGATATAGAGTCCTTATTTATTTGTGCTCATTGTGAAAAGACTTTTAAGCTAAAATCTGACTTAAAAGTGCATATTCACAGACACACTGAAGAGAAATTGCAATATTTTGCATATACAAGTTTAAAAAACCATATTCGATTGCAAAGTAGGGAAAAGCCCCATAAATGTTCTTATTGCAACAAATCTTTTGGAACTGCATCTAGTTTAAAAATTCATATTAAAAGTCACACTGGGGAATATCCCCATAAGTGTTCTTATTGCAACAAATCGTTTGCAAAAGCAACATATTTAAAAACACATATTCGTACGCACACTGGGGAGAAGCCCTATAAATGTTCTTATTGCAGCAGATCTTTTGCAGATGTATCAAATTTAAAATCACATATCAGATTGCACACTAAGAAAAAGTCCCAAAGATGTTCTTATTGTAGAAAATCTTTTGAAACTTCATCACATTTAAACATTCACATTCAAAGTCACACTGGGGAATATCCTCATAAATGTTCATTTTGCAATAAATCTTTTCCAAACGGCTCATATTTAAAAACACATATTCGTATGCACACTGGGGAGAAGCCCCATAAATGTTCTTATTGCAACAAATCTTTTGCAGATGCATCAAATTTAAGAAGACATATTCGCACGCATACTATTTATAATACAAAAAGCACAAAAAAGTGACGACTAAAAAATTATCGTCAGCCCTTGAGCAACTAAGTTAGCGCCAGACCATATTTTTTACGAATTCTGTTAATTTCTGACGTTTTTTTAAACTTATTTTGTAAAACAAATTTAAAATAAAACTTATGAAAGCCCGAAGCGTCTGTTTGGTGTTTTTTTTGTAAAAAAATGTTTTTTATTGAAAATTATAAAGTGCCGAACACTTTTTAATACCTTCTCCTAACTAGCCATATCCACAAGACACACTTTTCCCCGATTCTCTCCAATGCGCTCTCGTTTGTAACTCTATCTGGCACTACATTTGAAGGGACACTAATATTTTTCTATCTGCCTTCCCTGTTGTTCAGGTTTCATAACCGAACAGAGTGTTACTCCACACAAAGGTTTTTAAAATTAAGTTTTAAACTTTTAAATTTTTAAAATTGCTTGCCCAGGTAGCAAAATAACATGACATTCACGTGAAAGCCACGTTAATATGTGACATGTGATGTTAAGATTGTAGTCTCATTTAACAAGAATGTAGCATGGTGGGGATGTCCTAAGTCCGCCCCTAATAACATCACACAATGACATCCCGAAAATAACGTGTTTGTGACATCATAAATCCACATTCCTGTTATATCTAATATCTTAGGGATGCCGTTACTGGTACTTTAATATTTAAATAATATCCTAGGATATTAGCTTTTTCTAAATAAAACCATTAAAAACGCTATAACCCTATACAAAAAATCGGATTTAAAATCAATCAGTAATTGAAACAATCACAGATAGAAACAGATTCTAAATACGAAATTGCAGATTAAGCGGAGAATATATTCCTTTAATCCGTGTCCGTGGTCTTGAGAAGCCCGGCAGAGCCCCCTATCCATTGGAAATCGTATAATGTGTATACAATTTCCTTATAATAATTTACTCTATCAACATCATCTTATATCGATTTTTTTGCTTCGAACGTCGGTGAGAAGCAAAATAACATGACATTCACGTGAAAGCCACGTTAATATGTGACGTGCCATATATTCACAGCGTTGCTAAATATTTGTTATTAAATAACATGGTTGTCACGTCACACGTGTTACGTTGCATAAGTGATGTTAAAGACATGTTATTTTTCAATATTATGTGATGTTATGATTTAGTTTAAAAATACACCCAAAAGTGATGTTAATTTCTTGTAATATAACATCCCTTGCTACCTGGGTGACTTGTTTAGAAAACCAAATTTAAAATTAGTACTTTGTAAATTTTTTAAACTTTAACATCAATTCGCTCCGGAAAATATTTAATTGGATACAATTTGATGTGAAGTCTACTGGTGTCCCAAGGATCCCGAAAACTTTCGAGTCTGAAAATGTCACGTTTTTGGCTAACACCCTAATGTACTTCAGCAATTTTAATTTTTAATGTCTATTTATTTATTTTTTTTTTCAGTTGAATTTTTTTACAAAATATCTTTCTATTTGTAAGATGGAAAGTGTAAGAATCAAAGAAGAGAAGAATGAATATGAGAACGGGGAAGTTGAAGATAAATTAGAAATAACAATAAAACAAGAGCAATTGATCCCAGATGAAGAACCAATGAAAACTGATCTCATAGAACATTTTGAGGAAGAAAAAGAAGAAAAACCAATAATAGATAAGGAATTAAAACCACTCTTTGATTGCGCTTACTGTGAAGAAGCATTTAAACTAGAATCTGATTTGGATGTGCATATCCTTACACATAATGACGCTAAGTTTAATATTTTAAAAATAAAGAAGGAAGAAGATGAAATAAAAGTTAAAGATGAATCAGTTGAAATCGAAATCCGAATAAATGAAAACGAATTCTTTCCAGATGAAGATCAAATAAAAATTAAAATTATTGAACATCAACCATATGATAATGAATTAAAAAATGTAAAAGTTAAAGAAGAAGAAGATAAGCAAATTGTAGATGAAGAAATGGAGACTTTATCTATTTGTTTGTATTGTGAAAAGATTTTTAATCTAAAATCTGACCTAAAAGCGCACAACAAGTGCGGTAATAAAGAGAAAATGCACACTGGGAAAAAGCCCCATAAATGTTCCAAATGTAACAAATCTTTTGAATATGCATCGAGTTTAAAACGTCATATTGGCACGCACACTGAGGAGAAGATACATAAATGTTCCTTTTGCAGCAAATCTTTTACAGTTGCATCACTGTTAAAAATCCATATTCGCAGACACACTGGGGAGAAACCCCATAAATGTTCTTATTGCAGCAAATCGTTTGGATTTACATCGGATTTAAAAAGACATGTTCGCATGCACACTGGGGAGAAGCCCCATAAATGTTCTTATTGCAGCAAATGTTTTTCAAATGTATCAAATTTAAAAGCACATATTCGAATACACACTGGGGAGATGCCCCATAAATGTCCTTTTTGCAGCAAATCTTTCGCAGATGCATCAAATTTAAACACACATATTCGCACGCACACTGGACATAAGCCCCATAAATGCTCTTTTTGCAACAAATCTTTTGGATCTGCGTCGGATTTAAAAAGACATATTCGCACGCACACTGGGTAGAAACCCCATAAAATTTAGCATTTATTGTTTTTAGTACAACGAATCATCAGGATTAAACATTCTTGTTCAATGACAGAAGTTTTTAATTTTAAACAAAATTATAAAAATATTAATTTATTATTCCATCAATCTATTTTCTAATCATTGTACAGAGTGATATTGCTAGACTGACAGTTGTCTTCATCTAGCAATAGATGGCGCACAAGTCTACATCAGTCTCATGACTATATTCCTTTAGCGAATAAAGTCTTAAAAGGTTTTCTTAATCAGCGAGTTGACTCTTGGTACTGAAGAGGGCCAGCCCGAAACTGTCAGTCTGCCAATATCACTGTATGATGATTAGAAAATAGATTGATGGAATAATAAATTAATGTTCAAACTCACTGGAATAAAATCCATTAATGTTTTTATTGCAATATTTAATTTGTAGATGCAATGCATTTAAAAATACATACTTGTTGGCACACTGGGGAAAAGCCCCATAAATGTTTTTATTGCAAGAAATCTTGCATATGCATCGCATTTAGGGCTACTTGCACCAATGCTGTTTTAACTTTAAACTTGGATTAAATTGACAGCTGACCAATCAGAACGCAGCATTTTTAACTTAAACTCGGTTTAGCTGAGTTAATCCCGTACCAAAATTTGGTGCAAGTGGCCCTTAAAAACATCTGCATAAATATGTGGTCTAAAGCCATATAATAAGAGGAAGAAGAAGAGATTTAAATTAAATTCTAGATGTCGCTGAGAAATACTTTGGACCATCCCTTTAAAATAAATATGGCGTCATTCGCCGAGTTGACGAGATATTTTGGCATTTTCTTGTAATATTGATTTATTTTGTAAAATAGCTTCAAATACTGTACTGTACTGCAAATATTGGTAAGTTAGCTTCTTTTTATCAATCTAGAGCTGCCCAAATGTGTCTATAGGTTTATTTGCAGACATAACTATGCAAAATAACTTTAAAAAATATTCTTATTTTAATATGTCAATGGAGCTCTCTACAACTAGAATTATGAAACAAAAGACGTCTACCCTATCTCTATCTCATTTGTGCTACACTTTCCAGCCAACCAAATAAATACTGTATTTGTTTTTCATACAACAAATACAGTATTTATTTGGTTGGCCGGAAAGTGTAGCAGTGAGCGGCACGTACGAACATAGCTAATGTGAATCTGTAGAATAAGATAATTCTACTAAAATTTAGATGGCGCCAGTAATTTCTTTAATAATGTTCTTTTCGCCCGGCCAAGTAAATATTGTATTTGTTCAACAAAGAACAAATACAGAATTTGTTTGGTTGGGTGGAAGTGGGAGTGTATGTATGTCTTCTATCCTTTTTGGGTAGAACTTTTGTCCCTGTCTAATCTAATGGGAGAATTCTCCATTTACATATATAGAAATCACAGCCTAAAAAGTGCCTAAATATATCGACACTCAAAGTGCAAAAGGTCGATCAAAAATTTAATTTTTTAAAATAATTTCTATAAGTGGCATCTTAGTGCTAAGTTTCATGCAATTATATTTTATGTTATTTTTTATTTGAATTTTTTTATTATTATTTGGGAAATGCAAAATACCATTTACTGTGAATAATGGAAGCATTACATATCTTCACGGCTTGTTTATTTTTTTTTTTAGATGATAGTGCTGACAGTTACAATTTCTTATAAAATATCTTTGCTTACAGTTACAATTCCTTACAAAATATCTTTTTATTTGTAAAATGGAAAGTGTGAGAATCAAAAAAGAGAAGGGGCCCACCCAGGAAGTTGAAGATAAGTTAGAAATAACAATAAAACAAGAGCAACTGATCCCAGATGAAGAACAAATGAAAATTGAAATCGTAGAAAATGAAATTAAAAATTTTGAGGACGAAAACGAAGAAACACTAATCATAGACAAAGAATTAAAACCACGATTTGTTTGTGCTTACTGTGAAGATGCATTTAAACTAGAATCTGATTTGGATATACATATCCTTACACATAATGATCCTGAGTTAAATATTTTAAAAATAAAGAACGAAGACAATGAAATAAAAGTTAAAGATAAAACAGATGAAATGGAAGTCCAAATAAATAAGGAGGAATTTGTTCCAGATGAGGATCAAATAAAAATTGAAATTATTGAACATAAATTATATGATAAAGAATTTAAAAATATTAAATTTGAAGAAAAAGAAGAAGATAGACAAATCGTACATCAAGAAATGGAGTCCTTATTTATTTGTGCTTATTGTGAAAAGACTTTTAAGCTAAAATCTGACTTAAAAGTGCATATTCACAGACACACTGAAGAGCAAACGCGTAGGCAAACTATAAATAAAAATCATAAATGTTTACATTGCAATAAAAATTTTGCATATGCATCGAATTTAAAAAAACATATGCGATTGCACAGTGGGAAGAGGCCCCATAAATGTTCTCTTTGCAGCAAATCTTTTGAAACTGCAAATCATCTAAAAAGACATATTCCAGCGCACACTGGAGACAAGCCCCATAAATGCTCTTTTTGCAACAAATCTTTTGCAGATGAATTGTATTTAAAATCACATATTCAGGTGCACACTGGGGAGGGTACCCATAAATGTTCTTATTGCAAAAAGTGTTTTGTACAAGCATCAAATTTAAAAACACATATACGTTTGCACACAGGAGAGAAGCCGTTTAAATGTTCTTATTGCAAAGAATCTTTTAGACAATCGTCAAGTTTGATCATTCATATTCGAAGTCACACTGGGGAATACCCCCATAAATGTTCTTATTGCAACAGATCTTTTTCAAGAAAATCAGATTTAAAAACACATATTCGTACGCACACTGGGGCGAAGCCCCATAAATGTTCTCATTGCGACGAATCTTTTAAAGATGAATCGAATTTAAAAACACATATTCGCACGCACACTGGGGAGAAACCCCATAAATGTTCTTTCTGCAACGAATCTTTTGTATATGCATCAAGTTTAAAATATCATATTGAAAGTCACGCTGGGGAGTATCCCCACAAATGTTCTTATTGTGACAAGTCTTTTGCAGATGCATCGATTTTAAAAACACATACCAGCACGCATACTGGGAAGAAACAACTTAAATGTTCTTATTGCAAAAAATATTTTGCAGGTTCATCAAGTTTAAAAAATCACATTCGCACGCACACTGGGGAGAAGCCCCATAAATGTTCTTATTGCAACAAATCTTTTACACAAACGGCAAATTTAAATAAACATATTCGTTTGCACACTGAAGAGGATCCCGTATTTTAGATTATTATAATTAGTTTGGACTTTTATATTGTTCTATTTGCTGTTCATTGTTCATATTATGTATTAAAAGTTTCTTTTTTAACTATGGTCTGTTTTATCAAGCAAGATGGTAAATTAAAAATCGCACAGTGAATATTTTAAAAACAGATTCGAATATTGGATGTGCGAATATACTGCGTAGTTTATTTTATAAAACATAACTATATTCTATACACAAACATATACTATTCAAACCTGTTGTAAAAATATTTACTGTGCGATTTTTAATTTACTATCTTGCTTGAAAAAACAGGCCATAGATATTTAAGCTTATTGTGTATAAATTTATATTCATAAAAATACTTGAATAAAACTGTATTTTATTTTTCATCTGTTCTTTATCGTTAAAAGTGTTTTAGGTAAACTTTATTTTTTTTATACAAGGTGTCCCACAGCAGACAAGTTGCTTATTTTATGGTGATATTAATAGATATATCAAAATGAAATTTTTACCAATAAATATAGACTAAGTTACCCCTAATTTGCCTTAAACAAAACTACCTTGGTCGAAAATAACGTTAGAACGACTTGACCTAACGTTAGATGAATATGGTTGAATGTTATACGCCTGACATTCAATTTTAGAATAACGTTTATTTTACGTTAGAGATTTTACGTAACGTAAGGAATTCTAACATTAAAAGTCGACACATTTATATTTACATTAATCATTTCTACCAGCTCTAAAGCATGATTTATAAATTTCTATCATTTATGATTTCTCTAAGGGCCACTTGCACCAATGATGGTTTAACTTTAAACTTGGATTAAATTGACGGCTGACCAATCAGAACGCAGCATTTTTAACTTTAACTCCGTTTAGCTGAGATAATCCCTTACCAAAAGTTGGTACAAGTGGCCCTTAATCATTGCTTTAAACAGAGACTACTACTATTTCTGCTTTAAAGCAATAATAATAGATAGTCTCTGCTCTAAAGCCATATAAGTAAATGAAGAAGAAGAAGAAGGGATTTAATTTAAATATTAGATGTCGCTGAGAAATACTTTGGACCATCCCTGCAAAATAAATATGGCGTCATACGTGAAGTTGACTATATTTTTGGTATTTTCTTGTAAAATTAATTTATTTCGTGAAATAGCCACGATTACAGTCCTTTACTGCAAATATTGGTAAGTTAACTTTATTTAATTAATCTAGAACTGCCCAAATATGTCTATAAGTTTAATCGTATACATAATTGTGCAAGATAACCTTAAAAAATATTTTTATCTTGCTTGAAGAAACAGACCATAGTGCCCTGAGGATACCAAAAACCTTTGAATCTGAAACTGTCACGCTTTTGGCTTGCACCCTAATGCCTTTCAGCAATTTATTTTTTTAATGTCTTTATTTTGTTTTTTTTTAGATGATAGTTACAGTTACAATTTCTTACAAAATATCTTTTCATTTGTAAAATGGAAACTGTAAGAATCAAAGAAGAGAAGAATAAATATGAGAGGGGACCCACCCAAGAAGTTAAAGAAAAGTTAGAAATAACAATAAAACAAGAGCAATTGATCCCAGATGAAGAACAAATGAAAATTGAAATCATAGAAAATGAAAGTAAAAATTTTAAGGAAGAAAAAGAAGGGACAATAATGATATGTGCTTACTGTGAAGAAGCATTTAAACTAGAATCTGATTTTGATGTACATATCCTTACACATAATGATGTTGAGTTAAATATTTTAAAAATTAAGAAGGAAGACGATGAAATAAAAGTTAAAGATGAATCAATTGAAATGGAAATCCAAATCAATCGAAATGAAAATGAATTAATTTTAGATGAGGATCAAATAAAAATTGAAAGTATTGATCATGGTAATGAATTTAAAAATATTGAAGTTGAAGAAGAAGATAAACAAATTATGGATGACGAAACGGAGTCCCTATTTATTTGTGCCTATTGTGACATGACTTTTAAGCTAAAATCTGACTTAAAAGTGCATATTCACAGACACACTGAAGAGCAAATACGTAGGCAAACTAAAAATAAAAATCATAAATGTTTATATTGCTATAAATATTTTAAATATGCATCCCGTTTAAAGAGACATATTAGACTGCACAACGGGGAGAGACCCCATATATGTCCTTATTGCAGCAAATTTTTTGCAAAGGCATCACTGTTAAAAAGGCATATTCGAACACACACTGGGGAGAGACCCCATAAATGTTCTTATTGCAAAAAATGTTTTGGACGCGCATCAAATTTAAAAATACATATTCGCACGCACACTGGGGAGAAGCCCCATAAATGTCCTTTCTGCGGTATATCTTTTACAGATCCATCAAATTTAAAAACACATATTAGATTGCACACTGTGGAAAACCCCCATAAATGTTCTTGTTGCAACAAATCTTTTATATATGCATCTCAATTAAAAAGTCATACTCAAACGCACACTGGGGAGAAGCCCCATAAATGTTCTTATTGCAAGAAATGTTTTGGACACACATCAAATTTAAAAAAACATATTCGCACGCACACTGGGGAGAAGCCCCATAAATGTTCTTTCTGCAGTATATCTTTTACAGATCCATCAAATTTAAAAACACATATTAGACTGCACACTGTGGAAAACCCCCATAAGTGTTCTTGTTGCAACAAATCTTTTATATATGCATCTCAATTAAAAAGTCATACTCAAACGCACACTGGGGAGAAGCCCCATAAATGTTCTTATTGCAAAAAATGTTTTGGACGCGCATCAAATTTAAAAATACATATTCGCACGCACACGGGGGAGAAGCCCCATAAATGTCCTTTCTGCAGTATATCTTTTACAGATCCATCAAATTTAAAAACACATATTAGATTGCACACTGTGGAAAACCCCCATAAATGTTCTTGTTGCAACAAATCTTTTATATATGCATCTCAATTAAAAAGTCATACTCAAACGCACACTGGGGAGAAGCCCCATAAATGTTTCATTTGCAGTAAATCTTTTTCAAATGCATCGAATTTAAAAACACATATTCGATTGCACACTGAGGAAAAGCCCCATAAATGTTCCTTTTGCAAAAAATGTTTTGGACGCGCATCATATTTAAAAATACATATTCGCACGCACACTGAAGAGAAGCCCATTTTTTAAATTTTAGATTCTTAGAATAGGTTTTGAAATGTTTTAATAAACTGGCGTTCAAATGTTTATTTTTTATTTATTTAAATGGGAAACCCCATTACAAGTTAACAAAAATATATAAATTTAAAAAAACTTAAATATAAGAAAAAGCGTACTATTTATAAATCTATAAAACTTAACAAGTATAGGACCAAGTAAGATCTACATAATACAATGAAATCAAGTAATTATGTGGTTATCTAGCCACATGAGTTAACAGAAGAAGAAGAAGAAAGTTAATTTAAATACCAGATGTCGCTGAGAAGCACTTTGGACTATCCCTGCAAAATAAATATGGCGTCATACATCAAATTGATCAGTAGTGCTCTTAGTAATAAACATTAGAATTTAAAGGAACAGTAGTGCTTAAAAAAAAACAGTATAAGGAAAAAGAGTGGTGCCTGTATACAGTAAAGTAGCAAATGGCAGAAATGCTTAAATGCGATGCCAAAAATTTAACGAAGAAGAAGAATCAAGTTGACTAATATTTTTGGCATTTTCTTGTAAAATTAATTTATTTTGTGGAATAGCTACGATTACAGTCCTTTACTGCAACTATTGGTAAGTTAACTTTATTGAATTAATCTAGAACTGCCCAAATATGTCTATAAGTTTAAGTTATCAGTTCAAAGACTGGTTTGAGGCAGCTCACCATCTCGTTTGGACTTTTTTTAAAACATCAATTCTCGCCGGGAAATATTTGGTGTGAAGTCTACTGGGGCCCCAAGGATCCCGAAAACTTTAGAGTCTGAAAATGTCACGTTTTTTGATGGCACCGTAATGCAGTTTAGCCATTTTAATTTTTAATGTCTTATTATTTATTTTTTTTTTTTTCAGTTGAAATTTCTTACAAAATATCCTTTTGTTTGTAAGATGGAAAGTGTAAGAATCAAAGAAGAGAAGAATGAATATGAGAATGAGGAAGCTGAAGATAAGTTAGAAATAATAATAAAACAAGAGCAATTGATCCCAGATGAAGAACCAATGAAAACTGAATTCATAGAACATAAAATTAAAAATTTTGAGGAAGAAAAAGAAGAAAAACCAATAATAGATAAAGAATTAAAACCACGATTTGTTTGTGCTTACTGTGAAGAAGCATTTAAACTAGAATCTGATTTGGATGTACATATCCTTACACATACTGATGCTGAGTTAAATATTTTAAAAATAAAGAAGGAAGAAGATGAAATAAAAGTTAAAGATGAATCAGTTGAAATGGAAATCCAAATAAATGAAAATGAATTCGTTTCATCTGAGGATCAAATAAAAATTGAAAGTATTGAACATGAACTATATGATAATGAATTTAAAAATATTGAAGTTGAAGATGAAGATAAACAAATTGTAGATAACGAAACAGAGTCCTTATTTATTTGTTTTTATTGTGAAAAGACTTTTAAGCTAAAATCTGACTTAAAAGTGCATATTCACAGACACACCGAAGAGCAAATAAGTAGGCAAACTGAAAATAAAAATCATAAATGTTTATATTGCTATAAATATTTTCCATATGTATCAAGTTTAAAAAGTCACATTCGCACACACACTGGGGTGAAGCCCCATAAGTGTTCTTATTGCAGCAAATCTTTTGGAACTGCCTCGAGTTTAAAAAATCATATTCAAAGTCACACTGGGGAATATCCACATAAATGTTCTTATTGCAACAAATCATTTGCAAAAGAATCATATTTAAAATTACATATTCGTACACACACTGGGGAGAAGCCCCATAAATGTTCTTATTGCAACAAATCGTTTGCAAAGGCATCAAATTTAAAACCACATATTCGCATGCACACTGGGGAGAAACCCTTTAAATGCTCCCACTGCAACAAATCTTTTGTATACGCATTAAGTTTAAAAACACATATTCGATCCCACACTGGAGAAAAGTCCCACAAATGTTCTTACTGCAAAAAATCTTATGGAACTGCATCACAATTAAAAAGACATATTCAAATGCACACTGGGGAGAATATTCATAGATGTTCTTATTGCAACAAATCTTATGCAGATGCATTGTATTTAAAAACACATATTCGATTGCACACTGGGGAGGATACCCATAAATGTTCTTATTGCAAAAAATATTTTGCACGCACATTAAATTTACAAATACATATTCGAAGGCACACTGGAGAGAAGCTTCATAAATGTTCCTATTGCAGCAAATCTTTTACAAATCCCTCTCATTTAAAAAGGCATATTCGAATGCACACTGGGGAGAAGCGCCATAAATGTTCTTATTGCAGCAAATCTTTTACAGATACATCAAATTTAAACACACATATTCGTTTGCACTCTGGAGAGAAGCCCATTTTTTAAATTTTAGATTCTTAAAATAGGTTTAGAAATGTTATATTTTAATAAACTGGCGTTCAAATGTTTATTTTTTATTTATTTAAACGGGAAACCCCATTACAAGTTAACAAAAATATATAAATTTAAAAAAAAACTTAAATATAAGAAAAAGCGTACTATTTATAAATCTATAAAACTTAACAAGTATAGGACCAAGTAAGATACTACATAATACAATGAGATCAAGTAATTATGTAGTTATCTAGCCACGAGTTAACAGAAGAAGAAGAAATTTAATTTAAATACCAGATGTCGCTGAGAAGCACTTTGGACCATCCCTACTAAATAACTATGACGTTATACGTCAAGTTTGTATTTTTGGCATTTTCTTGCATTATTATTTTATTAGATAGCCACGATACTGTACTGTACTGCAATTATTGGTGAGTTAACTATTTTTTATAAATCTAGAACTGCCCAAATATGTCTCAAAGTTTAATCGCATACATATTTATGCAAAATAACCTAAAAAAATAATTTTTTAGAAATTATAGCCCAAAAAGTGTCTGTGATATATTCATCATTATTATCAGTCTAAATTTAGACTGGTTTTTATAGCTTATCATCCCACCCTATATTTTATTTCCCCAAAATTTCTTTACCCTACATACTTTATTAATTGTGACTGTACTGTAGGCCTACCTACCCATTTTCTTACTCCCAGCTTGCTCTCCAGAACAATAAAGAGTATCATGTCTTAGAATGTGACCCACCATTTAACCCCTTCTCCTAACTTTTACACAAGACATGCTTGTTCCTGATTCTCTCCAATGCGCTCTCGTTTGTAACTCTATCTGGCCATTTTATCTTAAAATTCTTCTATGGCACCACATTTGAAGGGACTCTAACTTTTCCTATCTGCCCTCCCTATAGTCCAAGTTTTGCAGGCATACAGAGCAGGGCTTCAGACAAAGGTTTTTAAAAGAATAAAGTTTAAAACTTTTGAATTTTTAAAATTTCTTGACTTGTTTAGAAAAACAGATTTAAACGTCTTTTGTACTGTTTTTAGTAAATTTTTAAAACTTTAACATCAATTCGAGCCGAGTAAATATTCGTTTTGGATACAATTTGGTTTAAAGTCTACTAGTGCCCAATGGATCCCAAAAACCTTAGAGTCTGAAAATGTCACATTTTTGGCTAGTACCCTAATGCACTAAAGCAATTTGAAATTTTAATGTCTTCTTTATTTATTTATTTTTTTCAGATGATAGTGATTACAGTTACAATTTCTTACAAAATATATTTTTATTTGTAAAATGGAAACTGTAAGAATCAAAGAAGAGAAGAATGAATATGAGAATGAGGAAGCTGAAGATAAGTTAGAAATAACAATAAAACAAGAGCAATTGATCCCAGATGAAGAACAAATGAATATTGAAATCATAGAAAATGAAATTAAAAATTTTGAGGAAGAAAAAGAAGAAAAACCAATAATAGATAAAGAATTAAAACCGCTCTTTGATTGCACTTACTGTGAAGAAGCATTTAAACTAGAATCTAATCTAAATGTGCATATCCTTACACATAATGATGCTGAGTTAAATATTTTAAAAATAAAGAAGGAAGAAGATGAAATAAAAGTTAAAGATGAATCAGTTGAAATGGAAATCCAAATAAATGAAAACGAATTCGTTTCAGATGAGGATCAAATAAAAATTGAAGGTATTGAACATGAACTATATGATAATGAATTTAAAAATATTGAAGTCGAAGAAGAAGATAGACAAATTGTACATGAAGAAATGGAGTCCTTATTTATTTGTGCTTATTGTGAAAAGACTTTTAAGCTAAAATGTGACTTAAAGGTGCATATTCACAGACACACCGAAGAGCAAATACGTAGGCAAACTAAAAATAAAAATCATAAATGTTTATATTGCTATAAATATTTTACATATGCATCAAGTTTAAAAAAACATATTCGATTGCACAGTGGGGAGAGTCCCCATAACTGTTCTTATTGCAACAAATCTTTTGGACATGCATCGCATTTAAAAAAACATATTCAATGGCACACTGGGGAGGAGCCCCATAAATGTTCTTATTGCAACAAATCGTTTGCGGATTCATCAAATTTAAAAATACATATCCGCGTGCACACTGGGGGGAAGCCCCAAAAATGTACATTTTGCAATAAATCTTTTGGATATGCATCGGATTTAAAAAGACATATTCGATTGCACTCTGGGGAGAAGCCCCATATATGTTATTATTGCAACAAATCGTTTGCATATGCATCAAACTTAAAAATACATACCCGCATGCACGCTGGGGAGAAGCCCCAACCATTTTCTGTTGGCATCGCATCTTTTGGAAACCCATCGAGTTTAAAATATATTCAAACTCACACTGGGAAAAATATGCACAAATGTTTTTATTGCAACATTTCATTTGCAGATGCAACGCATTTAAAAATACATACGCGTTGGCACACTGCGGATAAGCCCCATAAATGTTCTTATTGCAACGAATATTTTGCAGATGCATCGCATTTAAAGTTACATTTGTCTGCGTGCACACAGGAGAGAACCCTAGTAGAAATTTAACGTTAGAATAACGTTTTTCTAATGTTAAGAAACTGCATAAAAGTACGTTATAAAATATGTGCAAATATTCCGCTTTTTAACGTTAGAATCTAACGTTAGTTACAAACGTTAATCTAACGTTATATTTTTAAGTTAGAAATACGTTATAAGTACGTTTAATTTCTAACTTTCGGAGGGGGCGTGGCCAACTAGGAAATTTCTACCTGCATCATAAAATGGCAGCTGGAGACAAATTTATTCATATAAATAAATCTTAATGTATTTTAGCAATCATAATATTTTTAAACATAATTTTGTTACATTTATTTATAAAATAGCCATCTTTTTAGCTGGCCCTAAATATTTTTCGCGTAATATGCTGTTATACTTCGATAAATACGTTTACCTCTCAGAAAAACTTTATATTTAGTTAGTTAATATTTATTTACACATTCAGAATCTTAAAATATTTTTTTAATTCTAGTACAGCGTTGCCAGACTTACTATAATTTTGACTTTTGGGGTATATTTTTTTAAACTTATAGAAATAATAAATAATTGTCAAACGTAGTCACGTAGCTGTCTGAAATGAGTATTTTCTACTATAGCTCACGTATTAATACTGAAAATTAAAAAAAATATTTAAAGTTAAAATAAGGTTAAAATTTAGCTAAGAAACTAACGTTAGATTTATGTATTTTGTAACGTTTTTGTCAAACGTTAGTTTTTAAGGTTGGATTTATATATTTTATAACGTTTTTGTATAACGTTTGATACTAAACATAAAAATGTCACTAATCTAGTGTTATGTTAAGTTAGATTTATGTACTTTTCTACCAGGGTAGGCATATAACATTAAATCACAATCATCTAACGTTAGGTGAAGTCGTTCTAACGTTATTTTCCACCAGGGAAATGTTGGCCCCATAAAGAAGGAAAGAGAACCATTAGCCTGCGCAAGATTATTTTGTGACAGAACGGGGCAGCGAAATGACGTAACGCAATATATCTGACCTTGCGCAGTACGCATCTCTATCAGCTGTGAAATGCTGGTGGTCGTAAAACAATTCATCACCCCAGTATTCATTTGTCTTATCTCCAAAAATCCCCTAGTAAAAATCTTAAAATGTCCAAAAATAAAGATATGGCAAACCAATACTGGGGTGAAGAATTATTAGTAGTTTGTTTATACTGTGAGTACTGTCAGATGGTCGTTTGTTACTGTTCATTTTTCGAGTGTTTTAATTGTTTTTTTTTGCTGCATTTGTTTATAACTTTAAACCTAATCTGTATTGTTGCTTTATGAAGAGCAAAGGGTCATTCCCTGGTGTACTCAAAGTAGGTGTACAAAATCCCGAAACTTAAACACTCGAAAAATTCTTATAAAATCATTTTAAAAAACTATTTCGACGTTTCTTCGTAGATATTTATTGTTTTTTGTTGATTTTTTTACAATTTTTATTTGACTAACAAAACTAAGTTAAAAATACTCGTCAAAAACAACAATAGTAGTGCGCATGTGCAAGTTTATCTCAGATGCGCTAGGCACATTTATCACAGTATTCCGCAACGGCTTTGGAGGTCTTTCCTTGTCTATGGTTGGCCCTTTACAAAAAAATAAAGCAAAACGACAAAAATTTATTTTCTTCAGTATTAAATACAAATATTTTACAATTTATTTTGAACAATATTTCGTAAATGATGGACATTGGTTTCACTGCTACGCAGGTCCGGACTGACAAAAGCAATAACAAATTCGTCTAAACTAGATGGCACCACTGAATTTAAACTACTGGCTTCTAATAACTGTAATTTTTTCTTGATTTGACCCAAATTTTCATTATTAAATTGAGCAGGCTTACTTTCAATTTTTGGACTGGGCAACTTATTTTTTGCTTTTGATTTTGACTCCCAACATAGTTTTTTGATAATATTTGTTTTGGTTTTTATTTCTGCTATTTTTTCTCCTTCATACAAATTTGTACTGAAAACATCTTGGACTAGATTTCGCTGGACCTTAATAGGTTGAACTTTAAAGGGTTGCAAGAATTTTTCTCTTGGTTTAATAGGTTGCACGAAAAAATCAGGTCTTTTTATGAGTTGCAATTTTTTTTCTGGTCGGTTTTTAAGCGGGTGCATACATTTTTCTGGCGGAATTTTAAAATGTTTTACAAGGTTTTCTGGATCTTTCTTTTGTTTCTTTTTCATTGATTTCTTTAAGAAAACATTTAAAATAGAGCTGCAAATATTAGTTTTAACCAAACTTTTTTCAACTTTAAATTTTTCTTCGGGTGATTTTTTCTCGCATTTTTTTTCTATGTTATTTTTAAATAAATTTAAATTTTTGGACAGCTTAATTCTTTTTTTGTCATCGTCGTTTTTTTCAAAAATATATTTTTTCTTCGAGTAGAACAAACTTTGAGGTAATTTTTGGATTTTTGATTTTGTGACTTTGTCACACTTTATACTTTTGTTGGTTTCTTGATTTTTTTCAAATTTACTTGATAATTTTTTATATTTATTGATTTTGTTATATTTTTTAGTATTGCCTTTAGACCTGACCGCCTTGTTTTCCGCAGAATAAAACTTTTTAACTTTTTTTAATAATTCTTTTGGACCCGTTTTAATGTTTATTATCTTCTTTTTAGACGTTTCAGATGCATCTTCTGGTATTGCTTTTAAATTTGCATGAAAACTTCTTTTCAGCAAATTTGCCACATTCAAATGTTGTTTATTAAACAAATTTAAAGTTAAATACAAGGGTTTTGCTATATATTCTTTTTTAAACAATTTTGCTAAATTTGATTTCTTTTTCTGGTTTTCAAACTTCTTTTCAGGGGCTTCTTTTATACTTAAAATTGGAACAGGATTCAGATTATGGTTCGGAAGCCCTTTAAATATATTTATTATGTTTAATTTATTTTTCCCCAAGCTAAACATAATCAGAACTTTTAACTTTAATTTTAAATATAAACTTCACAATTTTTGTCATTTTATGTTAATTTATGTCAGATTTAAATAATGCTTGATGTCTTAAGTCACGTTCTCACAGCGTCGACATGCATCCAGCAGCACGTCTGCCGCGAAATGCCACCCGGACAACATCCATGAACTCATGAGGCCTCATGAGAGTATCATGTTATGATTTCCACGTTTTGTACTCATACGAACATCATGATGAGCACATCTCATGATTTTGTGATCATGTTATGAGTTTGTTATGAGTTTTTCATGAGGTGTATACATTTAACGTTAAATCATTAAATGATGTCATAATGACTTCCACGTGAAATAGCTAATGTTGCCCGGGACCCGATTGAGAACGATTGTTGAATAGTACAGGCTTCTGTAATGTTTCAATTTCAGTGCACTTGACAGCGTTCTGCTATAGGTGGCGCCACATGTTATTTCCTACCACTAACTAAACTTTTTAAACGAATAAAGTCGCATTCTAGGAATACCAGTATTAAAAGGCAGCTGTCTTTATAAGGATATACTACTAGTAGTAACTAGTAATTAACTTACTGGTCAGCTAATTCGATACACATTATCGGATTGGTATGGTGAGCCGTATATATCTGGAGGCTTTAGCCTAGAGGAACTAGTTCCTATATTGGATTTCCGTTACGTAATTTCTGGGTGAACCCTAAAATTTAATTATTTTTCCAGGGAAATAAAAAATTATACAAAAGATCAATTACAAGTACGAATTTTGTTTACAATTACAAATTTTATAATTAATTTTTTATAGATTTTTTTTTATCATCTAGCCTAATTCTGCTTGCCTTTTTTTCTACACTAAGAACATTTTTGTCGTATTTGCAAACCATGGAACTTTCATCTAATCCATCCAGCAGAACTGGGTGGGTGTTCACGCCAATACTTTTAAATGAAATTTGTTCATTCTCGTTTTCAATTTCTTCCGTTTTTATTTCTAAAAAGAATTTTGTATGACTAAGCCAGAATACTAAAGGCTTAAGCTACCCTAGTAGAAATTTAACGTTAAATTAACGTTTTTCTATTGTTAGAAAACTGTATAAAAGTACGTTGTAAAATATGTGTAAATGTCCCGCTTTTTAACGTTAGAATCAAACGTTAGTTACAAGCGTTAATCTAACGTTAGATTTTTAAGTTAGAAATACGTTTAATTTCTAACTTTCGGAGGGGGCGTGGCCAACTAGGAAATTTCTACCTGCATCATAAAATGGCAGCTGGAGACAAATTTATTCATATAAATAAATCTTAATATATTTTAGCAATCATAATATTTTTAAACATAATTTCGTTACATTTATTTATAAAATAGCCATCTTTTTAGGTGGCCCTAAATATTTTTCTTGTAATATGCTGTTATACTTCGATAAATACGTTTACCTCCCAGAAAAACTTTATATTTAGTTAGTTTTTCAAATTATAAAAAGATACTGAGCATATTCTGCAATATTTTTTTTTGGATGATCCTAGAAGCTTTAACATGATTAAAAGGGTATTTATTGAATGTCTTAAAACTTTCTAAGATCTACGTAAATCAGCGCATATTCGCAGAATCCGGTAGAATCATACCCCTACTGAAAATGACGGGTCTGGGCGGGTATAAATGGTGCCAAACCCGTCATTTTCAACAGGGACTACATTCTTAATATTTATTTTAAAAATATTTTAAGAACTGCTTTGTGCTGTACGGATAAGGACACACTGTACATTTTCAGTTTATTTTACTCGCCTTTGGATGATTCTGAGTTTAGTTCATCTCTTTTATTTATTTGTTTGTCACAGTTTTGAAATATTATATCTTCTTCATACTCGCAAAACTTTATTGCATTTTTGTTTAAAGCTGCTTCCTCGCTATTTTTTTCATCGTATGGGAATTTTGTTGAAGAAATCTCCTAAAATTTCATAAGTCACTTTGTACTATTTTTAACGGAAAAATAAAACACCTTACCAGTTTAACCGAAGCATTTCCTATAGATCCACTAGCTAAACTGTACGATCCTCTCATTATAGATTTTGTATCATCCTCTTTCGTAGACTTGACAGTTTGTACTTCATACCCTTCAGAAGTTTCATTTGTTTTCTTCGACAGGTTATCAATATCTATAAAAAAATATTGTAAAAAAAGGTCGAAAAAATTGTTATTTATGGTGCTAGTGGGTAAAGTAAGATATTGCCCATGAGAAAATTAACCTGCGAGGCGTTAGCCAAGCAGGTTAATTTTCGAGAGGGCAATATCGGTTTACCCATGAGTGCCATACAAGGTTTTATCCAATAAATAGCTTAGAAATTCATATTTTTATTAAAAATTTTAATGACATTTACAAGAAAATAATTTGACCAGTGACAGTTGAGTGGGTAAAATAAATAATTATCCACTCAATAAAGTAAAAGCCACGCGGGGGTTATTATTGAGTTTATCTATTTAAAATAAAGCTGGTAATTGTCTCATTATCTGTATGTATTGGATAACCTATATAAACAAATGTTTTAAAAATAAATTTTGATAAAAGTTATAAAAAAAAAATAATAAAAAAATAAAATAAATGTTTTTAGAATGAAGTTAGAAACAAAAAGACCTTTTTTTTATATACCTATAAATTTCACGCTATTATTGATATATTCTTCCCATTCGTCACTTTTTTCAAAATTTTCTTCCAAATTTTCAAAAGTGGTCTTTGTTTCATTTGATTCATTCGAATTTAATTCTTTGCCATTATTTTGAATATTTTCTTTTAAATATTCATTTTCTTTAATTTTATTAACTTTTGTTGGACTTTCCTTAGGTTCAATATTTTTTTCGAAATATTCACTATTTTTATAATTTTTTTGATCTTTATAAAAATTATCGAATTTACTAACTAAATGTTCCTTGATGATTCCCCTATTGTTTTTGCTAAAATCTTTATTATTAATTTTAAAAGGTTGGTCAGACTTCACAAAACTATCTTCAAAAAAATTCTTCTGGCTTTTGTCAAATTTTTTATTATTCGAAAATTCTTCCAATTTAAGATTTGCTTTGTTTTCAAAAGTTTGACTATTTTGAACATCGGGTTTTTCAATATTTTTTGGGATTTTTTCATATACTATTTTGTCATTTTTTTTATCATTTGAAAATTCTTCTAATTTAAGATTTGTTTGGTTTTCAAAAGGTAGATTATCTTGAACATCGTTTTTTTCAGTATATTTTGGAATTCTATTATATGTAACTTTAATTTTTGCCTTTAGACTTTCAAAATCTTTACTACTTCTGTAAGATTTAATCACTTGACAGTTCATATCTTCTTGATCATTATTAAAAAAATTATTTACATTATTATTATTATATATTTCAGTGATATTCTCCCTTGGTTGATCATATGTTTTCAATAAATTTTCTTCTATTATGTTTCCTTCGTTTTTTCCAAAATTATTTATATTATCATATTCTTTAGTGTTATTTTTACTTGATTTACCTAATTTATTTACTACATTCTCTTGGACTCTATTTTGTTCATTTCTGACATTATTAAAAAATTGTATATTCTTTTGTTTTTCCAAATTTGTATTTTTTTCAACGTCTTTAAATTGGTTTATTTTTTGGGTTAAATTTTCTTTAACTATTGGCCCTAAAATATTAAGTTAATGCATTTATATCAATAATAATAATAATTAAGAGGTGATTCTACATCAAAAAATATGAAAAAAAAGCTTCTACAAAGGTTGGTCCAAAAATAAGCCCTAAGGGAGCTGCAACCCTTCTAAGGGTAAAAGCTGTAGCTTTAAAAATATTGTCAGAAAAGGTGTCCATTTTAAAAATATTGTAGCTTGATTTTTTTACCTTTTAGTTCCATGTGGTGTAAATTATTCTGATTTCCCCTGATATTTTCTTTAATTTTTACATAACTGCAGTTATAATCATCAAATTTGTTTATTTCCTCATTTTTTTGGACTTTTTTTAATTTTTTTAAATCTTCATTTTTTCCCTCCGACTCTTTATCATAATTGTTTTGGTCATTATTTACAAAAGATATGAAGTTTTCGTAAATAACATCGTCATTTTTTAATAAGGAATCATTTTCATAAATTTCTTCTTTATGTATATCTTCAAAAATTTCTTCATTCTCTTCTAAATTAGTTTCTTCTATTTTAATACTCTTTCCGCTTCCTTCTTTCATGTTTTCTTCTTCGATTTCATTGTTTTCTTCTATTTTTTCTTCAATAGGATTTGATATTAGATCTTTCATTTTCACAATCTCTTCTTTAAAATTTTGGTTTAATGTTTCTTTATTATTTTTATCATTAATTTCAAAAAAATTCATTTCATTTATATCTGTATTAATAACTGGATTTTTCTTTAGAGAGTTTAATAAATTGTTGGAAGTTTTCTAAAAAGACATAATTAATTAAGAAAGCATTTAAAAGAAATTTAAAATTTCTGATTTTTTCTTAAATTCCTAATGATTAAACTAGATGAAACGTTGCAAGCACCCGGTCAAAACATCGGCACTATTGTACACTAGAGCCATCTAGTTTGCAAATTTCAAACTAGGTGTTTTGTTTGATTTTAAATTCTGTATCTTTAAAACATTATATTCTAGCAAAAAACTGTATGTAACATTTTTTGAAATCGGTTATAAATATGTGAGATATTCTAAAAAAACCTTTCACTGCTTTTAACGCCAATATCTCGAAAACAATGCGTTTTAGGAAAACGTTGTTTATAACATTTTTTGACCAATTTAAAATTATCTTTTATATAAGTGCTAAATTAACCAAATACAATAATAATTGCCTTAATTATAAACAAAAAACGCTAAAAATAGGAGTTTTACCCTATTTTTACCCCCTTACCCCCAATCGTTTACCCCCAAAATCTAATCAGAATCGGAATACAATAAGAAACAATATGCAAAAAACCTCAAGTCGATATCTCATGTAGAAATGGAGTTAGAGAGATTACACCCAGACAGACAGACAGACAGACAGACGGACGCAAAAATTTTTTTTACTGCGAATCAATTGCTGTTTTTAAGTTTAATACTGTATCATAGGGTTAATAAAATGACATAAATATTATAATAAAAATCTATCTATTCGGACACCTACAGTAAATTGTTTTTTTTTTTGTACATTATAAGAAGTTGCATCATTTTCATTTACTTTTTTTAACAAGTTACAGAAGTTACCTTTTTTTTTCTAATTAAGAGATTTTTAATAATACCTCTTTTATTAAAGAATTTCCATCTCTCTCTTTTAAGTTTCCCTGTTGTTTTTCTGATGTATCGTTTATTACATCATCTTCAATTTTTTTCTCGCTAGTTTTTTTCTTTATAATGTTTAATAAAGCACTGGAAGTGTTGTACTGAAAAACAAAACATTAAAATGTTTGGACTTTCCTCATGGAATATAAGTTATTTTAGTCTGTAAATTTTACCGAAACCGCGCCTAGGCGTGCGAAATGGCTGTGTGTTACCACATTTTTGCCCAAAACATTTTTCAGTGTAATTTTTTTGCATTATTTTTACAAATTATAGATTCTTTGAGTAAAAATACGCGAAAAAATTCTCTTAGTGTAATAATACCATAAAAGCAACTGTTTTTAAAGAAAATCCATTAAAAAAAAATTACAGGACATGCCCCTAAAAAGTGTTACTATTTAAGAGTCCATAACTTACTTAATATTTATTTTTGGGCCATGGTGTAGCAATTTTTTTTTTTAGTTTTTAATGCAGAATCGCTCTACAGTGTAAAATTATTTTATTAGCGCTTTTTTTGAGTTCTATTTAAGGGATTTACATTCAATGGACTAACTCCATTAGGATCGATTTGCGGTCCTATGTTTATACGACTTTTTATCATAGTTTTTAATAGCCTTCAAGGATGGTCTCGAGTTCTGGGACACCCTGTATGTATATATACTTACCTCATTTTTTTCGTTCGCTATACGTAAATTTTTCCAAATATCTGGACCTAGCTTAACTGATTCGTTTTTCAAAATTTTCTTCTCTCCCTCATTCATATCTTCTAGTTGTTTTTCTGGTAAATATTCTTTGTCTTGTAAACTGTTTATTGGACTTTTGCTGGTCTTTTCCTTTAAACTGTTAAACAGCATATAGTGGTCGTTAAAATTGTACTAAAAAAAAATCTGAAGACATTGCTCATACACAGGGCTTGATAGAGCTAGCCCGGGCCCCGGGGTAACTTCCCAGTCAGCACAGATGCATAGCAGGAACATAGCAGGTACATAAGGGCATATCCACAGTCTCGCACAAGAACGTAATACATAAGAATGCGATGCCGTGATTGGCTTGATGTGCCGCCATGTATCTTGTAAGCCAATCACAGCATCGCATTCTTATGTTTTATGTTCTTATGCAAAGGCCTTAACACTAACGTTCGACTCGGTCTTTCGCGCTGTTGCCAAATTGTGCAATTTAATTTATCTTTGGTTTTTGGTTGTTTTGGTGTGTTTTTTTGCTTTGGTTTCTGGTTGTTTTGGGCAAAAAAAAACATCAGATCAGGTCAGGTCAGGTCAGGGCATGTCAGTTTCGATGTTAGGCTGTAAACATACTAATGTTATCACGGTTTTGCTTTATCTGTACAGTAGAACGTTTTAATCGTTTGTCTTACCATGAACAATGATCCCAGCCGAGAACTTTTTTTTGTTTCCTTATATACATATAATTTTTTTTATGTAGTTCCCCTTTAAAATTTTGTATCCTATTTGTAGATTAAAAAGTACTTTCTCTTACCGGGGGCATGTTTCCACTGTATTCCTCTTTATCCTTCCTTATATTTTCCAGAGATACTTTTCTCACGTTATGCACTTTTAAAGGCAATTTTCTTTGTTTTTGGGCTTCATCCATGCTGAATTGGCGATTTAATTTTGAAAAAGGATCTACTAAAGGCCGTTGCGAAATTACTGTGTTTTGTTGGGAAGATATAGGTGGTGAATTCTAAAAAAATACTGCTGCTAAAAAATAATATGTTCCTCTTCTTCTTTTCGTCATTAAAACAAAAAATAAGTTACTTTTCAACAAAAAAAAAACTGTTTGAAAAACGAAAAAATTAAAAATATTAAAAACCAAAAAAAAAAAATTATAAAACTTACTTTTTTGCGAAAAACGATATTTTTGAAGAAATGTGACCTGAACAAAAGTATATAAAGTTATAGTTCATAATTATACTTAGTAAAGGTTACAAAAAATGCCACAAGGGAGGAAATGGGGTTCAAAATTCGGAGATTTTCGAGTAACGAAATATATTGATAGACCTTAATTAAACATAACTGCATTAGAGCTCTTTTAGAAATTTAAAGTTAGTAAAACTTGATTTTAAAGTATAAAAGTCCCGATTTCTAACGTTTGGAGTCTAACGTTAGACATCTAACGTTCAAATCACATTTATCTAACGTTAGGTCAAGTCGTTCTTACGTTATCTCCCACCAGGGAGTGACGTCATTACCTTTAAAGAAACACCTTGCAAATTATTATTTATTAGTTGTTTTTGATCTGTAATATTTTTAGTATTTTCAATATCCAATTCAAAATCGGGCACAGTTTTGATAATATGTTGGGTCTCAACAGGCTTTTTGCCTAAATTTTTATTTTCTCCGATCGGTAGTTCTTTGAAATTTGGCATAATTTGTTTGGCGGCTTGTTCTTTGAAAAGTTTTTGTAAATTTGCTTGAAATTTGGCAGCGTTTCCTTCGTTTACAGTTTTAACATTGTCTTGCTGAAGGTTTTGTGAATTCGTTTCATTTTTATTATGTTTCATATTTATTCCTTTATTATTTTCTTTTGCTTCTCTTCTGTTTTGTTGATTATCTTCCTTTAATCCTAATAATATTAAAATCGAAAAAGAAAAATAATCGAAAAAAAAACAACGAACTTATAACTCTTCTTTCTAGAATACGCATAACGTTAAAATAAAGTATAGCCAACATCTCGGTTTGTTTGTAAACAAATAGTAGGTATATTCACAATAAAAATTACCAGTAACTGTTATTGTTGTCTCTGTTAGAACAAAGCTGTGCGAGTAAGACAGACGAATGTTTATGTTGCCGACGTTTTTGTCAGTTTTAACGAATGAAATGCCTATTCTAGGAAGAAGAGTTATTAGTTCGTTGGAAAAAAATCAAAAAAGGAAAAAATAAAAATGTTACCATCTTAGCCCGACTCAATTTTTACTAAAAAACCTCCCATCCAATAACTTTGGATAAAGAACCTATGCAATACCATAGGTCCTATGGTCCAAAGAAGTATTTAACTCAAAGCATTTTTAAGTCATATATTATTATCGTGTCCCGAACAGACACATGGAAAGACCGACAGAAAGGCCGAACGACCGATAGACAGAAATGTTGTTTTCGAGGATATCAACTTTTTTACATGTAAAATATCGAGAAACAAAAAGAATAATAAAAATAGTAAGTATATAGTAAATAGTTATTTATGGTACTAGTGGGTAAGTATATAGTAATATTTATTTATGGTACTAGTGGGCAATATCGGTTTACCCATGAGTGCCATACAAGGTTTTATCCAATGAATAGCTTAGGAATTCATATTTTTATTAAAAATTTTAATGACATTTACAAGAAAATAATTTGACAAGTGACAGTTGAGTGGGTAAAATAAATAATTATCCACTCAATAAAGTAAAAGCAACGCGGGGGTTATTATTGAGTTTATCTATTTAAAATAAAGCTGGTAATTGTCTCATTATCTGTATGTATTGGATAAAAGTATATTGTTTTACTAAGAGGAAAAGTGAAGCTTTTTTTTACTAGTCTGTAGAATTTACGGACGACACGAGGCCCCATAGGGGCAAGTAAAAATTACTTACCAGATGAATTAACTAAATTTATCCCCTTGGTATCTTTAAAGGATATTTCTTTGTTATTTTTAACAGAATTTTCGATTGTTTCTATTTTTTTAACAGGTCCTCTCCAATTTCTTAATTTAAAATGGTTATTTTTACTTTCGTTGATAATTTTTTCTGCATTTTCATTCACGTTTTTCGTGTTATCTTTTAATGGTTTTTGCACATTTTCGTTCCTTCCTATAAAGAGAAGGCAATTAAAAATAGTCAACACTAAAAAAAATTTTTTTTCCAAATAAAAAAAATAAACGAAAAACAAAAATTAAAAAAACAAATTTTTAATTTTTTCAAAAAGTGAATATTTTTTAAAAAACAATAGAAAAATACCACTCTGATTTTTACCAAAAACAATCCCAGCCAAGAACTTTTTAATAAAAAACTTATGGTTTAAATTTTAAGTCTTTAGCTCAATGCGTTCTTGAGTAATCTCTCACAAAGTTTCCCCGACAGACAGACAGGTCTAACACAGAACTGTCCTAGGGCAAATTAATACTGCTTACAACAAAAAAATACTTTTTTCTACGACTGCTTTAGAATGTAAGCAAATACACACACTTTTCAAACACAGAATGAATCCATTCTAGCTCTAGATACGGTATAAATATTCCGTATCAAGTGTTAGAATGAGCACATGTAGTGATATCTCTTGTTTATAAAAGTAAAGAAAACTGTAGCAAAATTAGCAAAAATATATATATTTTACCATGAAACATTGAATAATTTAATGCAATTTAAAGTTTTGCGTTAAAATTACATAAAGTTTATTAGTTTTTCTTAATATTTGACCAGTTTTCTATCAATGTAGTTCAAAAAATTAAAACTGCTCCATCTATTTTTAAATATTTAAACCTGATACCTGTCACAACAATCTGACATAACCTTCCATTTTTGCATTATAATTTGTAAATATGAGCTTAAATTAAATAAATATCTTTTTTAAGTACTGATTTCATTAAATTATTAAATAACATTAATTGCTTTATTTAAAAATATGTTTTGTTGCATTTACAATGTCGAGTCACAAAAAACATTGTTTTTAACCTTGTCCGCAGTTTAAAGCCATACAGTGTTTCATATTTGCAGTCAAGGAAAAAGTATAGTCTACAACACGTATGGAATAGTCATTCCGCGCTACCGGGACCGTCATACTCGCCTGCTGGCTCGTATGACAAACTTTCCGCTCGCGCGGAATATTATCTATTCCATACTAGTTATAGAATATACTAAACTTTTCAAAAAATATATAACAAACAAAAAAAAAATAAAAAGCAGCTCGTTTATTTTTTTTAATTAATAATTAATAAAAATGTTTGATGTACCTTTATTTTCTTTTATTCCAACTTCATTTCCATGCTGCGTTTCCAGATTTCCCAAAGCCCTTCCCAACTGCCCCGCCAACATTGTATGTAACGGATTTTTTTCCAGACTGATCTGTTTCGGCGAAAAAGTCAGTTTATCCTCAGGGACCAAAATTTTAAACGGTGCGTCTTTACTAGCAGCCATTGCCTATTCAAAAATACCCAAAAGTTTATACTGAGCTCATGAGAAATTTAAGGAATTTTTGTCTTGAGGGATTTAAGGAATTTTTGAACGAGATATATGTAAATAAGAAGTAAATGTTGGGTGACTTTTTTTTTCATATTTTTTTACTTCCTTACAATGCAATGTTTTTTGGTTTATTTTTTCAAATGTTTAAGAAAAAAGGCCATTTATCTGTCGGTCTGTCCGGAAGAAAATTGTAAACACGATAACTCGAGCATCGTTTAAGCTTAACCCTGCCCAGCCACATCTAAATCCTACGGGATTTTAATAGGATTAAATGGACTTTTTGATAGTTTGCGTATGATTTGATGGGACCTATTTTTGGGCAGAAAACTTTACTTTGTAGACCTTGCCTGGCTTATTTGATGGTTTATTTGATCCTGGTACATTTTATTTAGGTCGATGTTCGGGTTGGCTTCGGCTTTCATCGGTTTTTTGGTAATTTCTCTTAGTCTGGAAGCCAGAGAGATTTGAAGTTCTTTTTTGGGTTTTTTATCCTAAAAATATTTTTCTGGTTTTAAATTTTTTTTTGGCATATCTTTTTTTATCTTTTTGCTATTTTTTTTTGATAAATTTTTTTTTTTCGTTAATGTTTTTTTGGTATTTTTTTTTACTTGGAACAAGTTTTTTGTAATTTTTTTGGGCATTTTATTGTCAATTTTTTTGTTTGGGCAATCAGGGTGCAGGGTGACCACATCTCATGAGATTTGAAAGTATGATAATTCAAGAACGCTTTAAGATAGAGACATGAAATTTGTACAAAAATTTCTCGGTTGAGATTGCTTTTGGTAAAAATCAGTACGTGACAAGGGGGGCCGGGGCAATACTGAATGGTTTTGCTAAGGTTGTTTTGTACCTTTTTTTCTTCTTTAACCTTCAACTCCTTAGTATTTACAGGGTTATTTTTGGTTAACTTTTTTAACATAGCCTGTTTTTCCAATATTTTTTCTTCCTGTTCTGGATAAATCCGTTTTTTCTCAAAATTAAGCGCACTGGGTTTTGACATGTTATGCTCAATAGAAAACCTCATTTTCGAAAAATTTGGTAACTTGGATTTTAACTTTAGGATATCATCATTATCAGAATTTTTAGGCAATGGTTTTAGCGAAATACGACTTTTTCGTTTTTTGTGAAGAATTTTATAAATTTTATGTTTTGCTTCCATTTTTTCCATACTTTCCAGTTCTTTTTTGGGTTCAATTTGCCTTTTAATCTTCATATTTTCCCATGCGAAGATTTTTTTCTCTAGCTTAGGATATTTTATGTTTAATTCGATTTTTTTCGGTTCTTTTTCCAGTTTTTTCACTTTCAATTTTTTTCTTATGAGTTTTTTGGTAGAATAATCATTTTTTACATTAAAATTACCATTTTTTATGAATGGGTTATGAACTACACTAAAAATTTTTGATCTTGGACTGCTTTTTTTAAACACGTGATATTCTTTTGATGCTTTTGGAGAAGTCGATAGATTCTGTGCGTTTTTTAGTAGCGTTGACATCCATCTTATGTGCGGACTGGCATGTACTCTCATCGCGTGTTTTTTTTTACAAAAATTTTCGATATATTTGGTTATTTTGACATAACCAATGACTGATAAGATAAGAATCTATCATCTGTCATTTGATGGCATTTTAAATGAAATAAATGACAAGTTTACTCGGGGATGACGCTATGGGGGCGCCACCCCCTCCAACCACACTCCCATATAGCACACGGTTTACGACGGATATCCCCAGGATATACGTTTTTTACTAAACGGGAATTTGCGACTTCCCCAGGATATACTTTTGTTAATAAACGGGAAGTCGAGCGACTTCCGAACCCATATATCCCATGGATATACCACGTATATTCCAAATGTCCTTTGTGTGTCCCAGGAACGTCCCGAGGGGTACTTCCCGGGGACATACTGCCCGTTTATCCTAGGGATATCCCGAAAGGGAGTTTGTAAAATTCCACGCACCAGTGAAAAATCTGATGACCTTGTTTTGTTCATTAACTTTCCGGCGGTTTTTAATTATAAGTTGGGAAAATCTCAACCTTGGGCAAAAGGTTGGGAAAGTCGCAGTGCAAAGTTGAGAAAATTGCAATTTTTAGTTAGGATAATTTTTGTTTCTGCCCCCCCACCCAAAAAAAAAATACATCGCGCTGCAGAGTTATCACTGAGTTCACTATATTATAATGTAAAAAAAATGGAGTTAAATCACAGAACTTTTTTTTGGTACAGTTTTTTTTTAATTAAAAAAAAAAAAGTTAAATAAAACAATATATTTACATGTAAGAACAATAAATTTATTCAACATAAGGAACATAACATGATTTTTTTTAACAAGAAGTTAACATTTTTTAACAAACAATACATCCTGGATATTTTTTTACATTTCATTTGACTAGAATTAAATATTATTAAGCGGCGTTTACTCTTAAGCAACACGGTCGCGGCAACGGTTTTTTAGCCAATCAGAAACATGGATCCACAGGGCTAAAAACTTTTGCCGCGACACTGTTAAAAATGATTAAATATGCATTGATATGTTAAGCCACATATCGCTTAAGCGTTTGTTTTATACGAGAGAGAAAAAAAAAACTAATACAAAATACTAGTGAGTAAAGTAAGATATTGCCCATGAGAAAATTAACCTGGTTAATTTTCGAGAGGGCAATATCGGTTTACCCATGAGTGCCATACAAGGTTTTATCCAATAAATAGCTTAGGAATTCATATTTTTATTAAAAGTTTTAATGACATTTACAAGAAAATAATTTGAGAAGTGACAGTTGAGTGGGTAAAATAAATAATTATCCACTCAATAAAGTAAAAGCCACGCGGGGGTTATTATTGAGTTTATCTATTTAAAATAAAGCTGGTAATTGTCTTAAGACAGATAATAATTATTATCTGTATGTATTGGATAAAAAGTGTTATGCATTGATATGTTAAGCCTCATATCGCTTAAGCGTTTGTTTTATAGGTACATACAAATACGAGGAAAAAAAAAACGAATACAAAAAAATTATTATGTTAGTACTTTTTTTTAACTTATATACTACATACCTATACTATTTCACCTACCTATTTCTACTCGATCTTCTTAAGTCAGGGCCAGATTTCCCATTGATTTATGCAATGGCAAACCTAAGGGGGGCTGGCGTGCCGTAGCACCCCCAAGCCCCCTCAATTTTATTTTTTATATCTATTTTTAACATTTTTGCTTAAAAAAAATTAAGAAAATGATTAAATTTTTAATTTATGTATGGCTTCATCCTCCCAAGAAAAATTCTGGGTGTGCCCCTTGATTTAAGGGCAATACTATGGTCTGTTTATTCAAGCAAGATGGTAAAGTAAAAATCGCACAGTAAATATTTTTACAACAGGTTTGAATAGTATATATTTGTGTATAGAATATAGTTATGTTTTATAAAATAAACTACGCAGTATATTCGCACATCCAATATTCGAATCTGTTTTGAAAATATTCACTGTGCGATTTTTAATTTACTCTCTTGCTTGCAGAAACAAACCATAGGCGGAATTTTTTTTGTCATTGCTTGCATGACGACCTTTTTTGGTCAGAAATTTCTTTTTCAACCCTGACTTAAGTAAAGAATAATAGTTATAATATATAGTTAATTATTGATTATATGGAAGACATCTGGAAGACTAGATTCTGAATGAAACAACTTTTATCATATAGGGGTAAGTGGGGGAATGCTGACAGGGGGGGGTAATACCGCCAGGGTATCTACTAGGGTATCTACCTATGAGTACCTAAACCTATAAATCAAAATAACTTGGGCGCCCACCATTCAACCCCTTTCCCCTAATAATAATAATCTTCAAAATTTCAAGAAACTCTTATTTATTTTAATTAAGCAGCCCATAGGGGATATATTCGCCCCTCTGGGGGTAAATATCGGTGGATTTTGCATCGACAGTGTGTCCGTGAAGCAACTCCGACATGAAACTGATGTAAGTAATCGCGAGACGTAAGGTCTCGATCCGGGACAGTCGTTTTTCATAAGCGAAGGTTGGAACCTAAAAATATATAATATATTATGTATAAGGTTATTTTCAGTGAAAAAATAATAAGTTGATAGGTACAGAATAATAAAAAAATACGAAAAAAAAGAGATATTCTTTTAAACAAGCTCTGATTTTAAACCTTTTATGCTTAAAGAGCCGAAAGTTGTCGTGTCCATAGACAGTCCGATAGATTTTTTTTTTTTTGAAAAACATAAGCAAAAAAACATTATGTCAATAACAAAAAAATCACACCTTTCTTCTTAGCTTGTCAAAAGCTTCGTTCAAATTAAACATGCGCCGTCTCTCTCTAATATTAGCCGCCCTTCTCTGCGCGATGGTTGCCACTCTTCTTCTGGGTTTTTTCGAAGACTGACTGGAGTTGGTTGAGCCATTTCTGCTTATCCTGCTTACGACCATGCCCCCGCACTGCTGCCTGGGCCACACTGAAAATTATGAGATATTTAAATTCTAAAATAAACAGATAATAGTTTTTTTTTATATTTTTTTATTTTTGTTTCTAATTTTTTTTTATTTTATTATTTATTTGTACACGGTGTTTCAGTTAAAACTTCCAGGGCCAATTACTCAAAAACTAAAAGAGATATATAATATCTATAAAAAGCATGGTATAGATATATTTGACTATATTTTGTCATAAGACCCCATGGTATAGGCGTCACGACGCTTTAAAATATTTTTTCGACGTCTGGGATCTTAAAAAGTATTTTTGCCGAAACAATGCACAACTCAAAAAGTTTTTATCCAATACATAAAGATAATAAGACAATTACCAGCTTTATTTTAAATAGATACTCAATAATAACTCCCGCTTGGCTTTTACTTTATTGAGTGGATAATTATTTATTTTACCCACTCAACTGTCACTTGTCAAATTATTTTCTTGTAAATGTCATTAAAATTTTTAATAAAAATATGAATTCCTAAGCTATTTATTGGATAAAACCTTGTATGGCACTCGAAAATTAACCTGCTTGGCTGACGCCTCCCAGGTTAATTTTCTCATGGGCAATATCTTACTTTACCCACTAGTACCATAAATAACTATTTTTTTGTCCTTAGAGTAAAATTGATATCTCTACTGGTTTCTGAGATATTTGACAAATGCAACCTAGTGCGGAAAAGAGCCTCTTTCTACACTATTAAAGCGTCGCGATCGCGTCGACACCTATGCCATGGGAGTTTAAACTGAAACAACCTGTATATTTTTTGAAAATAGTTTTATTGGTGCCATGGCAAAATATTTTTTTGTAAAATACTTCTTAATAACACTGTGGCATGCTAATAATCAAAATTGATACCTAAATCAGCGTTAATCGCTGTAAGAATATCAGTGTACGCACTTAAGGGGGTGTTTTGTCCGGAGAGACAGTGATGGGGGTCCCACAGACCGCTGTAGCCATTTATGTCGGTCGGGTAGGCTGGAAAGTCCGGCCCCTGTAAAAAATAGGATTAATGTGAAATAATACCTTTTTTCTACGACTGCTTTAGAATGTAAGCAAATACACACACTTTTCAAACACAGACTGAATCCATTCTAGCTCTAGATACGGTATGAATATTCCCTATCAAGTGTTAGAATGAGCACATGTAGTGCCATCTCTTGTTTATAAAAGTAAAGAAAACTGTAACAATATTAGCAAAAATATATATATTTTACCATGAACTGTTGAATAATTTAATGCAATTTAAAGTTTTGCGTTAAAATGACATAAAGTTTATTAGTTTTTCTTAATATTAAACCAGTTTTTTATCAATTTAGTTCAAAAAATTAAGACTGCTTCATCTATTGTTAAATATTTAAACCTGATATCTGTCACAATAATCTGACATTACCTTCAATTTTTGCATTATAATTTGTAAATATGTGCTAAAATTAAATAAAAATCTTTTTTAAGTACTGATTGGATAAAATTATTAAATAACATTAATTGTTTTATTTAAAGATGTGTGTTTTGTTGCATTTACAATGTCGAGTCACAAAAAACATTGTTTTTAACCTTGTTCGCAGTTTAAAGCCATACCGTGATTCATATTTGCAGTCGAAGAAAAAGTATAGTCTACAACACGTATGGAATAGTCTATTCCATACTAGATATAGAATATACTATTCTTAGGAAATTAATCCATTACTAACGAACCGCCAGTAAAAAATATATTTTTTACGTTACTTGGTGTAAAAAAATTATTTCTGCAAATAAAAATATAAGTATGTCCGTCCGACTGTCTGTTCGAGAAAACTTGTGATCAGGATAATTCGCAGGGCAGACACGAGGGATTTTTTTTTGTCAGGCAGATCAAAAAATTTTCCAGCTAAATTAAGAATTTTCTTTTAACCCTGCAAAAAAATATTTTCCCCTGACGGAAAATTTAAATGAAAAAAAAACGAAGGGTCTACCAATTCGCTTTTGTAGGAAAAAAAAATAGGGGTAACTATTTTTGTTGTTGTGGATTTGTTCTCTATAAATAGGGTACTAAGCCAAAAAAAAAGCTGATTTCAAATATGTTGATTTATTTTTTAAAGGCTTCTAAATTCAAAAACTGTTTTTTTTTTGCATTTTTCTGATACGTTTTGATGAAAATTTTATAATACTAAAGATATGGCTCTAATTTTTATAAACAAACTAACAATGCTATACAAAAATATATTTAATCCAGTTGCGGAAATTTTACCGGAGATTATCAAAAATAGAAAAAAATATTGAAGAATTTTATTTATGGTCTGTTTCATCAAGCAAGAGAGTAAATTAAAAATCGCACAGTGAATATTTTCAAAACAGATTCGAATATTAGATGTGCGAATATACTGCGTAGTTTATTTTATAAAACATAATAGGGGTCTATCATTATACAATGCTCTACCGGATAATATTAAAAGTATTACAAAAGTTGATTTATTTAAAAATAAAGTTAGGGAATTTTTGGTTCAGGGATGTTTTTACAACTTAAACGAATATTATTCATACAATTTTAGTACATGATCTCAAGCATTTTTTTTAACTGTTATTTATTTTCTTTTAAGTAATTTTTATTGTTACTACCCAGTCAACACAAATACATGGCAGGAACATAGCAGGTACATAACCACTGTTCTATGTGATGTTGCAGACATGTAATTTTTATAGTCCATGTATAGTCCTTGGACTTTAACAATTCCGCCTCAAGTTATGTATCAGCTACATAACATGCTACATATCAGATACATACTAGGTACATAACAATAAAAGTAGGCGTTTCCGAATTTTACTTGTTATGGAGTGCATCATAGATTTAGACATGGTGAACATTTTTACGTCTTTTTCATAAACCTAATAATTAAAGTATATAAATATCTTTATATGTAGCATCCATCAGGCAAAATTCTTATACGATGTGCATTTTTACTGTGAAAGCAAACTTTCTACCAGGCTTAAAAATCATGGGCCACATAAAAAGCCAATTTTTAGAGAAAAAATATCAAATAATCATTTTAAAAAATATATATATTTTAATTTTTTGTCTAAAATTATCTAAAATCGGTTTAGTTGTCTAAAAATACATGCGTTTCTACTACTTAAGGGTAAAACTTTCATTATTAACAACAATTTTAAGAATATTAACCTATAAAAATTAAAATAATATAGACGCCATATTTAGTATTGAATTCATAACATTTTATGTATCGTGTATGTTCTCGTACCATATATATGATACATAACATGCAATATTGCATGTTATGTATCATACATATGTATGTTACATCTTATGTAATATGGCACATGTAACGTAAAAAATCTTTCTGTTATAGGGCATGTTATGTAGCATACATATGTATGTTATGTCTCATGTAATATGGCACATGTTACCTAAAAAATCTTTCTTTACCATGTTGCATCCATATATGTGCGGACTGGGTATTGTGATTATAATGTCTTAGTTTATGTTATTTATTCTTTTAAAATTGTTTCGATATAACTTATAAACTACAATTTCTTTCGTGTATGAGTTTTTGGTTTGTTTTTTTAACTTTAATTTTTTTTTTCTTATACGTGTATTTTTGTAGTTTGTAAAATATATCTTGTAATGTGTTTTGTTAACCTGCATCCAAGTAGGAAAAATGACTTGCCATATATACTTAATTTATATCAAAGATGGTTAAATAAATATTCTTACACTGGCCTACACTCATTTTGGTGCCTAAGATTTTAGACCTGATTTTGGGTATATTTTGTGAGCTGATACGAAAAAACTAGTAACTTTTTTCATATCAGCTCTTGTTTGATTGCCAATTTCAATACCAAAGTATGCAGAATACAAGCGAATTACCGTGTCATTAATCGGTTTCCGTTGATCTTTCATTATATACTCACCACATATGTAACAAAACATATCAGGATCGTTAATGCAACATCTCGACTTACTTGCCATACTAAATTTATACGATTATTGTCATAAAAGTCGTTATAATATTGACTGATTTCGAATAAAACCAGAAAAAAGTTAAAATAAGAATCGTAGGTAAACCAGAGCTGTCAGCTGACATCTAGTAGCAGCAATGTAGTTCATACTACCTACCTTACCGACTACAGATGTGAACAGAGCTGCACCAAACCAAAAATTTTTTTTTGTAGGCCAGTGTTATTCTTATTCTTAACTATATTCTATACACAAACATATACTATTCAAACCTGTTGTAAAAATATTTACTGTGCGATTTTAAATTTACTATCTTGCTTGCTTACACTTATTTTTTTATCAGTGTAGGGTAAAATAATAATTTTAAATAACAGTACACTAATTACTTACATTATTAGTATCCCAAGGTCCATGGTCATTCGAAAACGACATTTTCATTTATGCAGAAAATCGCAAAAAACACACAAAAACACTTTAAAATCACCTTATTTTTTAAAATCACAAAAAAAACGCACTTGTTAATTTGATCTTTATCTCTGTGATATTTGGTTGTGACTGAGTATCAAAATTAATATAATATCACGTCAATAACACCCTTGCAGGATAAATTTTGCTCCTGCAAAATCCACCCTTGTTTTGGGGTGCGGCATGAGAGAATTACGTAGGGAACCACTATTCCCGGGTCGGGCGGGAATTATGTATCCCTGTCGGCAGGGCCAGATTTTCCATGAGGCAATGGTATAGAAGGGCAGATTTTAGAGCGCTGTTTTTCTACTTCATATATGTAGGTATATGGAAAATATTTGATTTTCTTAGTTATCCTTCTGCCGATATGGGGCTCTAAAGAGTGCTAACAAGCACGAAACCACGAAAGCACGAAACCACGCAACGCAGCTAGCAAGATATCTGATTTAAGAGTGCGAGGCTATAATAGTCTTCTCTACCGTAGTTTATATATTATTTTTTTTTCACTACTATAGTAGTGCTATAGCACTATTTAACTATTTTTATTCAAATAATAAAATAAATTATTAACAGAAATGATGATACCCGGACAACATTTGCTATTTCACGTGGAAGTCATTATGACATCATGTAATGATTTTCTGAGTTCATGAACTCATACAGATGACTCCTCATTGTGAAGTCATTACGAGATCATGTCATGAAGATCTAGCAGCGGTCTACGGAATACGCATATTTTAAATTAACCGCGAAATTTAAATTGACCGCTAAATTTAAAATTAAAAAAAAAGAAACACACCTTTTTGTCATATCTTGAAAACGCGAAGAGATACCAAAAAAATAACGAAAAAATCAACACCCCCTAGACATACACCCCTACATAAATCCATTTTCAACAATTTGAGGACACCCGGATTTTCCCACTGGGAACTTTCCAGTGGGAATGTTCTCCAAGGTGACTGGGGGCACTAATTCCTCTAGACTAAAGCCTTCAGATATCTACGGCTCACCATACCAATCCGATAATGTGTATCGAATTAGCTGACCAGTAAGTTAATTACTAGTTATTACCAGTAGTATATCCTTATAAAGACAGCTGCATTTTAATACTAGTATTTCTTTATTCGTTTAAAAAGTTTAGTTAGTGGTAGAAAATAAGATGTGGCGCCACCTATCGCATAACGCTGTCAAGTGCACTGAAATTGAAACATTACAGGAGCCTGTAGTATTCGGCAATCGTTCTCAATCGAGTCCCGGGCAACATTTGTTATTTCACGTGGAAATCATTATGACATCATTTAATGATTTAACGTTAAATGTATACACCTCATAACAAACTCACAACATGATCACAAAATCATGAGATGTGCTCATCATGATGTTCGTATGAGTACAAAACGTGGAAATCATAACATGATGCTCGCATGAGGCCTATATGATTTTATGAATGTTGTCCGGGTATTTCTTGAAATTTCGTAAAATCAAGTAGCCTTGATCAATGACATTTGCACAAATAAATACTTTGTACTGACGTTTAAAAAAAAATAGTTTATTTTTTATTTTTTCACAATATTTAGCTAATTATTGATTGTATTAATTGGTAATTAATTAAACAAATAAAAATTTATTTAGGTAAAGCTATTTTGTTGGGTTTAATTAGTAAAAATTGCACAAAGAACTGAAACATCTAAAGTGACAGAAATCAATTGTTAATAAAATTTACTCCTACTAGGAGAGAAAAAATTAGAGGAAAGTCGCCTAATTTCGGATACCATTTACAATGTATTCAATATTTAATACTCGGTATTACTTTTTGATATTTTTTTTATATAACCAGATACAACTTATTATAGCGAACCATGATTTATTATAAAAGCAATTTTATTACAGCTTATTTTTTCCAAAAAACACGGTTAAAAAAAATCAGCGCATTTTTGTACATTTGAAAAAGAGCTCCTAATTTCGGACATATCCGAAAAAATTTTTTCAAGAGTAGATCTGGATCCCATTGCTTATGTTTCTTGTTATTCCTTCACATTTAAGACGTAATTTAATCATTAAGCGATTTTCTACGAAATACTATAGGAACTATAATTTTAGATTCCCAATTTCGAATATCTTAGTATCTTAGGTAATTTTCGTTTTTTCAAAATTGTTTATCTTAGTTTGTTGTATCATTATAAAAATAATAATTAATGGTTGGTTATCCTGAATAATAATTACCTTGCGGATATCCGAAATTGGGAATCAAATGCACAAAAATGGTCTATCCGAAATTAAGCAACTTTCTGCTTTTTAGATTAGAAATTTGTAGAATGTTTACGTTTTCAAATTGCTTAATTATGAATAGTGGATCAACTTAACTAACATCATAACTTACCCAAGACAGAATCACGAACTTTTATAACGATTATTTATAAAATAAACAAGCATAATAATGCAACTGAGCACAAAACTGCCATTTGTAATATAAACGATTTGTGCTGCCATTTAAAGGGGAGAAGCTCTACCGTTATCATATTACAGGACGGATTTAGTTTGACTTTTGGCTTCACATAAAAGTAGGTTTCTGTTTACCTTTGCAGACAGTATCTTAAATACACCACTATCCGAAATTTGGAAACCATCCGAAATTAGGCGCATTTCCTCTATTTTTGCTACTAGTGGGTAAAGTAAGATATTGCCCATGAGAAAAATAACCTGCGAGGCGTCAGCCAATCAGGTTAATTTTCGAGAGGGCAATATCGTTTTACCCATGAGGGCCATACATGGTTTTATCCAATAAATAGCTTAGAAATTCATATTTTTATTAAAAATTTTAATGACATTTACAAGAAAATAATTTGACAAGTGACAGTTGAGTGGGTAAAATAAATAATTATCCACTCAATAAAGTAAAAGCCACGCGGGGGTTATTATTGAGTTTATCTATTTAAAATAAAGCTGGTAATTGTCTTATTTTCTGTATGTATTGGATAAAAGATATTATTGCATTTGATGAGTAACTTCTAAATAAATAAAAAATATTATTTTTTGATATTCGAAAATAGTCCGGAGGGTTACATCGGGGTTTTAGCACCACGACTTCTTTTTTTTTTTTCTTTTTGTTAGCAAGCAAGTATCTGAAGCCTGAAGTTTGCCCATGCATACCATTCTGCCGCACCCATTTTCCAACTCGCTACAACAGCCAAAGCTTTCAACCCCAATAAATATAATCATTCTGCATTCTGATTGGTGCAACATGGTGCATGGGCGTGGCTTAGCACTGCTTTTATTACTTTTGGACCAATGAAAAGTGAGCAAGATGTTGCACAAAGTTACTTTGATTTTAGCGCTTATCTGTATGCGTATAAGGGTGGTTTTTGTAAATAATTCTGGTATTGACTTTTGGCTAGGTACGGTGGTGAGATGCTGAAACAAGATTTTTTTTATAAAAATAATAAATACACTGCAAATAAAAATATATATTTGCAACAAAACGTAAAATAAATCGATAAATAATTTTGTTGATTTTTTTATTTTTTTTACTAACAAGACAAAAAATCTATCAAGATTAAAAAAATTAAGCGTGAAAATAATAAAGATTTTCGCACACCTTTTTGCTCATATCTTGAAATCCTAGGACCCCCACACAAGTCCATTTTCAACAACTTGGGGACACCGGGTGGAAATGTTCCCCAAGTTGACTGGAGGAACTAGTTCTAGGCTAAAGCCTCCAGATATCTACGGCTCACCATACCAATCCGATAATGTGTATCGAATTAGCTGACCAGAAAGTTAATTACTAGTTACTACTAGTAGTATATCCTTACCCGGACAACATTCATAAAATCATATAGGCCTTATGAGAGCATCATGTTATGATTTCCACGTTTTGTACTCATACGAACATCATGATGAGCACATCTCATGATTTTGTGATCATGTTGTGAGTTTGTTATGAGGTGTATACATTTAACGTTAAATCATTAAATGATTTCATAATGATTTCCACGTGAAATAGCAAATGTTGCCCGGGACTCGATTGAGAACGATTGCCGAATAGTACAGGCTCCTGTAATGTTTCAATTTCAGTGCACTTGACAGCGTTATGCGATAGGTGGCGCCACATGTTATTTTCTACCACTAACTAAACTTTTTAAACGAATAAAGGAATACTAGTATTAAAATGCAGCTGTCTTTATAAGGATATACTACTGGTAATAACTAGTAATTAACTTACTGGTCAGCTAATTCGATACACATTATCGGATTGGTATGGTGAGCCGTAGATATCTGGAGGCTTTAGCCTAGAGGAATTAGTGCCCCCAGTCACCTTGGAGAACATTCATACTGGGAAGTTCCCAGTGGGAAAATCCTGGTGTCCTCAAGTTGTTGAACATCGATTTATGTGGGAGTGTACGTCTAGGGGGGGTTGATTTTTTCGTTATTTTTTTGATATCTCTTCGCGTTTTCAAGATATGAGCAAAAAGGTGTGTTTCTTTTTTTTTAATTTTAAATTTCGCGGTCAATTTAAATTTCGCGGTTAATTTAAAATTTGCGCATGCGCATTCCGTAGACCGCTGCTAGATCTTCATGACATGATCTCGTAATGACTTTACAATGAGGAGTCATCTGTATGGGTTCATGAACTCAGAAAATCATTACATGATGTCATAATGACTTCCACGTGAAATAGCAAATGTTGTCCGGGTATAAAGACAGCTGCCTTTTAATACTAGTATTCCTAGAAAGTGACTTTATTCGTTTAAAAAGTTTAGTTAGTGGTAGGAAATAACATGTGGCGCCACCTATAGCATAACGCTGTCAAGTGCACTGAAATTGAAACATTACAGAAGCCTGTACTATTCGGCAATCGTTCCCAATCGGGTCCCGGGCAACATTTGCTATTTCACGTGGAAGTCATTATGACATCATTTAATGATTTAACGTTAAATGTATACACCTCATGACAAACTCATAACATGATCACAAAATCATGAGATATGCTCATCATGATGTTCGTATGAGTACAAAACGTGGAAATCATAACATGATGCTCTTCATGAGGCCTCATGAGTTTATGGATGTTGTCAGGGAATTTGTACAAATCAGTGTCAACAGAAAGAAAATCAAAATGTGCTAATCTGTTACTTAATATTTGCCCACCCCTCTGTTATGACAGCATTTAATAAAACAAGTGAAGGCACACGTGCCAAATAAGCATAAACACAGGGGTGGCATTTTAATAACAAGCCGTGAAGATATGTGATGCTTCGTGATACAAAGTGTATACTCTTCACACTGCGCTAGTGATATTAGTATTTTTGTAATCACTATAGTGATATTAGTTTTATTAAAGGTATTAATATGTTTGTGTGCAGAATATACTTATGTTTTATAAAATAAACTACGCAGTATATTCGCAAATCCAATATTCGAATCTGTTTTGAAAATATTCACTGTGCGATTTTTAATTTACTCTCTGGCTTGATAAAATGACCATAGTAATAACTCTTAGGGCCACTTGCACCAACTATGGTTTAACTTTAAACTTGGATTAAATTGAGTGTCATCCAATCAGAACGCAGAATTTTTAACTTAAACTCGGTTTAGTCGAGATAATCCCTGAAGAAAAGTTGGTGCAAGTGGCCCTTACTAACCCAGGTAGCAAGGGATGTTATATGACAAGAAATTAACATCACTTTTGGGTGTATTTTTAAACTAAATCATAACATCACATAATATTGAAAAATAACATGTATTTAACATCACATTTGCAACGTAACACGTGAGACGTGACAATCATGTTATTTAATAACAAATATTTAGCACCGCTGTGAATATATCGCATGCCACATATTAACGTTGCTTTCACGTGAATGTCATGTTATTTTGCTTCTCACCGACGTTCGAAGCAAAAAAATCGATATAAGATGATGTTCATAGAGTAAATTATTATAAGGAAATTGTATACACATTATTTGATTTCCAATGGATAGGGGGCTCTGCCGGGATTCAGAAGACCACGGACATGGATTAAAGAAATATATTCTCCGCTTAATCTGCAATTTCGTATTTAGAATCTGTTTCAATCTGTGATTGTTTCAATTACTGATTGATTTTAAATCCTATTTTTTTTAGGGTTATAGCATTTTTAATGGTTTTATTTAGAAAAATCTAATATCCTAGGATATTATTTAAATATTAAAGTACCAGTAACGGCATCCATAAGATATTAGATATAAAAGCGCAGGAATGTGGATTTATGATGTCACAAACACGTTATTTTCGGGATGTCATTGTGTGATGTTATTAGGGGCGGACTTAGGACATCCCAACCATGCTACATTCTTGTTAAATGAGACTACAATCTTAACATCACATGTCACATATTAACGTGGCTTTCACGTGAATGTCATGTTATTTTGCTACCTGGGAATATTACCAATATTTATTATTACCTAATGTTAGTAGATAATATTACTTTTGTGACTGAATATACGGAGAGTGTTATATAAGAATATCTGTTACTAATAGATATACCCTATGGTAGTGAATTAGTTTTGGTGTAGAGGCTCCATAATGGAGCCTATACCAAAGCTAATTTACCCATAAAATATGTCCTAAATTAAATTTTGTGAATTGGGGGTACCTTTAAAAAATCGTTCTTATCCCTTGCGACCTTCAACTTACTCTGGAAACACTCTGGAAACAGAGTCAGAGTGAAAACATTCTGCTGCCAACGTGTTTCCAGAGTGGTTTTGTGCCATTTTGTCAGAGTTGAATCAGAGTGGTTCCAGGCTTGATTCACAGTAGATCCAAAGTGGGTTTGGACTTTTTTTTTTTTTTTTAAAAGTCCAAACGAAAACACTCTGAAAACGCTCTGATTTTACTCTGGGAACGTTATGGATAAAGGGCACAAATACACTCTGGAAATACTCTGGTAACAGCATGATTACAAAATGTTATTAGAATGTTTCCAGAGTTTTTTCAGCGTGATTGTAAAGTCGCAAGGGATGTGATTTTCCCAATTTTGTTTCCATAACTTTGTTTTTTCTAAAACGTTTATTTAAAAAATAGTTATTTATGGTACTAGTGGGTAAAGTAAGATATTCCCCTTAAAAAAATTAACCTGCGAGGCGTCAGCCAAGCAGGTTAATTTCCGAGAGGGCAATATCGGTTTACCCATGAGTGCCATACAAGGTTTTATCCAATAAGTAGCTTAGGAATTCATATTTTTATTAAAAATTTTAATGACATTTACAAGAAAATAATTTAACAAGTGACAGTTGAGTGGGTAAAATAAATAATTAAAGTAAAAGCCACGCGGGGGTTATTATTGAGTTTATCTGTTTAAAATAAAGCTGGTAATTGTCTTATTATCTGTATGTATTGGATAAAAATTTTTTATTATATTTTGCCTTTTTGACCAAGATAAATGAAGAAATTTCAAAAAAAACTTTTTTGAAAAAAACATTTTTTTTTAATGAAAAATTTAGTTGAAAAAAAAATAAATTTTTTATTGTAAAATGTTAAATCCTTTTATTTTTGTTGTGTTTTCTTTGTCGATTTTTTGTTTTCTAAAGTGACGTTTCTAAATGATTTAGGGGACGTAGGAAAAAATGAAAACGGTCCACATCAACCGTATAATTACGGACATATGGATGTTGTATGTAAATCCAATTACGCACGTGCACCCCTCAATTATTCAATAACAACTCAACCCTCTTCTCGATGACTTTTTGATCTTATTAAACAAGTGGACCGGACCCCACAACGAGTCAAAACAAGGCGGGAAATTGTGTGTATTGCTTCGTGTCCCGGACAACATCCATAAACTCATGAGGCCTCATGAGAGCATCATATTATGATTTACACGTTTTGTACTCATACGAACATATGAGTTTGTCATGAGGTGTATACATTTAACGTTAAATCATTAAATGATGTCATAATGACTTCCACGTGAAATAGCTAATGTTGCCCGGGACTCGATTGAGAACGATTGTTGAATAGTACAGGCTTCTGTAATGTTTCAATTTCAGTCCACTTGACAGTGTTATGCTATAGGTGGCGCCACATGTTATTTCCTACCACTAACTAAACTTTTTAAACGAATATAGTCGCCTTCTAGGAATACTAGTATTAAAAGGCAGCTGTCTTTATAAGGATATACTACTAGTAATAACTAGTAATTAACTTGCTGGTCAGCTAATTCGATACACATCGGATTTGTATAGATATCTGGAGGCTTTAGTCTAGAGGAACTAGTTCCTCCAGTCATTTTGGGGAACATTCCCACTGAGAAGTTCCCAGTGGTAACATCCCGGTGTCTATGTGGGGTCCTAGGGGGTCGATTTTTTCGTTATTTTTTTGGTATCTCTTTGCGTTTTCAAGATATGAGCGAAAAGGTATGTGAGTGTATGATCTTTTTAAGCAATTAAGAAAATTTCCTTTCCTTTTTTTTTAATTTCGCGGTTAATTTAAAGTTTGCGCATGCGCATTCCGTAGACCGCTGCTAGATCTTCATGACATGATCTCGTAATGATTTCACAATGAGGAGTCATCTGTATGCGTTCATGAACTCAGAGAAAATCATTAAATGATGTCATAATGACTTCCACGTGAAATAGCAAATGTTGTCTGGGCGGTCGCCGTTCGTCTGGGCGCCGGTCGCTTGACCGCTCCGGGAGCAGACGCACGACTATTTCGTCACGAATTTGACGGTGAAACAGGTGGTTTTGCGCTGTGACAAGTGTCTTTTACTGTTTTACTCGATTAGAATTGCTTGAAATTCCTCCATCTCTCTCAGCCGAAACTCCTCATCAACTTTTACCCATTTTCTTCATGATGTAATGTTAATAAGACGAGGATATTCTCCTCTTCCGCTTGATAATTCAGAAACATACAACGAACTAATAACTCTTTTCTCTTGAATACGCATACCGTTCTTCTTCTTCCCTTAAAATGGCCTTTTAACACATACCGTTAATATAAAGTATCGTCAACATCTAGGTTTGTTTGTAAACAAATAGTAGGTATATTCAGGACTGAACAATAACAATTACCAGTAACTGTTATTGTTGTCTCTGTTAGAACAAAGCTGTGCGAGTAAGACAGACAAATGTATATGTTGGCTACGTTTTTGTCAGTTTTTACAAATGAAATGCCGACTTTTTAGAGATATTCATACTGATTAAAATGCATAAACTCGCAAACAAAAAAAAACTGTTTAAAAAAATGGCCAGCTAACAGAATGGCGACTGGAGAGACCGAGGAAACCAGGTAGGGTCGTGACGACCTGGTCGCGGCTACCCGGTCGCAGTCGTCAGCGACTATTGGAGAAAACCGAAGCTTTAAAAAAATCCTACTGTGCGACGCTGGTTGTAATCTTCTTCTTAAAAGTGCCAAGAGTGTAATTAGGGGAGCTAGAGCGTAAATAAACCGATTTTGACATGGTTTGTTACAATTTGAGGAAAAATATTAATATAGAAGTTATTAAAACATAATGCAGGGGTGAAAAATTTCATGCTCTATAGAAAAATTAAATGAACAATATATTGCATATTATAAGTTACAAAATATACTGCCTATAGATTGCGTAAAATGTACAGTTATAGTTGCATAACTAGATTTGTCCGCCTGTAACAAAATAACCCAAAAAAAAAAATAGTTATTAATATTAATTAAATAAATATTTTAAGAACTAGGTGGTTTGCCGAATTTGGCAAACCCGAATCATTTTTTTTAATACCTAATAAAATAAAAAACAAAAAAAAATCTGATTTCCATTATTGTTACAAGCGGTATAACGTCATTTGAATTAAAATTACTTTAAATTATTAAAAATTATTTTTTATAAATGTTTATAAATATATTTTAGTAAATTAGGTTACATGAGGAGAAAAAATACAATATTATAAAAAATTTATACGAATTTATATCAACCAGATTTAACAATAAAAAGTTAATATTAAAAACTATTTGTTTTTTTATAGATCGCTTTTTTTCTAATAAAAAAATAATACGTTTTTAAACCTTATTCGACTTATATTAAGCGATATATGGATATTAAGCGATTTATCGCTTAATATTGATATATCGCTTTATATACCGTGCGATTATTAAGTGCCGAACACTTTTTAATGCAAAACTGGCATTAGCGATGAGTAAAATGCAAGAAAGCTGTGTGCGTTTTACTGGCCACCGAGCTGTTGTACGTAGCAATCACATGGGCTTATCGCGCACAACTCTAACAGAGGCGTGGCTTCAAACGAAGAGTATTTTCTTTTCAAACTGTTCGGCACTTTATAATCGCACTGTAAGTCGAATCAGTTTTTTGTTGTAAAGTTTAAAAACGAATATTTTTTTTATTAGAAAAAAAGCGATCTACAAAAAAAACAAATAGTTAATAGGATTAACCAACTATAACCAATTAATTAAAATAAAAAAAAGTCCAAAGCAATTAATCCCGTCTTACGGAAAAAAAATTATCGCTCCTGATACATATAAATTATTTAAAAAAATTACTAAAAAAAAAATATTTGATATAAATTTTATAATTTTTTCTTCATTTGTTTTTAATATAATATAATTTTCTATAGGGTGTAATAGTATATGGTATAAAATAACTCTTCAAGAGGTACCAATCATCAAGCAAGATAGTAAATTAAAAATCGCATAGTGAATATTTTCAAAACAGATTCAAATATTGGATGTGCGAATATACTGCGTAGTTTATTTTATAAAACATAACTATATTCTATACACAAACATATACTATTCAAACCTGTTGTAAAAATATTCACTGTGCGATTTTTAATTTACTCTCTTGCTTGATAAAACAGACCATAGATTAAAATTAATAAGCTCAGTGGCGTCCCAGAAGGCACCTGAACCAATATTTTTTACAAAAAAAATGTGCGCCACTGACTTTTTTGCAATTTTTATATTTTTTCGCATTAAGCAACTAAAAATACAACTTTTTAATTTTTAGCATTTTTCTCGTATCTTGCTTCGTTTTTGAATAAAAAATAAAAATTACTTTATTGCATGTGCCTGGGACAACATAATAAAAAATTAAAACTACCAAACTATCAAAAACTGGGGTGTACCTGTTATTTTTTTTCCATAATAATTATTATAGTTTATTCTAGTCTTAGAAATTGTTATAAAAGTTAATGCAAGCAATAAAAAAAAAGTTTTATTAATTATTAAAAAATGTTTTTTTTTTTGTTGTCCATGGACATGCAATAAAGTGATTTTTTTCTCAAAAATGCAGCAAGATACGAAAAAAATGCTAAATATAAAAAAGTTGTATTTTTAGTTGCTTAATGCGAAAAAAATATAAAAATTGCAAAAAAGTCAGTGGCTCACATTTTTTTTTGTCAAAAATATTGGTTCAGGTGCCTTCCGGGACGCCACTGGACTTTTTTATTTTAATCTAGTTAGATCTAAATTAGCCCCTTACTACCATAAATAACACTGCCAAATTTCAACAAAATCGGCTAAAGGATTATTTACCCTATGTTTATAAAAACTTTTCGTCTTAGAATCACCCCTTGAAGTTTAGCCAAGTACTTAAATGACACCCTGTTTTCTACAAATTTTAACTCAACCTGTCACCTACATATCTCTTAAGTGCGTGCGCATATGTTTCCTTAAATAGTCTTTTGTAGAAAATCCTTTTCGGCAAATATCACACAGAATATTTTTCTCCGTACTGTGCGTGGCCAGATGAAACTTCAAACATTTTTTCACGGAAAATCTTTTATCACAAAGTGTACAAGCAAACGGTTTTTCTCCTGTGTGTTTGTGAGTATGTTCGACCATCTCGGCTTTCTTCATAAACCCTTTATCGCAATAACTGCACCGGAATGGTTTTTCATCAGTATGCATGCCAATAATGTGTCTTTGTAGATAAATTTCTACAACAAAGCCTTTTCCACACAGTTGACACACAAAATCTTTTTCTGTCATATGTGTTCGCATATGAATATTCAGTCGATCTTTCATCGCAAATTTTTTGTCGCACTGTGCACATTCATAAGGTTTTTCACCGGTATGAATCGCAATATGTTCTCTTAAATTTTTCTTTGCTAAAAAGGCTTTATCACATAACGTACATTTGTACTTCTTATCTCCCAAGTGCATACGAATATGTCGGTCATAATAATCTTTAACATTAAACCCTTTACCACATGTGGAACATAAAAACCTATCATTTTCACCATGAATAAGAATGTGTTTATTCAAGATTTGTTTGCTTGCGTAAGATTTGTTGCAAAAAGTGCAAGAATATGGTTTTAGGTCACTGTGGGTGGACATATGTTTTTTTAACATCTTCTTGTGTTCAAAACTTTCTTCACAATGCAAACAATTATATCTTTCCTGTCCATCAACTATACATATATGTGATTTTAAGTTTTTAACTTTTTTCTTACATAACTGACATTTAATGTTTTTTGGTTGTTTTTTTATTTTCTCGTTAGGGTCGTAGTCTGGGTCACTATCTATGTCTATCTCATATTCTATTTCATTCATTTCTACTTTTAAAAAGTCTTCCATATCTCCAGCTTTCATGTCATCGTGTTTCGATACTTCTTCGGAAGAAATGTTTTCCTCACGTCCCTTATCTTCTATGTTTATCTTTAAATTTGATTTATTTTCATCTTCTTTCTCGTCTTTTATAAAAACCTGAGTATTTTCTTCCATTTTTTCGGTTTTAATGTCATTATGTTGCTTTGAACCTTCATTTATTAAACTGGTTTGAATTTTGTACATATCTTCAGTTTTTATGTTGTCCATGGTTTGGATGTGTTATTTTTGCTTGATAATGTAGAATTATTGTTTTTTATGCATGAAATGTAAAAATATTACGATAGAACATTTTTTCACACACAAAAAGTTCATTGAACGCAATGACTTACGCACAAATTCAGGGATGGGTAATATTTACTTAGATCGATACAGCTGACGTTCTACCTTCAGTAGTTCAAATGTTCATTAGGTGGTAGATAAAAACAGCTCTCAATAAATTTATAAAGAAGAAGAAGAAGCAATGTAATATAAGGAATTTTTTCACCCTAAATTTATTAAAATAATACTAAATAGTTAAGATTAAATGGTTTATGTCAAATAGTTTTGCTCATTTATTATAAATATACTAAAAATATTACACGCACACTATATAACGTGCCTTAGGAGTCGCACTTATTTCTGCGTGCAGTTTTGTCATCGCACAGTAATACAATAATACGCACAGTACTCCTTTTGCCCCAAATTTGGTTTTTAGTAAAAACTATCGAAAGTTTTCCGCACGCAGTCGATTTATCATACGCACAGCAGTTCTGTCATACGCATATAAGTTCTAAGTGCGCAAAAAAAAAATTTACACGCACTGTTGTTATATTCCCCAATTATTCCACGTAAAAAATTAAGATGTCACCGACAAATCTCTTAGGTGCGTGCGCATATGTTTTCGTAAGTAGTCTTTTGTAGAAAATCCCTTGTGGCAAATTTCACACAGAATGTTTTTCTCCGTACTGTGCGTGGCCAGATGAAACTTTAAACACTTTTTCACAGAAAATCTTTTATCACAAAGTGTACAAGCAAACGGCTTTTCCCCCGTGTGTTTGTGAGTATGTTCAACCATCTCAGATTTCTTCAAAAACCCTTTTCCACAGTAACTGCAATTGTAAGGCTTTTCCTCGGTATGTATGCCCATATGCCTTTGTAGGTAAATTTCTATAGCAAAGCCTTTCCCGCACACTTGACACACAAAATCTTTTTTTGAACTGTGTGTTAGCATATGACTCTGCAATCGATCTTCCAGACCAAATCTTTTGTTGCACTGTGTACATTCATAAGCTCCTGTGTGAGATATAGTATGTTCTTTTAAATTTTTCTTTGCTAAAAAGGCTTTATCACAAAACGTACATTTGTGCCTTCTGTCCCCCAAGTGCATACGAATATGTCGATCATAATAATCCTTAACATTAAATCCTTTTCCACATGTAGGACATAAAAACCTATTATTATCACCATGAATAAAAATGTGCTTATTTAAAATTTGTTTACTCCCATAGGATTTGTTGCAGTACGAGCAAGTATATGGTCTTATGTCACTGTGGGTGGACATATGTTTTTTTAATGTTTTATTACATTCGAAAGTTTTTTCACACTTTAAACAACTATACCTTTTTTCTTCAACAGTTGTACATATATGTGTTTCAAAGTTTTGAACTTCTTTCTTGCATATCTGACATTTATTGTTTATTGATTGTTTTTCTGTTTTCTCAACAGGGTCATCATCTGGATCACTATTTATGTTTATCTCACAATCTATTTCATTTATTTCTACTTTTAAAAAGTCTTCCATGGTACCCGTTTTCAAACAATCATGTTTCTTCGGAAGAAATTACTTTGTCACAGGTTTTTAAAGCTTTGTCTAGTAGGTTTACCTTAAAATCTTGACTATTTGCGTCTTCTTTTTCTTCCTTCAAAAAATACTATTTTCTTCCATTAATTCTTTATTATATCCGCCATATGTTGTTGCTAACCTTGATGAATTTTTATGCTGTCCATGGCTTGTATATTTCCTTAATGTTTTATAATATAGAATTTATGTTTTTTTGCATATAAAACGTACAAATAAAACATTAAAACCCTATCTGACACACAAAGTTCATTGAACACCATGACCTCAAACGTGGCTACGCCTTAATAAAAAAATCAAGGATGGGTAATGTTAAGTTGGATCGATTCAACTGACGTTTAACATTCAGTAAGTAGTTCAAATACCTACTTGGTAGTGATAAAGAGAACTAATTTGTAAACAAGCGCCTAAATGCAGGACTGTATGCAGGAGTTTGTTTTGGTTTTTTCTTGGTTTGGTCTTTTTTTTTTAATGAGGGGGCCTTGGGTTACGTTATCGTTGGTTTGGCGTCTATTTGGTGTTTTTTGTTGTTGTAAGGGCCACTTGCACCAACTCTTAAACTGGGATTATCTCGACTAAACTGAGTTTAAGTTAAAAATGCTGTGTTTTGATTGGTTGACTGACAATTTAAACCAAGTTTAAAGTTAAAACATCGTTGGTGCAAGTGGCCCTAAAAACGTTGCATAAAGAGCTGCACATAGGCGCTCCTATAAATTTAAGGGATGAGCAATGTTAAGTTAGGTACATACATTTTCTTGACTTCTTAGTAGTTCAAATGAATAAATAGTAGATTAAAACCACGCGCTCTGAGAAGAAGAAGAATACTGGAATAAGAAAATGCAAAATATTTTTTTTGTGCTTTTATTTATATAAAATAGAAAAACTCTAGATATGTAAGTCCAAATAGTTTAATCAAATATTGTAAATATAAAGGACTTCATGCGGATACATTTTTTGGAAAAGGAAACATAACCTTATAAAATCGTGTTTGTAAAAATGTTTTGATTATTATTATTATTAACAATAGTAAGCGGCAATGCCGATGAGACTATTGCTTCTATTACGTAGTATTATTATCACAGTCATTATTAACATTATTATCACAGACAAAATTATTCACATTACATAATGTACAAAGCTTCCCATTTCCCGGTCAAGTCTGTTTTAAAACTGGTTCACAGTTGTTGCGCTTATGGTGTCTTCACTTAACCGGTTCCAAATATAGGCGATTCTGTTTGGAAAAAAGTTATTTCGGAGAAGCTTAGATCACCTTTCTTTGGATAGCTTTCTGCTGTGAACGTTGTCCGATAAATGGAAAATGTTGAGGTTACATGTGTAAAAACCGTTGATTATTTTAAATGTCTCTATAAGGTCACCTCGCAGCCTTCTTTGAGATAGTGGGTAGTTCGAGCCTTGGCAACCCCAACTCATATGGAAGCTGAGTTCGGGCAGTATCTTGGTGACCATACGTTGAACTCTGTTTCATCAAGCATAGTTTATTTTATAAAACATAACTATATTCTATACACAAACATATACTATTCGAATCTGTTGTAAAAATATTTACTGTGCGATTTTTAATTTACTCTCTTGCTTGATGAAACAGACCATAGTTTCTGTGTCAAATAGTTATCAAGTTTTTCTAATTTCAGAGTGGTCACACGCATTTCTTAAACATAAAGATGCAATCAATAAAACAAGAATTTGATATGGAACTTGATGATTATCTCGAAAATTGGACAGGCATTTCAATAAAAACAGAAGACAATGAAATCGAAGAAGAGAAAGAAACAGAAGAAAACCTTTTCACTGAATTTGTTTTTCATGACACACAAGAACAATTTATTGAAAATCCCAGGGAAAATCTACTAGAAGAAAGTCATGAGCTACCTAGTATTTCAATTAAAATAAATGAAGAAGAAGATATCCCTGAAATACTAAGCGTTAAACAAATAAAAGAAGAAACTCGAGACAAAACAAATGAATATCCAAAAGAAGAAAACTTCAACGTTCTTGATTTAGAAGTGGAAAATACTGCGGAAAAGAAAAACGTATGTAGAGTTTGCAAAAGATCATTTCGGTTCCCTTACGATTTAAAAAGACACACCCTTTCCCACTCTAATAAAGGTAGTGCGGGAAAAATTTTTAAATGTGAAGTGTGCACAGGAAGTTTTTTATTTCCAGACTCTTTGAAAAAACATTTGCGCAGACACATCGCAGGAAATCCGCACGCATGCGCTGATTGCGGAAAAATTTTCATTAGTGCGGAAAATCTAGAAGAACATAAGGTAATTCATTCGGAAGAAAAACCTTATATTTGCATAGAGTGCGGAAAAACTTTCGCACAATCTATGCAGTTAAGACAGCATGCCCGCGGGCACCCAAGAAAATCGCTTAGTGCGGAAAAAAGCACACTGTGCCCGATTTGCAAAGAACCCGTCAAATTTCCAAATACTGTTTTAACGCATTTGCGCACGCATACCAAATTCAGTGCGGACAAAAGATGCACATGTTCAATTTGCGGAAAATTCTTTAAATTTCCTCACGACTTGAAAAGACATTATCTCACACACCCGGAAAGTAGTGCGGGAAAAAGTTTTAGATGCGAAATGTGCGCAAAAACATTTTTATTCCCGAACTCTCTGAAAGTACACGTGCGTAAGCATACTGGACTAGATCCGCACATGTGCACAGAGTGCGGAAAAACTTTTACAAGTGCGGAACTACTAAAAAAACACGTGGTCTTTCATTCTGCGGAAAAACCTTACATTTGCATCAAGTGCGGAAAACCTTTCGCAGAATCTTCTAAATTAAGACTACATGCCCTCAGGCATACAGGAGAAATCCCCCATAAATGTACACAGTGCAAAAAAGAGTTTGCAAACATAAGAAACCTAAATTTGCACATGGACAAACATAAAAAGAAGAACCCCTACGTTTGTATGGTGTGCGGAAAAAGTTTTTTGCAGTCCTTTATGTTAAAATCGCACGAAAAGATGCATACCCTAATACATAAAGCATATTCGTGCACTCTTTGTGATAAACTCTTCACTTCATCCTCAAACCTACAAAAACACATTAAAATGCACACGGGAGAAAAGGTACATTCTTGCACACTTTGTGATAAATTTTTTACTTTAGCGTCAAATCTGCAAAGACACATAAAAATGCATACCGGTGAACGAAATCATGTTTGCAACACGTGCGGCAAAACTTTTACGCTTGCCGCTCATTTGAAGACGCATAATTTGACGCACACCGGCGAAAAAAAGCATGCGTGTAAATTGTGCGGAAAGAGGTTCGCGCAGACGGGGCATTTGAGTAGTCATATGTTTACACATACGGGGGAGAAAAGGCATTTTTGTCCGGTGTGCGGTAGAGGGTTTGGACGTGGAGCTGCTATGAGGGTGCATTTGCTGATACATCAGAAGGTTAAAACCAATGGAGATTTCTCCCGTTAGATTAGACAGGGACAAAAGTTCTACCCAAAAAGGATAGAAGACATGCATACACTCCCACTTCCACCCAACCAAACAAATTCGGTATTTGTTTCTTCTTCTTCTTCTTCTTCTTCTTCTTCTTCTTCCTTTATTTTGGCCTTTTCTCAGTGAGATAATTAGCCAGATCCCTCTTAGTTACTCAATTCACCAAGAGTGGTTCTTGTCTGGCTTTTCGCCATGCCCACTCCTGTTTTAAATATATAAAATTTCCAGTCTTCTGTAAGACCTTTTCTTTTTTTTTCCTTCTTTCCTTTTCGTGTTTACTGTTGGTTGTGTTAGCTGTTGCCAAGGCAGTTTTTTCTAATTTGTAAATATATTTGCGCATGCGCTAGTATATAAAAATTTTTGTACGTATAAAAACTTCTTCACGTGTTAGTTGCTTCCAAATCAAAATTTATCAGCATTATAAATGATTAAAAAACATAAAATTCCCTTCTTACTCCAATATAATCACATGTTCGTCATTTTACTGCACATCTTCCATACAATCACTATAAAATATATAAAATCGATTCTGGGGCATATCTAAGATAGCAAATAAATAAATAAATAACTAATACTAAAAGACTTGATGCTAGAAAATTAAACGCGCTTAACGTATTACTAATTCCTGCCGAAAGTACATCTTACTCGTTTCACGGATGAAAAGTAACTCCGGTATTTGTTCTTTGTCGAACAAATACAATATTTACTTGGCCGGGCGAAAAGTGTAACTAATTTATTTATATTGAAGAAATTACTGGCGCCATCTAAATTTTAGTAGAATTATCTTATTCTACAGATTCACATTAGCTATGTTCGTTCGTGCCGCTCGATGCTAAACTCTTCCGGCCAACCAAATAAATACTGTATTTGTTGTATGAAAAACAAATACAGTATTTATTTAGTTGGCTGGAAAGTGTAGCACAAATGAGATAGAGATAGGGTAGACGTCTTTTGTTTCATAATTCTAGTTGGTTGTAGAGAGCTCCATTGAGGTTAAATTAAATAATTTTTGAACATTCTATTTATACGTTCGACGTATATGAAGCTAAGCGTACGTCCTGTATCCTCATTGGCTGATTTTTAGGGTTTTTAAAGCTTTTAAGGTATATTTTTAGTCAGAATTGTATTCCCCCCGTTTAAATGGGGGACTACGCTCCCTCATTTGCATCAAAAACACCAAACAGGCGAAAAAACCGACCTAAACCAGAGTTAGTTTATGTTATGTCGGACGTTTGAATAGCCAGTTCGATAATTTTTTATTTTTAACTAATTCTAATATGGCCTTCAGAATATTTCCTTTAAAACGGTGTCTCGTACTTTAAAATTAATGCTTTATGAGCCGAGATATTTGTATTCAAAAATGAATCAATAAGCAACTGTTCTGGTGCAAAATAACGTTAGAACGACTTGGCCTAGCGTTGGATGAACCTGGTTTGAATGTTAGATGTCTAACGTTAGGGTCTAACGTCAGGGTAAAGTTAGGGGTTTTACCAAACGTTAGATAAACGTTATTCTAACGTTAGGCACCTAAAGTTAGAAATAATAACGTTAGAAATCGGGATATTTCTACATTAAAACCTGGTTTATCTAACGTTACATTTCTAATAAGTTGTACCGTCACCTGATGGCTTAATTATAGTTGTTCTTCCATCTCGTCAAATTGTTGATGTGATAACGGTATACCGTTGTTATCTAGTTAAATTTTTGAATTATTTAAATATCTCGGAAACGAAAAATCCGATTAAGATTCTGTTTTCGCTGTGGTTTTCAAAAAACAGTGATAAAAATATAATAATGACAGAACACCCACATGAATGAAAATGAATATTACCCTGGTAGAAAAGTACATAAATCTAACTTAACATAACATTAGATTAGTGACATTTTTATGTTTAGTCTCAAACGTTATACAAAAACGTTATAAAATAAATAAATCTAACGTTAGTTTGCTAACTAAATTCTAACCTTTTTCTAACCTTATTCTAACTTTAAATATTTTTTAAATTTCTATTATTAATACGTAAGCTATAGTAGAAAATACTCATTTCAGACAGCTAGGTGCCTAGGTTTGATAATTATTTATTATTTCTATAATAAGTTTAAAAAAATATCCCCCAAAATTCAAAATTATAGTCAGTCTGGCAACGCTGTTTTAGAATTGAAAAAATATTTTAAGATTCTGAATGTATAAATAAATATTAACTAACTACATATAAAGTTATTCTGAGAGGTAAACGTATTTATCGAAGTATAACAGCATATTACACGAAAAATATTTAGGGCCACCTAAAAAGATGGCTATTTTATAAATAAATGTAACGAAATTATGTTTAAAAATATTATGATTACTAAAATATATTAAGATTTATTTATATGAATAAATTTGTCTCCAGCTGCCATTTTATGATGCAGGTAGAAATTTCCTAGTTGGCCACGCCCCCTCCTAAAGTTAGAAATTAAACGTACTTATAACGTATTTCTAACTTAAAAATCTAACTTTAGATTAACGTTTGTAACTAAGGTTAGATTCTAACGTTAAAAAGCGGGACATTTGCACATATTTTATAACGTACTTTTATACAGTTTTCTAACATTAAAAAAACGTTATTCTAACGTTAAGTTTCTACTAGGGTAGTAAATAAAAGCAGTAAAATAGGTATTTTCAATATAAAGTATAAATTTTCTAAATAACATGTATTTTATATTTGTAGGATTTCAAAGAAAAAAATAAATAGTCAGATAACTTAATATTTAATAATTAACAATATTTTTCCTTATAATTATTAATTATAATTAGGTACCTAATAATTATTAGGTACCTCATTTATATTTGCTTATTTTACGTTATTTTTCTTATAATGTTCAATAAGTCTGTCGGCTTCTCTGAAGCCAGTTTCGATAGCACCATGCACCGATCCGTAATGTTTTGAATTTGTCGCTTCACCTATAAGGAAGAAAAAGTATACTTTATTACCCCGAAGTAGATTTAAATAGGTTTATATTTTTTATCATTTAAAATTTTTTCCAAAAAAATAAAAGTGTACTATGGTCCGTTTCATCAAGCAAGATAGTAAACAGATTCGAATATTGGATGTGCGAATATACTGCGTAGTTTATTTTATAATACATAACTATATTCTATACACAAACATATACTATTCAAACCTGTTGTAAAAATATTTAATGTGCGATTTTTAATTTACTATCTTGCTTGAAAAAAACAGACCATAAATAAAATATTTGTAGGCATTCTATGCTCAAAGTGTTAAAAAACTATATTTGCTTAATTTGTTTGTACATTCATAATGTACAAAAAAAAGGACAATAATGTACAAAAAAAATTTAACCACTTTTTTAAGGAAAAATTTTTCGTGATTAACGTTTTTTGCTCATAACTTTTTTGTCAAAACTGTATACATGTAGTTAATTTTTTTAATGCTCAAAATCTTTTTTATAAATACAGTGCGATTATAAAGTGCCGAACAGTTTGAAAAGAAAATACTCTTCGTTTGAAGACACGCCTCAGTTAGAGTTGTGCGCGACAAGCCCATGTGATTGCTACGTACAACAGCTCGGTGGCCAGTAAAACGCACACAGCTTTCTTGCATTTTACTCATCGCTAATGCCAGTTTTGCATTAAAAAGTGTTCGGCACTTTATAATCGCACGGTATTTTTAAATTTTTATGTTAAGGAAAAAGTATTTTAACTAAAAAAAATATTTTTTTTTGTCAAAACCAGAATAATCTAAAAACATTTTAAAAATCAGCGCCTCAAATATCTGACTTACCCGCAAACATAAGCACTGGCGCCCCATTTTTATCCTTTAGTGGGGATCCCAAAACATTTTGATTGTTGGTTTCTGATTCGTATATTTTCGGAGTTTCGTACGAATAGGTTCCTCTAAAGTGTGGATTTGAATACCAGGGGTTTCTGAAAAATAAAAAATAAATAATTTTTGATTTTTTTTTAATTAAAAATTAATTTATTATTTTTTATATTTTCTTCATATTTTTTAATATTATGAACTATGGGGTAAAGTATTCTTTTTTTGGCAGTAGTATTTACCTTAAAATAGAAACAGCTTCAGTAACATTATGGGTTTTTCCTAAAAATTTCTTTAGCATATACATCGTCCCCTTTTGGATAACGTCGTCAGAGAGTTTTTCGATGTCTGGAACCATTTTTCCAGCAACCCACATTACTAGAACATTGGGGTTGTATTTGTTAACGGTAAATGAACTGATACTGGCAATCCATGAAATACCATCCTGAAAAACATAAATTTTAGTTTTCACGGGTGACAACTCGTTATGTTTTTATGTTAAGTAGTCGAGATTCTGTGAAAATTATCACTGTTGGGTTAAGGTAATTATAAACATACCATTGAGGTTAGGTTCAGATACAAAATGTACATTAAACTAATATTTTTTTTTAGTTAATAATAGTAATAATAGTTAATAAATCCAACCATCCATAATCCAAAGCACCAAGACAGTACTACAGCATCTACGGGGTACCCCTATACACAGGAAGAAATTATTTCGGTGAGTGCAAATTTTCTTTCCTACCACACGTTTCTCTCCAAAAGATATTCTTTCGAAAGTCTGGGCGCTTACATATTACTTTAATAGCTTTATTTTCCGTTGTTTATACTTTTTCCATCAAATTTTTAGTAGCATTACCCCAAAAAGGTAGAAGATACCTTAGATTGGACTCAGTTAAACTAAAGTAAACGGTTTTCTTACTTCTTAAATTTAAAAAACGAGAACAACAATGAATGAAACAATATTGTTTATAAAATTGTTAATGTGGCTCTCCCATTTTTACCTTTTGTGGTCCTTCGGGGAATTCATCTTTAATTTTAAGCAAATCTTCTTTACTCCACAAAAACTCAATAGCGTAAAATTCATCAGAATTCCACCAAGGTTTTTCAAATTTTACCACCAACTTTGTTATTGCTGCAAAACCGATATTATCGATCGCTTTTTGTTTATCTTCCGGCAAATCTGGAGTAAACAGAGATTTTTGTTGATTTTTTAAAACGCCAACAGATGGCGTGAAAATAACATGGTCTGCTTCCATAATTGAGCCGTCTTTTGTTTTTATTTTTAACTTATTTCCTGTAAATAAAACATTTATTGCTATTTTTGTTGATTTAAGAAAGGCTTTTGATTGTGTTGACCTAACTAAAAATAGTATAGGTACAAAACGTAGGCGCCCGCTTCAAAGTTTAGGGTTAAATATTGACAAAAACCAATTTTTTCGATCGCTTTTTGTTTATCCTTGGGGAGTTCTGTAGTGAAAAGGTTTTTTTTTATTTTTTTAAATGCCAATAGATGGTCTGAAGATAACATGGTTTGGACTTTTCCACAAAAATAAATAAAATATTTTTTCTTACCTTCTCTGTTGATGTTTTCAACTTCAGTGGACAACTTAATTTTCTTTTCCAGTTCAGATTTTTCCGATTTTTTCGGGTAATTGTCCATCATAATGTCCAAGATGGTTTTATAACCCATCCCTTTCCAGGTATAATCACCGCCAGATATATCTTTAATCAATAATAAATATTATTTAACATTTTTTTAGTAAAACTTTTTCACAAATGACAGGTTTGTGCACCATTTATACCCACGCAAACCTATCACTTTCAATAGGGTAGTTTTTTGGAACAATTTTGTTATGGACACATTTTTTTAGCGGTGTGTGACAATGTTTACAATATTAACTGGTACAGTTGATTTCAACAAAACTGGAAAAGTGGGGTTAAGTAAAATTTCATGTTTTCCATAAAATTTAGTTGTGTGAATGTGGATTATTTAAATGGGGTTATGCCTGTTTGAAAAATAAGGTTAGTTTAACCATGTCAAAATTCATATGTTATTCTATGCATTTGTGTTTAGTAAATACTATTTGGATTTTGAAGCGTATCTCTATTGTTAATTACTGTATTTCTGCTCTAAAATATCCCTATTCTAAAATGTCTATTATTAAATCCCCTTATCAATATATTTTGTATCTAATAAACTTGTTTTAAATACCTTTATTTTTAAAAAACACTACTAGTATATTGTTCTCCTACAACTAGGTATTTCTCATAGTTCCTTAATTTAAAAATTATAATTATGGGTTTTACACCAGTATTCTTCGAGTATTCTTGTTTTTCTGCTTTATCTCTCCCAATTTAAAAAAAATACACCAACATTTTTTAACCCCACTTTTCCAGTTTTATTGAAATTAACTGTACAATGTCTCATGAATGTTTATTTTTAAATTAATATTAAAATTTTGTGCCTCCGTCATCAAATTTTGATAAAAAAAATGTTTTTAAGATGTTAATGAGGACTCGGGGTCGAATTTTCATGAGAAATGTTAACATTTTTTTTTAATCTAACTTGCCCCTGGCAATAATTTAATAAATATTTTCTACACCCCGGGGGCCCGGCACCCCGGGGGAAGGGAGCACACCGTTAACTATCTATAGATATATATCTTAGGGGACGTTTATAAAGTACGTCACACCTAAGGGGGAGGAAGTGTCTAAAAGTTTGTGACAGGGAGATACCAAAATGTTTTTTTTTCTATGTAAAACATTAACGTGACCAAAGTCCAAGAAAAGCATGCCATACTTTATTGACCTCCCCTTAGATAGACAGAAAAAGGCATTCCTTGGACCAAGGACACTTGTCTTTCGATATATTGAAAGCCATAGCCTCTTGTTTCAAGGCTACCATTTCTTTGAACCAAAGTCCATCTCCTTAAATTGAAAGCACGGGTTTTGAATGAAGATCCGTGCTCTTCATTCAAGGACATTGACTTTGGTTCAAAGAAATGCCAGCCTTGAAACGAGAGGATATGGCTTTGAACATATCGAAAGACACGTTTCCTTGGTTCAAGGAATCCTTTTTTCTATTAAATACCTTCCCAGTTGCTCTCATAAACACTGTCGTCCCATGAAAAGGTACCTTCTACTCCATTGACAAGTGCTTCCATAGAGTATAGTCCATCTGAGAGTATTTTCAAGGATTTGATATCGTCTTTATATTTTGATAATAATGTAGAATTATAACTATAAAAAAAAAATTATTACTTTTCTAAAATTGTCGATCGGTCGGTCGTTCTGTTGGATATTTTATTGTAAATTTTAAGAAACATTAGTTCTGTTTGAGTTTTATATGAACTAGTAGTTTAATTTTAATAGATTTAAATATACTATATTATTAAACATAATTATAGTATACACAATAAAGTTTTTTACATTTTTAATTTAAGTATAATGATTTGAATTCATGATAAGGTGGAAACTACGCAACATCGCTACTAAGTAGCCTGAAAGTCGACTAGCGACATCTACATTTTACACCACAAAGCTGATCGCGTTTCTGTTAGTAAATAAACAAACAAAAAGATGACACATTCATAAACATTGGTCTGAAATTACTTCTTGAGGTAAAAGTCCGGGAAATTTTGTGTGCATGATAACTTAAGAACGCTTTAAGCTAGAGACTTGAAATTTGGCATACCGGTATGTTACCTTACATTGGTGTGCGGCAAGGGGGCAAATGGGGAAAAATACATTTTTTTTAAACATTGAAAATAGCTATATAGTTGGTTGCTGAAATTGAATCTGATAATAAACATTTTCTAACTCCACCCGTTAATTACTTTTAAATGTTTTCAATGTTTTTGTCAAAATTGGTATATAGGGGTTTTTGGGATCGACGAATCTGAATCTGATAATTACATTTTTCTGAGGGGCGGGAGTTGTTTTCGTGAATATGGGGCTTTTTGAGGTTGCTGAAAGTGAATCTGATAATAAAAAAATTCTAACTCAACCCCCTGAGGGGCGGGGGATAGTTTTCGTGAAAATTGGTATATTGGGGTGTTTAAGGTTAATAAAAGTGAATGATAATTAAAAAATTCTAACTCCATCCCCTGAGGGGGGGGTAGTTTACTTGAAAATTGACATATTGGGGTCTTTGAGGTCGCTAAAACTATATCTTAAAATAAAATTTTTCTAAATCCACCCCCTGCGGAGCGGAGAGTAGTTTTCGTGAAAATTGGTATATTGGGGTTTTTAAGGTGGCTGAAAGTGAATCTGAAATCCATTTCACGCGCGTTTTTTAAACATTATGACCCATCTTCATTAAAAAGAACTTACTGTCTTAAAAATCCTTCTTTCATTGTTATTTTATCAGTTGTATTTATACCAACTTCAAAAAATTGAAATAAACTTTTTAAAATGTCCTTGTTTAATTTTTCGTCAAGTTTGTTTCCATCCGAATAATAAAATATGTCAGAATCGCTTATGTTCGGGTTTGATCGGGTTTTTTGAAAAACGTCGTATTTATTTGCCATTTCGAAAACAATGTTGTTTCCCATACAAAATTCAGCACCTGAAAAAACAATACACGGTTCGCCGTTACTCACTTTTAGTTCAACTATTAAAAACACTAAGTTTTATTTTATAATTTTTTTACTTATAACTTGATACTTTCATTCAAAGAACTTTTACCTCAAGAAGGAGCATGATAAAATCTACCGTATGCTTTGTTTGAAGCGTGAACCAACTTTGGTGAGGGGCTGGTGGGGAGTGACTATTGTTTACACTTAGTACGCGTAAAGAGAGAGAAAGAATGTGTAAACTCACAGTCTAATGTCGTAAAATGACTGACAGGGGTACAGTGTTGCCGATTGGAAACATATACTTTGGATATTTTATTGTAAATTTTAAGAAACATTAGTTCTGTTTGAGTTTTATATGAACTAGTGGTTTAATTTTAATAGATTTAAATATACTATATTATTAAACATAATTATAGTATACACAATATAGTTTTTTACATTTTTAATTTAAGTATAATGATTTGAATTCATGATAAGGCGGAAACTACGCAACATCGCTACTAGGTAGCCTGAAAGTCGACTAGCGACATCTACATTTTACACCACAAAGCTGATCGCGTTTCTGTTAGTAAATAAACAAACAAAAAGATGACACATTCATAAACATTGGTCTGAAATTACTTCTTGAGGTAAAAGTTCTTTGCTTTCATTACAATAACAGGGTCGGACAACAGGAATTTTAAATAATTTTTTTTTTGTGAGTTTCTTTAATACAGACTGTATACAGACATATAATCTTATTCGGGAAAATTGGACTTCAGTTAGAATTTTTTTTAAGTTGGGAATTTGGGATAAAGTTGTTTTTTTTTTCAGAGCTAGGTTTGGACTTTTTTAAAGCTTTTTTTAAATTTTTCTTTTGAAATTTTTTTATTAATAATATACCAGTTACTGTGAATAATATATAATGGAATGCGTAGCTTTACATATCTTCACGGCTTGTTTATTTATTTAATTTGTATTTTTACCTAATTCAACATACGCATCATCAACCTTCACAGAAAAAACTCTTCCACCAATCCGGTCTTCCGCTTCTAAAATTTCAACATTTTTGAAATTATTTTTCAACAATTTGGACCCAGCAGCTATACCGGCAGGTCCGGCCCCGATTATGACAATTTTGGCGGATTCATCGCCCAATACAAGCCGAGAACTCAAAAACAAAAATATTACAGATACGATGTGCATCTTGAAATAGGAATTTTACTACTAAACCAATTTAATTTGGATTTGCTTTTAAAGATAAATTAAACAAAAAATGCTGTTTCCAACATAGCAATATTTTCTTCTACACTCTAAAAAGGAAAATCTGAACGGGTACCCTTTCTAGACGGCTGGCAAATTAAGGATGTTTATAAAACAAATTTTTAATTCAAATTTAATTATATTACCCGATTGTTTACGTATAATTGAAATTTTATTATGGTCTGTTTCTTCAAGCAAGAGAGTAAATTAAAAATCGCACAGTGAATATTTTTAAAACCGATTCGAATATTGGATGTGCGAATATACTGCGTAGTTTATTTTATAAAACATAACTACCCAGGTAGCAAGGGATGTTATATTACAAGAAATTAACATCACTTTTGGGTGTATTTTTAAACTAAATCATAACATCACATAATATTGAAAAATAACATGTATTTAACATCACATTTGCAACGTAACACGTGTGACGTGACAACCATGTTATTTAATAACAAATATTTAGCAACGCTGTGAATATATCGCATGTCACATATTAACGTGGATTTCACGTGAATGTCATGTTATTTTGCTTCTCACCGACGTTCGAAGCAAAAAAATCGATATAAGATGATGTTGATAGAGTACATTATTATAAGGAAATTGTATACACATTATACGATTTCCAATGGATAGGGGGCTCTGCCGGGCTTCCCAAGACCACGGACACGGATTAAAGAAATATATTCTCCGCTTAATCTGCAATTTCGTATTTAGAATCTATCTGTTTCAATCTGTGATTGTTTCAATTACTGATTGATTTTAAATCCGATTTTTTTTATAGGCTTATAGCGTTTTTAATGGTTTTATTTAGAAAAAGATAATATCCTAGGATATTATTTAAATATTAAAGTACCAGTAACGGCATCCATAAGATATTAGATATAACAGGAATGTGGATTTATGATGTCACAAACACGTTATTTTCGGGATGTCAATGTGTGATGTTATTAGGGGCGGACTTAGGACATGCCCACCATGCTACATTCTTGTTAAATGAGACTACAATCTTAACATCACATGTCACATATTAACGTGGCTTTCACGTGAATGTCATGTTATTTTGCTACCTGGGTATATTCTATACACAAACATATACTATTCAAACCTGTTGTAAAAATATTTACTGTGCGATTTTTAATTTACTCTCTTGCTTGATGAAACAGGCCATAGAGTAACTAGAGTACCATAGGGCTTCATTAGGGTGGTCCAAAAAAATGTTTATTTACTTAATCTGTTCTATGTGTCGGGGTTAGAACGCCCTTAGAGTAAAAACTTATAGACAACCCTAAATTCAGGGGCAATTTCGGGGCCTTGTTGGCACGGGTTAGAAACTTTTTATCAGGCTTATTTTAATACTCAAAAAGAAAAATTATAGATATTAAGGCTTTTAAATTTTATAAAATTTCAAATACTAGGGCTGGTTTTATACGAATTTATCGATATTCGCATGATTTTAGGGTTTTTAGGGCCCTTAAAGTACCATTTAGGAATGTCTATATAAATTTTTACTTTAAGGGCGGTCTAACCACGACAAATAGAAAAGATTGAGTAAGGTCCCAAAAAGACTATCAAGGAATAAATAAAAAAATTTTGGACCACGCTAATTCTTATTTTGCCAAAAATAATTGCTTATAAGCTAATGTTGATTAATTATGATTAATAAATGATAATAAATTATATAACTGTTTGAAAATATGTACAAATTGCTTAATTATAAATAATATTATTGATATTCATTTTTTTTCATATAATAACAAATTTGATAAGATTGATGTTCATATTGTTTCTATGCGGAAATTAAAAAAAAAATCTTTGTTCTACTTGGACTTACGCACACATTTGGGTTTATTAATGTTCACGCTAAAACACTACCCAACAAACAATGGTCCAGCGGCCGACGGCGGTAAAGTGCTGAAAAATTATCATCTGTTTTTGACGTTGGCCCGAAGTTGAAACAACGTCTGGTGAGCGAGGGGCAAAATTATGGCAAATTATAATCAATATTCTATATCAGCCCAGCGTTGGTCATCATTGGTATATGATTAAACGACCTACCAGAGTCTTATTATCGTATTTTTAATCATTGATCATTGATTCCTTACATTTATTTTATATTTTTTTGAAAGGTTAAAATTATTCATTTTAAAATAAACTTTGGGTTTTATTTGAAATAAAAATATATTTTAATATAACTTATACATTTTTTTCACTACTAGCTTTAGAACATACCATTATTTATCATGTTTTCAGACTGTGAAATCAATTTTCTTCACCTATAGCAATAATAATTTTTTCTCTCCTAGTAGGAGTAAATTTTATAAACAATTGATTTCTGTCACTTTAGATGTTTCAGTTCTTTGTGCAATTTTTACTAATTAAACCCAAGAAAATAGCTGTAAATAACTTTCTATTTATTAAGTATAATTAATTATAATTATTACCAATTAATACAATCAATAATTAGCTAAATATTATAAAAAAAAAATATTTAAAAAACTAAATTTTGAAACGTCAGTTCAAAGTATTTATTTGAGCAAATGTCATTGATCAAGGCTACTTGATTTTTATGAAAATTTCAAGAAATATCATTTCTGTTAATAATTTATTTCATTATTTGAATAAAAATAGTTAAATAGTGCTAGTAGTGAAAAAACTAATATATAAACCACGGTAGAGAAGACTATTGTAGCCTCGCACTCTTAAATCCCTCACTGCTACGCAGCTCGGGATTTAATACGCTCGGCTATAAAAATGTCTTCTCTACCTTGGTATATACCCAGGTAGCAAGGGATGTTATGTTACAAGAAATTAACATCACTTTTGGGTGTATTTTTAAACTAAAGCATAACATCACATAATATTGAAAAATAACATGTATTTAACATCACATTTGCAACGTAACACTCGAGACATGTCCAAACCTAGCGAAATGTGAATATATCGCATCACATATTAACGTGGCTTTCACGTGGATGTCATGTTATTTTGCTTCTCACCGACGTTCGAAGCAAAAAAATCGATATAAGATGATGTTGATAGAGTAAATTATTATAAGGAAATTGTATATACATTATACGAATTCCAATGGATAGGGAGCTCTGCCGGGCTTCTCAAGACCACGGACACGGATTAAACGAATATATTCTCCGCTTAATCTGCAATTTCGTATTTAGAATCTATCTGTTTCAATCTGTGATTGTTTTAATTACTGATTGATTTTAAATCCGATTTTTTTATAGGGTTATAGCGTTTTTAATGGTTTTAATTTAGAAAAAGCTAATATCCGAAAATATTTAAATATTAAAGTACCAGTAACGGCATCCATAAGATATTAGATATAACAGGAATGTGGATTTATGATGTCACAAACACGTTCTTTTCGGGATGTCATTGTGTGATGTTATTAGGGGCGGACTTAGGACATCCCCACCATGCTACATTCTTGTTAAATGAGACTACAATCTTAACATCACATGTCACATATTAACGTGGCTTTCACGTGAATGTCATGTTATTTTGCTACCTGGGTAATTACTATTATTTAATTGCACTGTCAGAAATAAAATTATCATAATGTTATTAACAATTTATTATCAATATTAGATTTAATTTTTTTTGTAATGTTGAATAAGTCTGTCAGCTTCTCTAAATCCAGTTTCGATAGCTCCATGCACCGTTGAGTAATGAATGAGATTTGTTGCTTCACCTGTAAAGGAAAAAACAATGAATAAAAATAAACTGAAAATGGTTCAACCGCACTTTCTTTCTCGCGAAAAAGTTTTAAGACTTTGATTATTTTATTATTTTCATATCATAATATAGAGCGGTCCAAAAGTTACCCCCCCTCTCTTAACTTTTGAACGAGTTAAGATATCAACTTCAAATTTAGAACTCTTAAATAAGATAACTTAAACTATTTTTTAGCATATATTTGATACTTTCAGCTCTTAAAATGTGGGCATGGGGGGATATTTTTTTAAATGGAAAGGGGGTCGTTTGATAGGTCGTTTTAAAGCAAATAAAATTCTCTAATGGACTATTTATTTTTTTATTTTTTTTTTAAGGTTTTGATTTTTCAATGTTTTGTGCATAAAAATGCTATTTTTTTTTTGTATTTTCTATTTAAAAAAATGTCCCCCATGCCCCTGCCCACATTTACCCCACCCCGATTCTGAAATTAATAAAACTAAAAAACGTGAAAAAAGAACAGTAGAAAAATGGAAATTTTATTTTTATGAGCCAATAAAAAACCGTCCTAATTACCCCCCCCCCTTGGAAAGGATCATACCTGCAAACATTAATACTGGTACTCCGTTTTTGTCCTTTATTGGAGCACCCAAAACATTTTGGTACTTGGTGTCTGATTCGTAGATTTTTGGAGTTTCGTGGGAGTATGTTCCTCTAAAGTGGGGATTGGTATACCAAGTGTTTCTGTAAAATTACATTTTATTAATATTTTAAAAAAATGGAAATTGTTAAAAAAAAATATTGAAAATTTAAACCATTACAAGATTGCTTTAATTATAAATAGGATCAAAGGGGGTAAAAACTATTTCTTTTTTACATTTTACGAAAAAATAAAACAAAGGAAGGTCAATACCCTATTGGTCAGCCAATAAAGAACTTAATTATTATTTAAAACAAAATCAAAAAATATTTTATTTTTATTTAAAAAAACGTTTTTATTAATGTGTACAAACTGCTAACTTTTGCGTTACGTACTTATACATACAGGGTGATCAGTAACTGACATGCCAAAATTTAAGAGGTGATTCTACATTCAAAAATATGAAAAAAGGTTTCTATAAAGGTTGGTCCGGAAATAAGCCCCAAGGGAGCTACGACCCTTCGAAGATGACATATTGAATGGGGAACAAAAAAAAGCATCAATAAAATTTTATTGCTGCAGGGCGATTCTTCATTTAAAACTGAGCAAAAAAGTATTCTTCACCGAAACACCTAAATTTAATATTAAAGGAGTAATAGTCTTTTAAAAAGTAACGTTTTTTGTGGCCCAAAATGTTACTTCCTCTCAATGAAGATTTCTCCATTTAGATTAGACAGGGACAAAAGTTCTACCCAAAAAGGATAGAAGTAATATCACCAACATAAAGAAAAAAAAATCTACTAGGTTTTATGTTGGCTGCACTGTCAGTAACGCCATTTTCGTTAGCCACTGTCATTGTGTGAGCTGCGTTTGATATTGTTTTGATTTCAGTTTTTTGTGTGTTTTACTAAATATTGTGTTTTTATTGACTATTATAGTACTTTTACGAATTTTGATATTTAAATATTGTTTACCAAAGGTAAGTTCTTTCTTTATACCTTAGATTTAAAGCCTAGGCGAAATTCGTTTGGACTTTTGCAACCCTTGTAAAAACATCTTGGCATTTGGTAGCTATAACAGAAATAACGCTCGTCATAAAATAAATTTCTTGAAATGTAGAAACTGGTAACGATATTAAAATATATAATAATAATATATAGTTAATAATAAATATGATAAACGTTAAATAAATTCATATTTACTTTTTCATATTTGAGGTTATGTTTTGTAAATAAATAAACAGATTAAGCAACCAACCTAAGAACAATTAATAGGATTTATATTTCATTCTTTATTTTACTATTAAATCGTCAGTTTTATTTCTTAGCAAAAAATATTCATTTCTTTAGGTTTATTTACAAAAATCAACGGTAATTGTTGATAAAAATTGAAAAAAATGCAATATTTTTTTAATTTATTTAAGTTGGTAGGGGTGTGCCGTGCACAAATGAGATAGAGATAGGGTAGACGTCTTCTGTTTCATAATTCTAGTTGTACAGACCTCTATTGCATTTCTTTTGAAAACGGTTGCTCCTACAGTGTTCCACCATATAACATTGTATTTGTATTTTTACTCAAGGAATCCACATTTTTTACAGAAAATCCAAAAAAAGTGCACATAAAAAAGTTTGGGGCAAAAATGTTTTAAGCCTCATATATTTTGTCCGTCTGGGCACGCCTCTGGATAAATTAAAAAAAAATAAATTAACATAAACTTATTGCCCTTATTAATACTAGTATACATGCAAAAGCTCGTGGCTCTAACTTAAAGGGTACCAGAGTTATTAATTAAAAACCTTAGTGCTCATTTTCGGGCCAACCTTTATAGAAACTTTTTTTGATATTTTTGGATGCAGAATCATCTGTTAAATTTTGGCATGCCAGTTATTGATCACCCTGTTTGTATAGGGAATGGTATTGTTTTATTGGCAGCCGTATTTTTTATTATACCTTAAAATTTCTTCTGGTTCTGTAATATTATAGTCTTTTGCCAGGAATTTCCTCAATACGAACATAGCCCCTTTTTGAATAACTTGGTCCGATAATTTTTCAATTTCTGGGACCATTTTTCCAGCGATCCACATGTCGAATGTGGTTGGATTATATTTGTTGGAAGAAAGGGAACTGATACTAGCAACCCAAGATATGCCATCCTAATAAAAATTAAAAAAAAAATTAAAAAAAATCAAAAAGAAGGTAACTTTCAACACCTTGTACCATCCCGCTAGACTTTTTTTTAATACCTGTTGAGGTCCTTCCGGAACTTCGTCCTTAATTTTAAGCATATCTTCCTGGTTCCACAAAAATCCAGCAGAGAATGTTTCCTTTTGCCACCAGGGTTGCTTGAACCTCAGAATAATCTTCATTATCGCACCGAACCCGATTGTTTCGATCGCCTTTTGCTTATCTTCAGGCAACTCTGGAGTGAAGAGTTTTTTATGGTCGTGTTTTAATACTCCAACTGAAGGAGTGAATATCACGTGATCTGCTTCAATAGTGGCGCCATCTTTTGTTTTTATTACCATTTTATCTCCTACAAGTAAACCTCAGTAAATTTTAACATTACAAAAATTGTTTTTGATCTGTTAATGTCCCGACTTCTAACGTTAGAATAACGTTTTTCTAACGTTTGGTAATACTCCTAACGTTAGATAAATGTTATTTTAACGTTAGACCCCAACGTTAGGCATCTAACATTGAAACCACATTTATTAAAAAAATCATTTTGATATTTTTTTACAAAGAATACCTACCTGTTCTACTTATGTTTTCCACCTCTGTAGCCAACTTAATTTTCTTTTCCAATTCAGATTTTTCCGATTTTTTCGGGTAATTGTCCATCATAATATCTAGAATGGTTTTATAACCCACCCCTTTCCATGTTATGCCAGTATCTCCTTTGGAGATTTCAAAGTCCCCTCCAAAAACGCTGTCTTCCCACGAAAAAGTCCCCTCCAAACTATTTATAAACAGTTCCATAAGATAAACAGCTTCATTCAACTGTTTAACAGATTTTGCGTCATCTTTGTATTTTGACACGAGTGTGGAATTATATCTGTAAAGAAAGTGACTTAAAAAAATTTATACAAGCACACTTTTCGACCAATTTAGATTGCTGTGAAGTTTCTAAAGACAAAAGACATACAAATACATTAAGTTCAATTTTACCCCGTTTACGGTACTTAGTTTTAATTTAACCCCTGTTTACGGTAAGCTAATATTAAATTTAAGAACATAAAAACATCAAATGTTTCCTGGAGTTCACATTACCTTATTAACCGATTTTACCCCGGTTTACAGTACTAAATTTTAATGTTTCCCCTGTTTACGGTACTATAACAATATTTTTAAATTATATTTTCACGCATGTTTTGGGTTTTAAAAATTCTTTCTATTCTTCTAAGCCTTATTAACTTTTTTTTCTGGAATTTTTGATAATAAAATTTATTTCTAATAACTTTAGTATTTGCTTCTTCTTTCTTATTTTTTTTTGCTATTACGGCGTTCAGTTTTACCCCGGTCGACGGTTCTTTGCTATTAACTTTACCCCGATTTACGGTACTCACAGTTTTAAAAATCCCTCTTTCATGGTAATTTGTTCAGTTGAATTTAGATCATTTTCAGCAAACTCGAATAAATAAGTTATAATGTCCTCGTTTAGTTTTTGATCGATTTTTTCTCCATCTGAGTAATACAACGTGAATTTATGGTTTGGATTGAATTGCAAAATGTCGTATTTTTTGGCCAGTTCGTAGACAATGTTGCCTTCTTGCCCGTGACAATATTCGGCTCCTGAAAAGGGTACCCTGGTAGAAAAGTACATAAATCTAACTTAACATAACATTAGATTAGTGACATTTTTATGTTTAGTCTTAAACGTTATACAAAAACGTTATAAAATATATAAATCTAACCTTAAAAACTAACGTTTGACAAAAACGTTATAAAATATATAAATCTAACCTTAAAAACTAACGTTTGACAAAAACGTTATAAAATATATAAATCCAACCTTAAAAACTAACGTTTGACAAAAACGTTATAAAATACATAAATCTAACGTTAGTTTTCCAACTAAATTCTAACCTTTTTCTAACTTTATTCTAACTTTAAATATTTTTTAAATTTCCATTATTAATACGTAAGCTATAGGAGAAAATACTCATTTCAGACAGCTATGTACCTAGGTTTACAATTATTTATTATTTCTATAATAAGTTTAAAAAAATATCCCCCAAAAGTCAAAATTATAGTAAGTCTGGCAACGCAGTACTAGAATTGAAAAAATATTTTAAGATTCTGAATGTATAAATAAATATTAACTAACTAAATATAAAGTTTTTCTGAGAGGTAAACGTATTTATCGAAGTATAACAGCATATTACACGAAAAATATTTAGGGCCACCTAAAAAGATGGCTATTTTATAAATAAATGTAACAAAATTATGTTTAAAAATATTATGATTGCTAAAATATATTAAGATTTATTTATATGAATAAATTTGTCTCCAGCTGCCATTTTATGATGCACGCCCTCTCCGAAAGTTACAAATTAAACGTACTTATAACGTTTTTCTAACTTAAAAATCTAACGTTAGATTAACGTTTGTAACTAACGTTAAAAAGCTGGACATTTGCACATATTTTATAACGTACTTTTATACACTTTTCTAACATTAGAAAAGCGTATATCTTCACGGCTTGTTTTGATATCAGATATCAAACAAAGATTCTAGGTTTATCACGCCAGAAATTGGGTGATTTCTCTACCGTGGGACACCGCGTATTTTTTTTTTTTCAAAAAAAAATAAATAATTTTTTTTTTTTTTTTTTAATCGGGGGGCGATTTTTTTGGAATGTTTACGTACCTAACTCAACATATGCATCATCAACCTTCACAGAAAAAACTCTTCCACCAATCCGATCTTCCGCTTCCAAAATTTCAACATTTTTGAAATTATTTTTCAACAATTTGGACCCAGCAGCTATACCGGCAGGACCGGCCCCGATTATAACGATTTTGGCGGATTCATCGCTCGATACAAGCCGAGAACTCAAAAACAGTAGAACAAATAATGGGAAGTACATCTCAACAGCAAAGTTAAGACACTGATTTAAAAATTATTTGATGCGCTTTTATTTAAACAAGCGACAAGCCTTGAAGATAAAAACAGACCTATAAAAAAATATTGCTGCCAACAAAATAATACTTTCCCCTATAGGCCTAGGCTTATCAAAACAAAAAATCAAAAAAATAAAACAAAAACATTTCTAAACGCAAAAAAAAAACTTCCCAGCAAAATAATACTTTCCTGTAGGCAAAATTAAAAACTTTTTCATCAAAAACAATTTTGTTTTTTAAAACCATTTTTTAAATAATAAAAACATTTGAAAAAAAATTAAAAAAAATATGTTTTTACCCCATTTTACCTTACCCCAACCCGGGTTTCACCAAAAACAATCTCAGCCTAGAACTTTTGATAATTATTATTATGCTTAAGCAGCTTATGGTCCAAATTTTAAGTCTTTAGCTCAAAGCGTTCTCGAGCTATCGTGGTAACAAATTTTCTGGACAGACAGACAGACCGACCGACGGAAATAATCTTTTTTGGATTTCACGAAGCGTAAAAAAAGCAAAAAAAGTATTTTAAATTTTTTTTACTTCTGAAAATGTTTTTTTATGCAGTATTATTTATTTAATATTATTTATAGGGGAAAATATAGTTTTATTAGCAGCAGCGCAGTGCAGAGTGCAAAAAACAAGATAAGTTTCTATCAATCCAAACTTGTTTTGCCAAAAGTTATGACAGAGATATTAGATAATTTAAAGTTATTAAATTTTAATTAAAAATTTAAATTATTATTTTTATTCTAATTAAATAAGAATGTGATAAAATAAATAGGAATATTACTGTAACAGTACTTCTGCACGTTGTTTGCAGAAAAAAAGGGGATGATTCTTCATCACAAAACATGAAAAAACCAGCCAAGGAACATAGGTCAATATGAAAGATCATAACTTTAAAACTTATGAACGAATCATCATACTTTTGGCCAATCAGAGGCTTTTCAGCTACAACTAAAACACCTAATATCTCATAAACATTTAACCCTGAGTTCACCCTGCCCCATCTTAGAAACAATAATTTTACCAAAATTTAATGGCCAGTTCCAATAATAATAAAAACAATAAAAAAAAACGCATTTTTAAAATAAAAAAATATATAATTTATTAATAATTATAACATATATTAATTAACCTACAAAAAATCTAAAAAACTAAATTTGTGTATGTTTTTTTTCTAAATTAATAACCCTAGTAGAAATTTAATGTTATAACGTGCGATTATAAAGTACCGAACACTTTTTAATGCAAAACTGGCATTAGCGATGAGTAAAATACAAGAAAGCTGTGTGCGTTTTACTGGCCACCGAGCTGTTGTACGTAGCAATCACATGGGCTTGTCGCGCACAACTCTAACAGAGGCGTGGCTTCAAACGAAGAGTATTTTCTTTTCAAACTGTTCGACACTTTATAATCGCTCTGTATATAGATTAACGTTTTTTTTAGCGCGGGTTTAATGTATAAAAGTCCCCATTGCAGTTTCGGGCTACTGGCCCTCTTCCGTACCAAGTGTAATTCACGTTAGGTCAAGTCGTTAAATTTCTGTATAATTTCGCTGAATTGGTCATTTTTACTAGTTTAAAAAAAAAATATGAAAAAATTTTTGCCTGCATTTTCTTTCCGAGATTCAGGAAGAAATGTGTCGCTAGGTTAGTAGGTAAGTTTTGTCGCACCCGGTATATTAAAATTGTTTCTATAATACCAAAGAACTTTTACCTCAAGAAGTAATTTCAGACCAATGTTTATGAATGTGTCATCTTTTTGTTTATTTACTAACAGAAACGCGATCAGCTTTGTGGTGTAAAATGTAGATGTCGCTAGTCGACTTTCAGGCTACCTAGTAGCGTAGTTTCCACCTTATCATGAATTCAAATCATTATACTTAAATTAAAAATGTAAAAAACTTTATTGTGTATACTATAATTATGTTTAATAATATAGTATATTTAAATCTATTAAAATTTAACTACTAGTTCACATAAAATTCACACAGAACTAATGTTTCATAAAATTTACAATAAAATATCCAAAGTATATGTTTCCAATCGGCAACACTGTACCCCTGTCAGTCATTTTACGACATTAGACTGTGAGTTTACACATTCTTTCTCTCTCTCTTTACGCGTACTAAGTGTAAACAATAGTCACTCCCCACCAGCCCCTCACCGTAGTTGGTCCACGCTTCAAACAAAGCATACGGTAGATTTCATCATGTTCCTTCTAGAGGTAAAAGTTCTTTGTATAATACGCATATTTCGATCATGCCTCTGGGGACCCCGTGGACGTATAAGTAACGTTTTTGGTATGCTATACGAAATATCACTTGACCCGTAATTTTGTAAATTTTTGACATATTTTAACGCCACATCCAGCTTTACAGAATTCCTAATCATAATTATGAAATAATTAGTTTAAGAAAGTGTACAAGTCCCCAGAGGCATGATCCGCACACAAGTAATACGGTACTCATCGAAATATGCGTCCGCAGATGTGTTAATGACGTCATTGTACCATTCCTAACACGCGCGGACTCTACATATCTTCACGGTTTGTTATGCGTGTCTAAATGATTAATCAAAATCTTCTTCCTGCAAAACCCTTTACCGCACTCCGCACAAACATAAGGTTTTTCTCCCGTATGCGTGCGATAGTGTTTAATCAAATCGCACTTATCCGCAAAACTTTTATCGCACTCCGAACACCCATGCGGCTTTTCTTTAGTGTGCGTAAAGATGTGTGAAAGCAAGTTGGTTTTTCTCAAAAAGGATTTCCCGCAATATGTACACTGATGAGGTTTAACACCACTGTGCGTCTGCATATGGGACAACATATTACCTTTCCGCGAGAATGTCTTATCGCACACGGTGCAAACATGCTTTTTCTCGTTGTTGTGCCACAACATGTGCTGTTTTAGGTTACCTATTTGCACGAATCTGGCACTGCACAACGTGCACGCATAAGGACGTTCTCCTGTGTGCGTGTGCATGTGATTTTTCAACGAAGCTGCGAGTGAGAAACATTTTCCGCACTGTGCGCACATGTGTGCTTTGTTTCCGGTGTGGGAACCACTGTGCGTTTTAAGGCTCGACGGTGATTTAAACGATTTGTGACATTGCTTGCAGTGGAACAGTTTCAAACCGCTGTGCGTTTTCAAGTGACGGTCCAAACTGCTTTTTACATCGTAGGACTTTTCGCAAATGGTACAGGAATACGTTCCTTTTAAGAAAACGTGCGTACGCACATGCGCTTTTAATTGATTTGTATTTTCGTATTTTTTATTACACATTGAGCAAACATGAATTGTTTCTGTATTATGCGAAGAAATGTGCTCCAAATAATCTTGATAAACGAATGATTTGTTATCGCAGTGGGCGCAGAAAAACACAAGCTTGTTTTTTTCTAATGAAAATTCATCTTTTATAATTTTTCCTTCTTCATTTCTCTTTCTAAAATGAGTGTATAAATGCCTTTTAAATTTGTTTACTTTTCTGTAATGTTTGTTGCACAATAAACATATGTGATTGTTTTCTTTGGAATGTTTGGCAATGTGTTTTAAAAACTCTTTATATGAGAATATTTTGTTATCGCAGCGAGCACAACTAAAAACATCAGATTGTAAACCTTTTTTTGATATATCTCTTTTGTTCAATTTATTTTTCAGGTTTTGCTTTTCGGTATGTGTGTGTATGTGCCTTTTTAATTGTGTTACAGTTTTGTATTGTTTTTTGCATATCGAACATAAGTGATTTTTTTCTTTGGAATGTAGGGAAACATGGTTTAAATATTTCATATAGTTAAATGTTTTTTCGCAGTGTATGCAGGTAAATAAAACCGGTTGACCATTTGATTGTAATTTGTCTGGTGAAACATTTAATTTTTCATCATCTGTTTCTTGTTTAATTATTTTTTTGACATTATAGTCCTGGTTCTCTTCAAGCTCTTCCTTTATTATTACTTCAAGCAAATTATTGATTTCTTTTTTTGAATCAGGAAGGTTTTCCTTCTCAACTTTAACTTCGACTCTCTTCTCCAACTCAATTTTTTTTGTATCTTTCATGTTTTTAGTAGATTTGTTTTCAATCTAAAACATTTATTTATCATTTATTAACAATTGTTAACAATCAGGGGTGTAACCAGGTTCAAATTTTGGGAGGGGGGCTTGAACCCCATATATATATATATATATAAGTAATATTTTGAAAACGCTGCCACTGACATATGGATCTACAGCTTTTTAGCTTAGTGGGCAGAAAGTTAACCAATTTTACAGTTTAAATTTTCAGACATTTGCCCTACCTATTCTTGAATAGCAGAAAGTAGAACAACTGACAAATCTAGTGTGAGGTTGTTATCGTATTCTACTGGTTTAAATACTATGCGTCATAAGTGTTGTTGTATCAGTAGTTCTACTCCCCGAAAGTCAAGAACAGGTAGGTACCCAAAAGACACAACGTAAACTACTGTGACGCCATCACAAGAAAATGAACTACCCTAGTAGAAATTTTACGATAAAAAAATCGTTTTATTAAACTCCTATTTTACCTGTTCTTCTTCAGCCTTAGCTTGGAAAATATTTAAACATTCTGCATAAAAATATACATTTAGGTAATATATCAAGCTAAAAGTATTTATTTCAGTCTACAAGTTAAAAACAGAAAATCTTCTTCTTCTTCTTCTTCTTCTCTAATTTTTTGGCGTTGTATTGCACATTTCCGCCATTTTCGACCGCGGGCTGTTAAATCGTGAGAGCTGTAATATATAACTGATTGAATACCTAACTAGAAGATACTAAGGAAAGCTAAGCGAATCTACGGTCTATAAATTTAGCACAAGCATAGGATACAAACTACAGGAGCGTAAAAATGTGTAATTAAGCGGTAAGTCTGAGGATATGTTTATAGGATTATAAATTCTTTTGAATTTTTGTGATAAATTCAGTTATTATAAGTGCTGTTGTCAGGTTGGCATTATGCAGTAATATCTGAAGGTTGAAAGGTGATACAATTTCAGAAGCTAGACTGTTCATCATAATATTTCGCTCTACTTCGTAATTGGGACATTCCATCAAAATGTGTTGCACATCTTCTGGGGAGCCACAGGTACATAAAGGAGAATCAGCTCTTCTAATTCTGCATAAGTGCGACTTCGTGAGGCAGTGTCCACTTCTAAGTCTGCAAATTGTGGTGACATGTCTTCTACTCATATTAAGGTCTTTGTACCAGGGAACTTTTTGTAGAATATTGGTGTGACTGTGAAAGAATTTACCTCGTATTTTTATGTCTTCTGTCCATTTATTTTTCCATTTGGATAATTCAATTTGTTTGATTTCTGCTTCAAATTCTAGCCATGAAATAGGAGGTTTAACTTGAATAGTTTTGTTGGTGCCAATGGAAGCAAGCAAGTCAGCCTTTTCATTACCCTCTATGCCGGTGTGGCTGGGGAACAGAAAATCTGACATTTGACATTCGCAGTTATTCAGGGATGAGTAAACTTTATTTCGGTCGATTCATCGATTTTACGAGTCGCTTCTATGCAGAAGAAGAAGATACAAAGCTACTATCCAGAAGCTTGCATAAGAACATAAAACAAGAATGCGATGCCGTGATTGGCTTACAAGATACACGGCGGCACATCAAGCCAATCACGGCATCGCATTGTTATGTTTTATGTTCTTATGCGAGCCTGTGAATAGGCACTTAGTGACATATGAATACCCTATAGTAGTTAAAACACAAGTGCCTAAATGCAGCTCTCTATGCAGGATTTTGTTTTGGTTTTTTGTTGTTTGGTCTTTTTTTTTAATGAGGGGGCCTTGGTTTTCCTTAACGTTAGTTTGGCGTCTGTTTTATGTTTTTTTTGCAATAAAATGTTTTTTATTTAAAATAACATATCGACAAACGGTCAGCGAATGCGTGTGCGCATGCGCAGTTTATCAAAACGTTGCATAAAGAGCTGCACATAGGCGCTCCTGTTAAAACCACTTCAATAGAAGAAGAAGAAGAGTTTATAATGACGTATTAAAGTCAAAGATTTGATTGCTAGTCATTTTGGAAGTTTTTATATAAATTCTATTGTTAAATTCATGGGTAATAAAATGATGACGCTTGGTTTGTAATTTTTGGATATATTAATCTTAAAAAACAGTTTGTGCCTCGCCCTGTTTCAAGCTTAAAACACCATTGTGGCCATAGATAAGATAAAAAATTGTGGCTTGAAAGCAAGATTTTCGCTTTGTATAAATTTTTAAATTAGTTTTTCTGTCACTCAAAAGTTTATGCGAATGTTTAGGGGAAAAAAAAAAGATGGATGCTTTTAATATAAAGGTCGAGCCGAAAGAAATTAACAAGTATAATTTGGAAACCAAAATAAAGCAAGAACACTCGAATCTAGATGACGATTTTCAAATAGATGAAAAAGTATACTATAATGAAAGTAAGAAATTGGAGAATCTTTTGGAAATGAAAATGAAGCAAGAACCCTTGATTGAAGATGAAGATTTTAAAACTGAAATAGCAGAAGATATATGTAATAATGAAAATGAAGGTAAATGGCCTTAAATGTTATGTTTAAACTAATTACATCGGCACTTAGTGCTACTAAGAGTGCCGATGTATTGAAATCTTCGCCGAAAAGTCAAAATCTTTGACCACGTTTGGACTTTTTCACATTTCTCGACGTTTTAGACCATTCTCGAAAAAGTCGAAATCAGTAAAAAAAAATTTTGCGTCCGTCTGTCTGTCTTTCTGTCTGTCTGGGTGTAAACTCTCTAACTCCATTTCGACTTGCGGTTTTTTGAATATTGTTTCTTATCGTATTCCGAAGAGCTGATTATATTTTGGGGGTAAGGGGGTAAAAATAGGGTAAAACTTCTATTTTTAGCGTTTTTTGTTTATAATTAAGGCAATTATTATTGTATTTGGTTAATTTAGCACTTATATAAAAGATAATTTTAAATTGGTCAAAAAATGTTATAAACAACGTTTTCCTAAAACGCATTGTTTTCGAGATATTGGCGTTAAAAGCAGTGAAAGGTTTTTTTAGCATATGTCACATATTTATAACCCGATTTCAAAAATTTATATTTTAAATAAAAGCGCTTTTTAAGCCCTATAAAATATGTTATATACAGTTTTTTGCTAGAATAGAATGTTTTAAAGATATAGAATTTAAAATCAAACAAAACACCTAGTTTGAAATTTGCAAACTAGATGGCTCTAGTGTACAATAGTGCCGATGTTTTGACAGGGTGCTTGCAACGTTTCATCTAGTTTGGAGATTATAAACAAACTAAAATTTCAAATAAGAAAAATTAAAAAAAAACTTTGTTACGTTAACTGGAATTTTTTTTTAGCATTTTTTAAATTTTTTAAAAAGTTTAACCTCTTATAACTTTTTTGTTTTAAAGTGGATTACTTTTAAAAAATAATGGCAATCTTCCCCTCATAGAACTTTATTTTTCCTGAAAATTTCAAATCGATTGGATACTTTGTTCACGAGTTATCTCAAAAAACGTGACATCAGACGGAAGGACAGAAAAAAAGTTTCAAAAGTTTTTTCAAGCAAGATAGTAAATTAAAAATCGCACAGTGAATATTTTTACAACAGGTTTGAATAGTATATGTTTGTGTATAGAATATAGTTATGTTTTATAAAACAAACTACGCAGTGTATTCGCACATCCAATATTCGAATCTGTTTTGAAAATATTCACTGTGCGATTTTTAATTTCCTATCTTGCTTGATGAAACGGACCATAGTATTGAGTAATAATGGTAGTTCCTATTTTAGACGCTCAAAAAAACCATACAGTTGGTATTCTTTCTATTCAAACTGCCCGTAACATGGAGGATATAAAAATTAAGATAGAAGAAAATGAATGCGAAGATGAAGCTGCAGAAATTAATATTGAAGATAAGAAACAAGAGGAATTTATTAAGCAAGGAGAGGAATTTAGAATTGAAAATTTGGAGCATGAAATTTTTTCCGATGAATATTTTAAAGAGAAAGAAACAATACATAATGATACAAAACAGATGCACGAAGAAAGTAAAATCTTATTTAACTGTTTTTATTGTGAGAAGAGTTTCTCCCAAAAATCTTATTTAAAAAAACATATTGGCATTCACACAGTCAACAAACCACATAAATGCCCCCATTGCTATCACACTTTTTTATTTGCTTCGGGTTTAAAAAAACATATTCGCTTGCATACTGGGGAAAAGCCCTATAAGTGTCCACACTGTCAGAAATCTTTTTCACAAGCCGGTACTTTAAAAAGACACATCCATACGCACACTGGGGAGAAGCCCTTTAAATGCGCACATTGCGACAAGGTCTTTTCACAATCGTCACATTTAAAATATCACATACAAATGCACATTGAGGAGACACCATATAAATGCGAATATTGCCATAAATCTTTTTCTACTCCGCCATGTTTAAAAACGCACATTCGCACGCACACTGGGGAGAAGCCTTATAAATGCGCACAATGTGAAACATCTTTTACGCATTCTGCTACTTTGAAAAATCATCTTCAAACGCACAGTGGTGAGAAGCCCCATAAATGTACACATTGTGACAAAGTCTTTTCGTTAATATCACATTTAAAAAGACATATTCACACGCACACTGGGGTAAAACCTCATAAATGTAGCCACTGCGAGAAGGCCTTTTCAGACAGTTCAAACTTAAAATCTCATGTACGAACGCACAGTAAGGAGGCACGCTACAAATGCGATTATTGCCAGAAACCCTTTACTGCCCAAAAAAAGCTAAAAAAACATTTGAAAACGCATCTGTGATAGAAAAAGTTGCGGTTTAGATAAAACAGTTCGCACAGTTAATCAATTATCAAGTGTGCGTGTAATATTTTATTGAAAAAGTAGCATGCGACATAATTGATACTGTGCGATCCGAATAGTAAGGATGCTGCTCGCTAAAAATGCGATTTTTTTTCCAGAAACCTTTTTCTGACCTAAAAAAACCAAGAAAAACATTTGCGAACGCATCTATGATGATAAAGACAATTCGTGCTGTTGAATCCCATTCTGATCTTGGTGTTCTAATCTCTTCAGATCTCTCCTGGACACAACATATTGCGAACATATGCAAAAAAGCTAATACAAAGCTTTATCTGCTTAACAAAACCTTTTCCAGTATAACACAGTCAAGCTTTGTTCAGCTCTACAAAACATATGTTCGTCCAATACTGGAGTTCTGTGGACCTGTATGGAATGCAGCATTAGCTCGGGATAAAAAGTTATTGGAAAGTGTTCAACGATTAGCTACCCGAACTAGGTATGGAGCCAACAGACCCAGTTACGAAGAACGACTCAACATGTTTAACCTTTTGTCGTTTGAAGAAAGAAAAAACCGTGGTGATATGTTAATTACCTACCGTGCCCTGAACAATAAGTTTCTAGTTGATCTTTCGTCGATTTTTCAAATGAATGATGACACTAGACTTCGCGGTCATCCGCTTAAGATTAAACAAGACTTTAGAAATAGTGTTCGGCAAGGATTTTTGTGTAATCGCGTGTTTAGTCTCTGGAACTCGTTGCCCATAGAAATAGCCTGTGCACCTACAGTAAACTCTTTTAAAAATAGATTTGACGAATGGTCTTAGTTTTGGTTGAAAATGCCTTTTATTAACTTTTATAGTACTATTTTCTTTTTTTTATATTGTACACGCTTGTAATTTTATATTAATGGACTTTATAGGACAACGTCCTCTGTTCATATCTAATTATAATAATAATAATAATAATAATAATAATAATAATAATAATAATAATAATATGAAAAAGTTGACGTTTAGATAGAACAATTCGCACAGCTAATGAATTATTAAGTGTGCGTGTAATATTTTATTGGTTATTTAAGGGCATATTCACAGTCTCGCATAAGAACGTAGTACATAAGAATGCGATGCCGTGATTGGCTTGATAGGCCGCCATGTTTCTTGCAAGCCAATTCTTATGTTTTATGTTCTTATGCAAGCTTCTGGATAGGCCTTAGATTGGATGCATATATCAGTGCGCACCAAATAATCCATACAGTGCGATCCGCATAAATCCAAATGGTATATTTTAATAATTTGAATATTTTTTGTAAAAATAATTAAATTTTAATTAAATTATTTACAATGCCTTTTATTTAAATTGGAAATGCCCCTAAAAGAAGACTTATTTTATCAAAAATTAAAATCTATGATTTTAAATCAAAAAATTTTATTTTTAAGTTGCATTGGTGACTTATCCACTTTTTCGATTGTTTTGCAGAAGAAGAATCGACAAACTGATTTTAGCCATCCCTGTTTCAATATGGCGTCTTCTTTTCATATAAGAAATACACTATAAGAGAAAGTCAAATGATAGAGATAGAAAACTATTGTACCGCCATTAGCCGTTGTTTTTTAAAATTCACTAAATTCACGGTCAACGACAGCCGATAATACAGATAACCTACGGAAGTCGGTAATTAAGATTACTATTGCTTTCCCAAATCAATTTTGTAAAAATGGGGAAAAGCTCTGTATTTTTATTTAAAAAGTTTGTTCACCAAAAGATAAAACAAATTTTTAAAGTCTAACAAGTGGGTTATCTAACCCGCACATTAATTAAAAATAACAATATATGAATCGAAATTTTAATTAAATGTAAAATTTGTTAAACTTTAAAAATATGAAATTTTATCTTTTGCTAAATAAACCTATATAATTAAAAAAAAACACTTCGCTTTGATTTTTATATATTTTATTTTAAACGTAAATAGGAAATTAAAACAATTATGTCGTACTTTTAACAGTTAACTTTTTATTATAAATAAATATATATGAGGAGTAAACATTTGCCTTCATATATAATTGAGTGTCATACAGAATATACTGCCTAAGGGCAGAGCACATTTGCAAAGTTTTTATAATTAGTATTCCTACATTTAACAGATAAACAATATGAATCAGTTAAACCGATAAGCTTCTCTGGCTAGGGGCTATCCCAGCCCTAAACAGCTGTTTAAGGCTAGCTCAGTCAAACTGATAAGCTCTTTTCGATAGGGGCCCTAAACATATCAGTAAAAATGGTAAGAAGCTTTTTAGGGCATTTGTCCCAGCCCTAAACAGCTCAGTCAAATCAATAAGTTTTTTTTTTGTGTAGGGGCTGTCCCTGCCCTAAATAGCTCAGTCAAAATAATAAGAAGCTTTTCAAGACAGGGTCAGTCCCTGTCTTTAGTCATTTTATTTAACTTGGCACTATTAATGTTTTTGACCCACACATTAAATAAGTTTGCATCACTAGGAAAACGGTGACGTTTACTTAACTGATCCTTGCAAAACGGTACAATACATATTTTGTATTACATCACAATAAAAGTTCGGTATAAAAGCACAATAAATTGCAAATCACGAGTAAAATTTCACGAGTAAAATTTCAATTGTTTTGACAGATATACTACCCCTCACCCCACTCCCGCTAAACAATCAAGTTCATATACAGCTGGCGCCATCGCTCAGTCGTACCTAGAAGCCAAAACACAGGTTCGGGTCCTGAATACTTTTCACGGTCACGTATTTGACTTTCTCTTATAGTGTATTTCTTATATGCTTCTTTTTGAGGTTATAAGGTGGCATTCCGAAGTTATAAGGTAATTTTGTCCATTAATTATATAAATATCTAGAAATTTCGTAGCATGGAAAAATTATGTATAATTTTGACACTTGCACAAAGACTGTTTAAATGGTGTCTGTGGTCTGTTTCATCAAGCAAGAGAGTAAATTAAAAATCGCACAGTAAGTATTTTTACAACAGGTTTGAATAGTATATGTTTGTGTATAGAATATAGTTTTGTTTTATAAAATAAACTACGCAGTATATTCGCACTTCCAATATTCGAATCTGTTTTGAAAATATTCACTGTGCGATTTTTAATTTCCTCTCTTGCTTGATGAAACAGACCATAGTAATATGTAATTTTGTAATGGTTTTGATTAATATTCTAGGTGCTGATAAAAATCATTTAGTTATTTTAGAATTTTTATTTTTTTTGCTCAAACTGCTACATGGAGGATATAAAAATTAAGATAGAAGAGAATGAATTTGAAGATGGAGTTACTGAAACAGATATTGAATATAAAAACCACCTAGAATTTACTAAGGAAGAAGAGGAAATCAAAATTGACATCGTGAAGCATGAAATTTTTGCTGATGAATGTATTAAAAAAGAAATTATTGAGGAAGAACCAGTAGAAGATAATTCAAGACAGATTCAAGAAGAAAGTAAAAAAATATTTACTTGTTTATATTGTACTAAGAGTTTCTCCCAAAAAACTGCTTTGAAAACACATATTGACACTCACATGATGAAGAAGCCCCATGAATGCCCACACTGTAAAAAATCCTTTATACAATCTTCGGATTTAAAAATCCATATCCGCACCCACACTGGAGAAAAGCCCTATAAATGTAAACAGTGTGAAAAAGCTTTTGCAAATGCTGGAAATTTAAAATCTCATATTCGAACACACACAGGGGAAAAGCTCTATAAATGCTACCATTGCGATAAATTCTATTCAACTCGATCAGTTTTAAAAACCCATATTCGCACGCACACTGAAGAGAGGCCCCATAAATGTATAAAATGCGAAAAAAAATTTTCACGTTCTGACGCTTTAAAAATTCATATCCGAACGCACACAGGGGAGAAGCCCTATAAATGTTTACAATGTGCAAAATCTTTTTCACGATCATTTTATTTAACATTACATATTCGCACGCACACTGAAGAGAAGCCCTATAAATGTAAACAGTGTGAAAAAGCGTTTGCAATATGTGGAAATTTAAAAAATCATATTCGTACGCACACTGGGGAAAAGCCCTATAAATGTACACACTGTGAAAAGGCTTTTTCAGAATCTGGGCATTTAAAAGCTCATATCCGAACGCACACAGGGGAGAAGCCCTATAAATGTACGCATTGTGAGAAAGTCTATTCATATTCATCAAATTTAAAATCTCATATTCGTACGCACACTGGGAAAAAGCCCTATAAATGTAAGTAACAAAATCTCATGAAACTTCAGCCTTGAGTGCGTATTAACAACTCAAACCCTGCCCAATCTTAGGGAAAAAATTTCATATTCAAACAGATTGAAAATAAAATCTAACTGTTTGAATGAGTTTTTGGAATCGCATTTGCGAATTGAAACGGATTAAAAATATTTTATGTTTAATCCGAATTAATTCGCAAAAAATATGTAGTTATAGCATAAAAAATTGCCGGAATCGGTCTAAAGAAGCCCGCGGGCCGCGGCAAAACATCCTATCCATTTAAAATCGTATAATGTGTATACAATTTCCTTTCAGTAATTTACTTAACATACATCATCTATGGTCTGTTTCATCCAACGAACTAATAACTCTTCTCTCTAGAATACGCATACCGTTGATATAAAGTATCGCTAACATCTCAGTTTGTTTGTAAACAAATAGTAGGTATATTCAGGCCTGAACAATAACAGTTACCAGTAACTGTTATTGTTGTCTCTGTTAGAACAAAGCTGTGCGAGTAAGACAGACAAATGTATATGTTGGCTACGTTTTTGTCAGTTTTTACAAATGAAATGCCTATTCTAGAGAGAAGAGTTGTTAGTTCGTTGGTTTCATCAAGCAAGAGAGTAAATTAAAAATCGCACAGTAATAATTTTTATAATTTTAAATTGTATATATTTTTTTGAATTGTACCCAACTTAACTGCTCACCAAAAGGTATTTGGTTGGAAGAGAAATTAGAATTATACATGTTTATTATTAAATCTTGTTAAATTAATTTTGTGATTTATTTATATATAGTAGCATAGCACAACAAGCAGAGATAACTTTCTAACTATAAAATTCCTGACGACAAAGACAGTAAAAATTAGTTCTACAGTGCTATCTCTTTCTAAGGCATACCCACAGGCTCGCACAACAACATAGTACATATGAATGCGATGCCGTGATTGGCTTCATGTGCGGCCATTTATCTTGTAAGCCTATTACGGCATCACATTCTTATATTTTATGTTCTTATGCAAGCTTCTGGATAGGCCTTAACAGTTTGGCCAACGTAAGAAAGAATCAGAGTAGCCAATATAAGCAATAAAAAGTATTTATATTTTCCTTATTTAATTTTATATTATGCAGTTAAACATATTAGGTAATAATATGTATTCAGTACTAAAATTGTTGCCCTCAGATTACAGGCAAACTGTTTATTACAAAAGCCTTCTGTTCACAAAGGCTAGAGCTTATGTTTTTAATAGTAGTGACATCTGTTTGCTGGAAGGTGAACTTTTAGCATTGAATTTTACCTAGAACAGTTTGGGGAAGTTTTCAATAATGGACTCGCCCGGAAAAGTGTCCCATTCTCGATGTTAATCGCATAGAAGAAGAATCGAAGAAGAAGTAAACAGTTAAGAAGTCTTACAGAAGACCAGGCCAAAAGAAAGCGATGGTTTGGTAACAACCAGACGAACCCTCTGCAGAAACTAACAAGAGGCAGCGAGCTGGCCAATTGACCCAAAGGCAAAAGCCAAAAATAAAGAGAGGGAGAGAGAGAAGAAGAATCGAGAAACTGATTTTACCCATCCCTGTTTCATAATGACGTTTTAGTAGGGTGGAGTTCTGAGTTTCTAACAAACTGTTTATAGGTTTAGGAACTAGTTCGTTTGTGGTTTCTGAGGTAATTTATTCATTAATAATAACTCGCATTATCAAAAAACTATAAATTTCCTAGATTAAAATAATATTTTATTATACGTGGCTTAAAGCCACGCCTCTGTTAGAGTTGTGCGCAACAAGCCCATGTGATTGCTACGTAGAACAGCTCGGTGGCCAGTAAAACGCACACAGCTTTCTTGCATTTTACTCATCGCTAATGCCAGTTTTGCATTAAAAAGTGTTCGGCACTTTAAAATCGCACGGTATACTAATGTGTATTATTATTATTATTAATTATTATTTTAGGTGCTCAAAAAAATCATATAGTTTGTATTCGTTCTATTCAAACTGCTACTATTATGGAAGATATAAAAATTAAGATAGAAAAGATTGAATTTGATGATGAAGGTGGAGAAATTCATATTGAAGATAAAAATCAAGAAGTATTTATTAAGGAAGAAGAGGAAATCAAAATTGAATTGGAGGAGCATGCCATTTTTACTGATGAATATATTGAAACGGAAATTAAGAAGGAAGAACCTGGAGAAGACGATTTAAGGCAGATGCAAGAAAGCGAAAATCCTTATACATGTACCCAATGTAATATGGATTTTACACATGGTGCTACTTTAAGAAATCATCTTCAAATACACACAGGAGAAAATTCCCATAAATGTATTTATTGTGAAAAGGTATTTTCACACTTGTCAATATTAAAAGTACATATTCTCACGCACACTGGGGAGAAGCCCCATAAATGTTCCCAATGTGAAAAAGCTTTTACACATTTTACTTCTTTAAAAAATCATCTTCGAATACACACAGGAGAAAAGCCGTATAAATGTACACAATGTGAAAAAATTTTTTCACAAGCTTCAGCTTTAAAATACCATATTCAAACGCATAATGGGGAGAAGCCCTATAAATGTAATCAATGTGCAAAAGCTTTTGCAGATGCTGGAACTTTAAAAAATCATGTCGGAACACACACAGAAGAAAAGCCACATAAATGTACTTTTTGTGAGAAAACGTTTCGACTGTCATCACAGTTAAAATTACATACTGTCGCGCACACTGGGGAGAAGCCCTATAAATGTATGCATTGTGATAAAAACTTTTTACAATTATCGCATTTAAAATCTCATATTCTGTCGCACACTGGGGAGAAGCCCTATAAATGTTCACAATGCGAAAAATCTTTTTCACAAGCTTCGGCATTAAAATATCATATTCGAACGCACACTGGGGAGAAGCCCTATAAATGCTCACAATGTGAAAAATCTTTTACACAATTTTCAACTTTAAAATATCATTTTAGAACGCACATAAAGCCCCATAAATGTGCGCACTGTGGTGAAGACTTTTCACAATTATCGCATTTAAAGTCTCATATTCTCGCGCACACTGGGGAGAAGCCCTATAAATGTACAGAATGTGAAAAATCTTTTTTACAAGCTTCGGCATTAAAATATCATATTCGAACGCACACTGGGGAGAAGCCCCATAAATGTGAACAGTGTGAAAAATCTTTTTCACAAGTTTCAAATTTAAAATATCATATTCGAACGCACATAAAGCCCCATAAATGTATTTATTGCGAAAAAGTCTTTTCACAATTGTCGCAATTAAAAGATCATATTCCCACGCACACTGGGGACAAGCCCTTTAAATGTACACAGTGTGAAAAATCATTTTCGCAAGCTTCGGCATTAAAATATCATATTCGAACACACCCTGGGGAGAAGCTCCACAAATGTACAGAGTGTGAAAAATCTTTTTCACAAGTTTTAACTTTAAAATATCATCTTGAAACACATATAAAGCCCCATAAGTGTACGCTTTGTGAGAAAGGCTTTTCAAAATTATCGCATTTAAAGTCTCATATTCTCACGCACACTGGAGAGAAGCCCTATAAATGTGCACAATGTGACAAATCTTTTTCACAAGCTTCAGCATTGAAATATCATATTCGAACGCATACTGGGGAGAAGCCCCATAAATGTGCACAGTGTGAAAAATCTTTTTCACAAGGATCAACTTTAAAATATCATATTCGAACGCACATGAAGCCTCATAAATGATCGCAATGTGAGAAATTCTTTTTAAACAGATTTAATTTAAAAACTCGTGTACCAACCAACGAAGTAATAACTCTTCTCTCTAGAATAGGCATTTCATTCGTTAAAACTGGCAAAAACGTCGGCAACATAAACATTCGTCTGTCTTACTCGCACAGCTTTGTTCTAACAGAGACAACAATACCAGTTACTGGTAACTGTTATTGTTCAGGCCTGAATATACCTGCTATTTGTTTACAAACAAACCGAGATGTTGGCGATACTTTATATTAACGGTATGCGTATTCTAGGGAGAAGAGTTATTAGTTCGTTGGTACCAGCGGACACTAAAGGAGACACTGCCAGATGTCTTATTCAACTTAATCAGTTTTAAAAACCGTTTTTGGTACGCACACCGGGGTAAGTGCTACAAATGTAAATCCTTTACTTGCTGCTACCTACTTTAAAACTTCATGTTGGCACGCACACTGTGGAGAAGCTCCATAAATGTACATACTGTGAAAAATTCTTTTTGGATAGATCAAATTTAAAAAAACAGAGTCGAAATTACTAAGGAGAAACCCTATAAAACCCTATATGTATATATTTAAAAAACTTTATGTAACAAATAAATAATAAATATTTTTTTATAAACATATTTTAAATAATTTTTTTCAAAAATTAAAATCTCAAGGTAATCACAATAATAATCACAAACACATTATGCAACAAAAATTAGAATACATTTCTTAAGCTTCCCTTGGAGGATTGGTGTAGTGGACTACTGCGTCGTACTTGGCGAGTTTACTACACATATTTGTGACGACATACAGACGACGCATATCAGACGCACTGAAAAAAAAGTACAAACCTTCAGTTCTGTGTTATATATATTTTTTTGGTTCTGTGTTTAAATTTTAAAACTTTTCTAATATTTAAAAGTTTAAATTAAAACAGGTTGGCTTCCTTGGAGCTGGCGGCAACTAACGTGAACACAAAAGTTTGATAAAACGTATTTTTGTGTTGCTAAATGAAGAAAAAAAATTGTTGGTTAAATAGCCGAGGCAGCTAAAACCAAAAGGCTTGAGAAGAAGATAGTCAAGTTGGCGTTGGTTATTTTAAGGTTAGGAGATTGTATTCGTTTGAGTTTTAGATTCACCAAGGTAATTTTGCCCATTAATTTTATAATTTATAAGCTTATTAGTAGGCAAAAATCTAGAAATTTAGTAGTATTAAAGAAAGTGTTGATTTGCAGAGATATAATAAAATGTTTTCTAACGGGTAGGTACTCAGGTTGCCCAAACTAACTGCAGGTGAGAAACCTTAGGTATTACACATATATACAGTGCGATTATAAAGTGTCGAACAGTTTGAAAAGAAAATACTCTTCGTTTGAAGCCACGCCTCTGTTAGAGCTGTGCGCGACAAGCCCATTTGATTGCTACATACAACAGCTCGGTGGCCAGTAAAACTCCACCTTGTGCCATCTTAAAAACATCCTTTTATCAAAATTTAATGGCACTGCCACTAAATTTCAATATTAGTAAAAAGATGTTGCAAAGATGCAGTGGAGTTATGTTAATAGGCACTCAAGGCTGAATGTTCATGAGACATTACGAGCTAGCTATAATTAATCGTAATTAAAATTTTAGGTACTTGTAAAAATCATACAGTTAGTATTCTTTCTATTCAAACTGCTACTAACATGGAAGATATTAAAATTAAGATAGAAAAGATTGAATTTGACGTGGAAGTGGGAGAAATTCATATTGAAGATAAAAATCAAGAAGTATTTATTAAGGAAGAAGGGGAAATCAAAATTGAATTAGAGGAGCATGAAATTTTTACTGATGAATATATTAAAAAAGAAATGAAGGAGGAAGAACCTGGAGAAGATGCTTCAAGGCAGATGCAAGAAAGGGAAAAACCCTATAAATGTATGGAATGCAAAAAAGCATTTACACATGTTGCTACTTTAAAAAATCATCTTCGAATACACACAGGAGAGAAGCCCTATAAATGTACTTTTTGTGAAAAAGTCTTCTCACAACTATCAAATTTAAAAGTTCATATTTTCTTACACACTGGGGAGAAGCCCTACAAATGTACTCAATGTAAAAAATCTTTTGCACAACCTTCGGCTTTAAAACATCATAATCAAATGCATACTGGGGAGAAGCCCCATAAATGTTCCCAATGTAAAAAATCTTTTGCACAACCTTTGGCTCTAAAACAGCATATTCAAATGCATACTGGGGAGAAGCCCCATAAATGTTCCCAATGTGAAAAAACTTTTACACTTGCTAATACTTTAAAAAATCATCTTCGAATACACACAGGAGAGAAGCCCCATAAATGTACTTATTGCGAGAAAGTCTTTTCACAATTATCAAATCTAAAAGTTCATATTCTCACGCACACTGGGGAGAAGCCCTATAAATGTACACAATGTAAAAAATCCTATTCACAAACTTCAGCATTAAAATATCATATTCGAACGCACACTGGGGAGAAGCCCTATAAATGTGCACAATGTAAAAAATCCTTTTCACAACCTTCACCTTTAAAAAGACATGTTCGAACACACACTGGGGAAAAGCCACATAAATGTACCTCCTGTGAGAAAACCTTTCTACGGCGATCACAGTTAAAATTTCATATTCAAACGCACACTGGGGAGATGCCCCATAAATGTACGCAGTGTGAGAAAGTTTTTTCACAATTATCGCAATTAAAATATCATATTCGCACGCACACTGGGGAGAAGCCCTATAAATGTACACATTGTAAAAAATGTTTTTCGCTAAACTCAGCATTAAAATCTCATATTCGAACGCACACTGGGGAGAAGCCTCATAAATGTACACATTGTGAAAAATCTTTTTCACATGCTTCAACTTTAAAATATCATATGGGAACGCACATTAATCCCCATAAATAAGCTCATTGCAAAGAACTTTTACCTCAAGAAGGAGCATGATGAAATCTACCGTATGCTTTGTTTGAAGCGTGAACCAACTATCAGAGACTACAACTATTATCTCTGCAACTATGGTGAGTGGCTGGTGGGGGGTGACTATTGTTTATACTTAGTACGCGTAAAGAGAGAGAAAGAATGTGTAAACTCACAGTCTAATGTCGTAAAATGACTGACAGGGGTACAGTGTTGCCGATTGGAAACATATACTTTGGATATTTTATTGTAAATTTTAAGAAACATCAGTTCTGTATGAGTTTTATATGAACTAGTAGTTTAATTTTAATAGATTTAAATATACTATATTACTAAACATAATTATAGTATACACAATAAAGTTTTTTACATTTAAAATTTAAGCATAATGATTTGAATTCATGATAAGGTGGAAACTACGCAACATCGCTAGTAGGTAGCCTGAAAGTCGACTAGCGACATCTACATTTTACACCACAAAGCTGATCGCGTTTCTGTTAGTAAATAAACAAACAAAAAGATGACACATTCATAAACATTGGTCTGAAATTACTTCTTGAGGTAAAAGTTCTTTGGCTCATTGTGAGAAAATCTTTTCAGATAGAATTTTAAAATCATGTACCAACGCACGCTACGGAAACACTGTCAGATATCCTGTTCAAGTGGCTCAGTTCATCCATATTCGTACGCACACTGGGGAAAAGCCCGATTAACGTAAATCCTTTACTTACTGTTACTTTAAAAAGTCATGTTGGAGCGCACACTGGGGAGAAAACCCATAAATGTTCCTTTTGGGACAGATTAAATCTAATATAATATAATTTTTATGTATTAAATAATAAATGTTTTTTTGTAAAGATAAATTATATATTTTTATTTTTTTCAATCACAAATTCTTGGGTGGATACAATAAGAAGAAAGAGAAAACTGGGTATGGAATTATCCAGACCACTTCACCAAGTGACCCATTCTTCTAGAATAATATAAATACAAATTTAAGTTGAGCTGGCCAAATTCTACTATAAAAAGGCCATTGATGTTAAAAAGAAGAAGAAGTAGTTATATATATTTTCTTTGGTGGTTTGCGTTGGTTATTTTAAGGTTAAGTGATCGTCTTGGTTTGAGATTTAGATTCACCAAGGTAATTTTGCCCATTAACTTTATAATTTATACGACTTGGGTTGATTCGTAGGCAAACAAACAGAAATTTAGTAGTTTAAAAGAAAATTTGGATTTGTAAGATGAGTAGAGGCTATAAAGCAATTAGTAGATATTCTCTAGTAGAGGCCAAAGAACAACCTTTGCAGAGATCATGATAAAATGTTTTCTAACTGGTATTCAGGTTGCCCAAACTAAATGCAGGTGAGAAACTGTAGGTATTACACGTATAAACATGTATGTATGGTGTAAGAAGTTCAATGACCTACATAAACATATATGTATGGTGTAATAAGTTCAATGACCTACACAGCCTAAAACATTCTCTTTAAAGCCTCTACCGAAGCATAATTTCAGTAATCTGGCATTTATACCTACTTCCCTACATAACAAGATGGCTGGAGTATAACTCCAGCCATCTTGCTACATATATAAACTCCGCGCATTATCCGAGCTCTTCTTCTCTTTATTTTTGGCCTTTGCTTTATGTCAATTAGCCAATTATCTGAGTTGATGATCATTTATTTCTTGTTGTATGGTTGGCAGAATAAATTTAGTTCCCTATCTAAGGTTGCTATTTTTTTTCAGATTCATTGTCAATGAAAACATTATTTTTGCAGACAATTACTGGCAGTTGCCTTTTGGTGACTGCCACTAAATTTAAATATTAGTAAAAGATGTTCCAAAGATGCAGTGGAGTTATGTTGATGGGCACTCAAGGCTGAATGTTCATGAGACATTACGAGCTAGCTATAATTAATTGTAATTAAAATTTTAGGTACTTGTAAAAATCATACAGTTGGTATTATTTCTATTCAAACTGCTACTAACATGGAAGATATTAAAATTAAGATAGAAAAGATTGAATTTGATGATGAAGGTGGACAAATTTATATTGAAGATAAAAATCAAGAAGAATTTATTAAGGAAGAAGAGGAAATCAAAATTGAATCAGAGGAGCATGCAATTTTTACTGATGAATATATTGAAACAGAAATTAAGGAGGAAGAACCTGGAGAAGATGCTTCAAGGCAGATGCAAGAAAGCGAAAAACCCCATAAATGTACATATTGTAAAAAATCTTTTTCAGGGAGTACAACATTAAAATGTCACATTCGAATGCACACTGGGGAGAAGCCCTACAAATGTTCCCAATGTGAAAAAGCTTTTTCACTTGCTAATAGTTTAAAAACTCATCTTCGAATACACACAGGAGAGAAGCCCCATAAATGTACTCATTGCGAGAAAGTCTTTTCACAATTATCAAGTTTAAAAAGTCATATTCTCACGCACACTGGGGAGAAGCCCCATAAATGTTCCCAATGTGAAAAAGCTTTTTCACTTGCTAGTGTTTTAAAAAGTCATCTTCGAACACACACAGGAGAGAAGCCCTATAAATGTACTCATTGCGAGAAAGTCTTTTCACAATTATCAAATTTAAAATTTCATATTCTCACGCACTCTGGGGAAAAGCCCCATAAATGTACACAATGTAAAAAATCCTTTCCACGAGCTTCATCTTTAAAAATTCATGTTGGAACACACACAGGGGAGAAGCCACATAAATGTACTTTCTGTGAGAAAACCTTTCTACTGCGATCACAGTTAAAATTACATATTCAAACGCACACTGGGGAGAAGCCCCATAAATGTATGCAGTGTGAGAGAGTTTTTTCACAAGTATCGCACTTAAAACAACATATTCGCACGCACACTGGGGAGAAGCCCTATAAATGTACACAATGTAAAAAATGTTTTTCACAAGCTTTAATTTTAAAACATCATATTCGCATGCACACTGGGGAGAAGCCCTATAAATGTACCCAATGTAAAAAAGCTTTTACATATGCAACTAGTTTAAAAAGTCATCTTCATATGCACACAGGAGAGAAGCCCCATAAATGTACTTATTGTAAAAAAGTGTTCGCACAATTATTAACTTTAAAAAATCATATTTTCACACACACTGGGGAGAAGCCCTACAAATGTACACAATGTAAAGAATCCTTTTCTCAAACTGCAGCATTAAAATCTCATATTCGATCGCACACAGGGGAGAAGCCCCATAAATGCACACATTGTGAAAAAGCCTTTTCACAATTATCAAGTTTAAGATATCATATTCTCACGCACACTGGGAAGAAGCCCCATAAATGTACACATTGTGAAAAATCTTTTTCGCAAAATTCAGCATTAAAAAGTCATATTCGAACGCACACTGGGGAGAAGCCCCATAAATGTACACAATGTGAAAAATCTTTTTCACATGCTTCAACTTTAAAAAATCATATTCTAACGCACATGAAGCCCCATTAAAAACTGATTTACGAACGCACACTATGGAAACACTGCCAGATATCCTCCCTAGTAGAAATTTAACGTTAAAATAACGTTATTCTAACGTTAGAAAACTGTTTAAAAGTACGTTATAAAATATTTGCAAATGTCCCGCTTTTTAACGTTTGAATCTAACGTTGGTTACAAACGTTAATCTAACGTTAGATTCTCAAGTTAGAAATACGTTTAATTTCTAACTTTCGGAGGGGGTGTGGCCAACTAGGAAATTTCTCCCTGCATCATAAAATGGCAGCTGGGGACATATTTATTCATATAAATAAATCTTAATATGTTTTAGTAATCATAATATTTTTAAACATAATTTCGTTACATTTATTTATAAATTAGCCATCTTTTTCGATAAATACGTTTAGCTCTCAAAACTTTATATTTAGTTAGTTAATAATTATTTATAAATTCATAATCTTAAAATATTTGTTCAATTCTAGTACAGTGTTGCCAGATTTTTTTTAAACTTATAGAAATAATAAATAATAATCAAACCTAGGCACATAGCATTCGGTCGATGGCGATTTGTAAGACTGTTTGGTAGTACAATAAATGACATTTATTATTATTTTTTTATGTAGCAAATAATAAATGTTTTTTTGTAAAGAGACAAATTATATTTTTTTTTATAAAAATAAACATCTCAAAGATTTTTAATCAAAAATTCTCGGATGGATACAATAAGAAGTAAAAGAAGACTGGGTATGGAATTATCCAGACCACTTCACCAAGTGACCCATTCTAGAATAATATAAATACAAATTTATATTGAGCTGGCCAAATTCTATGAAAAGGTCATTGATGTTAAGAAGAAGAAGAAGTAGTTATATATTTTCTTTGGTAGTTTGCGTTGGTTATTTTGATGTTAAGTGATAGTGTTGGTTTGAGATTTAGATGCACCAAGGTAATTTTGCCCATTAATTTTATAATTTATATGACTGGGTTTGATTCGTAGGCAAACAAACAGAAATTTAGAAGTTTAAAAGAAAATTTGGATTTGTAAGATGAGTAGAGGCCATAAAGCAGTTAGTAGATAGTCTCTGGTAGAGGCCAAAGAACAATCTTTGCAGAGAACACGATAAAATGTTTTCTAACGGGTATTTAGGTTGCCCAAACTAAATGCAGGTGAGAAACTGTAGGTATTACACATATAAACATATATGTATGGTGTAAGAAGTTCAATGACCTACACATAGCCTAGAACATTCTCTTTAAAGCCTGTACCCAAGCAGTTATAGCTATAATTTCAGTAATCTGGCATTTATACCTACTTGCCTACATATATAAACTCCGCGCATTATCTGAGTTGATGATCATTTGTTTCTTGTATGGTTGACAGAATAAATTTAGTTCCCTAGATTTATTGTCGATCAAAACCAAGATGGCTGGAGTATATTTATATTAGACAACGAACTAATAACTCCTATCTAGAATACGCATACCGTTAATATAAAGTATCGCCAACATCTCGGTTTGTTTGTAAACAAATGGTAGGTATATTCAGGCCTGAACAATAACAGTTACCAGTAACTGTTATTGTTGTCTCTGTTAGAACAAAGCTGTGCAAGTAAGACAAATGTATATGTTGGCTACGTTTTTGTCAGTTTTTCAAATGAAATGCCTATTCTAGAGAGAGTTATTAATTCGTTGATATTAGATCATATGATCTAATATATTTTTCCAGCTATCTTGATCAAACCATTATTTTGACGTTTAAAAAAAATGCAAATAATTTGCTGAAGGACCTAAGTCGATGGCCATTTGTACATATAATAGTACAATAAATGACATTATATTGCTTTAGCAAGAAGAAATAACAAGAAAAGTTCTTAGAAAGAAAATTAAGCATCAATCTATAAACATTTTGTTTAAATGAAGCAATATAATGCAGTGCTGAATAACATTTTAAAGTAAACATTGTAACAGATTTTTTTTGGGAGGTTTAATACTGGTTCATAATTTTATTCTTAAAATGTAATGTATGGTAACGTAAAATTTTATTTTAATAGCACATTATAAATAAAAACTTTTATTATAATTTTAAACAAACTTCCGCGTTTGAAAAGGAATTTTTAATATTTTTGAGACATAAAATGACACTCAATTTAACCTAAATGTTAAAAATTATCAAACGCACAATGGGCAACAAACTTATTTATAATACAAGGGCGAAAAAATTAAATAGGGCCGGCCCGAGGGTAATAAACCCACGAAATCGAAATTTGTTCCAAAGATGCAGTGGAGTTATGTTAATGGGCACTCAAGGCTGAATGTTCATAAGACATTACGAGCTAGCTATAATTAATTGTAATTAAAATTTTAGGTACTTGTAAAAATCATACAGTTGGTATTATTTCTATTCAAACTGCTACTAACATGGAAGATATAAAAATTAAGATAGAAAAGATTGAATTTGATGATGAAGGTGGAGAAATTTATTTTGAAGATAAAAATGAAGAATTTATTAAGGAAGAAGAGGAAATAAAAATTGAAATTGAAGAGCATGAAATTTTTACTCATGAATATATTAAAAAAGAAATTAAGGAGGAAGAACCTGGAGCAGATGCTTCAAGGCAGATGCAAGAAAAGGAAAAACCCTATAAATGTATAGAATGTAAAAAAGCTTTTTCACGTGCCAATACTTTAAAAGATCATCTTCGAATACACACAGGGGAGAAGCCCTATAAATGTACCCAATGTGAAATAACTTTTACATTTGCTGCTACTTTAAGAAATCATCTTCGAACACACACAGGAGAGAAGCCGCATAAATGTTCCCAATGTGAAAAAGCTTTTTCAATGGCTAATACTTTAAAAAACCATGTTCGAATACACACAGGAGAAAAGCCCCATAAATGTATTCATTGCGAGAAAGTCTTTTCGCGATTATCATATTTAAAAACTCATATTCTCACGCACACTGGGGAGAAGCCCCATAAATGTTCCCAATGCGAAAAAGCTTTTATATATGCAGTTAGTTTAAAAAGTCATCTTCGAATACACACAGGAGAGAAGCCCTATAAATGTACTCATTGCGAGAAAGTCTTCTCACAATCATCAAATTTAAAAGACCATATTCTCACGCACACTGGGGAGAAGCCCCATAAATGTACACAATGTAAAAAATCCTTTCCACAAGCTTCATCTTTAAAAAATCATGTTGGAACACACACAGGGGAGAAGCCACATAAATGTACTTTCTGTGAGAAAACCTTTCTACTGCAATCACAGTTAAAATTACATATTCAAACGCACACTGGGGAGAAGCCCCATAAATGTATGCAGTGTGAGAGAGTTTTTTCACAAGTATCGCACTTAAAACAACATATTCGCACGCACACTGGGGAGAAGCCCTATAAATGTACACAATGTAAAAAATGTTTTTCACAAGCTTTAATTTTAAAACATCATATTCGCATGCACACTGGGGAGAAGCCCTATAAATGTACCCAATGTAAAAAAGCTTTTACATATGCAGCTAGTTTAAAAAGTCATCTTCATATGCACACAGGAGAGAAGCCCCATAAATGTACTTATTGTAAAAAAGTCTTCGCACAATTATTAACTTTAAAAAATCATATTTTCACACACACTGGGGAGAAGCCCTACAAATGTACACAATGTAAAAAATCCTTTTCTCAAACTGCAGCATTAAAATCTCATATTCGATCGCACACAGGGGAGAAGCCCCATAAATGTACTCATTGCAAGAAAGCCTTTTCACAATCAACAAGTTTAAGATATCATATTCTCACGCACACTGGGAAGAAGCCCCATAAATGTACATATTGTGAAAAATCTTTTTCGCGAAATTCAGCATTAAAAAGTCATATTCGAACGCACACTGGGGAGAAGCCCTATAAATGTACACAATGTGAAAAATCTTTTTCACATGCTTCAACTTTAAAAAATCATATTCTAACGCACATGAAGCCCCATTAAAAACTGATTTACGAACGCACACTATGGAAACACTGCCAGATATCCTCCCTAGTAGAAATTTAACGTTAAAATAACGTTATTCTAACGTTAGAAAACTGTTTAAAAGTACGTTATAAAATATGTGCAAATGTCTCGCTTTTTAACGTTCGAATCTAACGTTAGTTACAAACGTTAATCTAACGTTAGTTATAAACGTTAATCTAACGTTAGATTTTTAAGTTAAAAATACGTTATAAGTACGTTTAATTTCTAACTTTCGGAGGGGGTGTGGCCAACTAGGAAATTTCTACCTGCATCATAAAATGGCAGCTGGAGACAAATTTATTCATATAAATAAATCTTAATATATTTTAGTAATCATAATATTTTTAAACATAATTTCGTTACATTTATTTATAAATTAGCCATCTTTTTCGATAAATACGTTTAGCCCTCAGAAAAGCTTTATATTTAGTTAGTTAATAATTATTTATTTATACATTCATAATCTTAAAATATTTGTTCAATTCTAGTACAGTGTTGCCAGATTTTTTTTAAACTTATAGAAATAATAAATAATAATCAAACCTAGGCACATAGCATTCGGTCGATGGCGATTTGTAAGACTGTTTGGTAGTACAATAAATGACATTTATTATTATTTTTTTATGTAGCAAATAATAAATGTTTTTTTGTAAAGAGACAAATTATATTTTTTTTTATAAAAATAAACATCTCAAAGATTTTTAATCAAAAATTCTCGGGTGGATACAATAAGAAGAAAAAGAAGACTGGGTATGGAATTATCCAGACCACTTCACCAAGTGACCCATTCTAGAATAATATAAATACAAATTTATATTGAGCTGGCCAAATTCTATGAAAAGGTCATTGATGTTAAGAAGAAGAAGAAGAAGTAGTTATATATTTTCTTTGGTAGTTTGCGTTGGTTATTTTGATGTTAAGTGATAGTGTTGGTTTGAGATTTAGATGCACCAAGGTAATTTTGCCCATTAATTTTATAATTTATATGACTTGGGTTGATTCGTAGGCAAACAAACAGAAATTTAGAAGTTTAAAAGAAAATTTGGATTTGTAAGATGAGTAGAGGCCATAAAGCAGTTAGTAGATAGTCTCTGGTAGAGGCCAAAGAACAATCTTTGCAGAGAACACGATAAAATGTTTTCTAACGGGTATTTAGGTTGCCCAAACTAAATGCAGGTGAGAAACTGTAGGTATTACACATATAAACATATATGTATGGTGTAAGAAGTTCAATGACCTACACATAGCCTAGAACATTCTCTTTAAAGCCTGTACCCAAGCAGTTACAGCTATAATTTCAGTAATCTGGCATTTATACCTACTTGCCTACATATATAAACTCCGCGCATTATCTGAGTTGATGATCATTTGTTTCTTGTTGTATGGTTGACAGAATAAATTTAGTTCCCTAGATTTATTGTCGATCAAAACCAAGATGGCTGGAGTATATTTATATTAGACAACGAACTAATAACTCCTATCTAGAATACGCATACCGTTAATATAAAGTATCGCCAACATCTCGGTTTGTAAACAAATGGTAGGTATATTCAGGCCTGAACAATAATAGTTACCAGTAACTGTTATTGTTGTCTCTGTTAGAACAAAGCTTTGCAAGTAAGACAGACAAATGTATATGTTGGCTACGTTTTTGTCAGTTTTTACAAATGAAATGCCTATTCTAGAGAGAGTTATTAATTCGTTGATATTAGATCATATGATCTAATATATTTATCCAGCTATCTTGATCAAACCATTATTTTGAGGTTTAAAAAAAATGCAAATAATTTGCTGAAGGACCTAAGTCGATGGCCATTTGTACATATAATAGTACAATAAATGACATTATATTGCTTTAGCAAGAAGAAATAACAAGAAAAGTTCTTAGAAAGAAAATTAAGCATCAATCTATAAACATTTTGTTTAAATGAAGCAATATAATGCAGTGCTGAATAACATTTTAAAGTAAACATTGTAACAGATTTTTTTTGGCAGGTTTAATACTGGTTCATAATTTTATTCAAAAAATGTAATGTATGGTAACGTAAAATTTTATTTTAATAGCACATTATAAATAAAATTTTTTATTATAATTTTAAACAAACTTCTACATTTGAAAAAGAATTTTTTTTATTTTTGAGACATAAAATGACTCAATTTAACCTAAATGTTAAAAATTATCAAACGCACAATGGGCAACAAACTTATTTATAATACAAGGGCGAAAAAGTTAAATAGGGCCGGCCCGAGGGTAATAAACCCACGAAATCGAAATTTGTTCCAAAAATGCAGTGGAGTTATGTTAATGGGCACTCAAGGCTGAATGTTCATGAGACATTACGAGCTAGCTATAATTAATTGTAATTAAAATTTTAGGTACTTGTAAAAATCATACAGTTGGTATTATTTCTATTCAAACTGCTACTAACATGGAAGATATAAAAATTAAGATAGAAAAGATTGAATTTGATGATGAAGGTGGAGAAATTTATTTTGAAGATAAAAATGAAGAATTTATTAAGGAAGAAGAGGAAATAAAAATTGAAATTGAAGAGCATGAAATTTTTACTCATGAATATATTAAAAAAGAAATTAAGGAGGAAGAACCTGGAGAAGATGCTTCAAGGCAGATGCAAGAAAAGGAAAAACCCTATAAATGTATAGAATGTAAAAAAGCTTTTTCACATGCCAATACTTTAAAAGATCATCTTCGAATACACACAGGGGAGAAGCCCTATAAATGTACCCAATGTGAAATAACTTTTACATTTGCTGCTACTTTAAGAAATCATCTTCGAACACACACAGGAGAGAAGCCGCATAAATGTTCCCAATGTGAAAAAGCTTTTTCAATGGCTAATGCTTTAAAAAACCATGTTCGAATACACACAGGAGAAAAGCCCCATAAATGTACACAATGTACAAAATGTTTTTCACAAGCTATAACTTTAAAAGAACATATTTTCACACACACTGGGGAGAGGCCCTACAAATGTACACAATGTAAAAAATCCTTTTCTTATATTTCAGCATTAAAATGTCATATTCGAACGCACACAGGGGAGAAGCCTCATAAATGCACACATTGTGAAAAAGCCTTTTCACAATCATCAAGTTTAAGATATCATATTCTCACGCACACTGCGAAGAAGCCCCATAAATGTACATATTGTGAAAAATCTTTTTCGCAAAATTCAGCATTAAAAAGTCATATTCTCACGCACACTGGGGAGAAGCCCCATAAATGTTCCCAATGCGAAAAAGCTTTTATATATGCAACTAGTTTAAGAAGTCATCTTCGAATACACACAGGAGAGAAGCCCCATAAATGTACTCATTGCGAGAAAGTCTTTTCACAATCATCACATTTAAAATTTCATATTCTCACGCACTCTGGGGAAAAGCCCCATAAATGTACACAATGTAAAAAATCCTTTCCACGAGCTTCATCTTTAAAAATTCATGTTAGAACACACACAGGGGAGAAGCCACATAAATGTACTTTCTGTGAGAAAACCTTTATGCTGCAATCACAGTTAAAAACCCATATTCGAACGCACACTGGGGAGAAGCCCCATAAATGTATGCAGTGTGAGAAAGTTTATTCACAACTATCGCAATTAAAACGACATATTCGCACGCACACTGGGGAGAGGCCCTATAAATGTACACAATGTAAAAAATCCTTTTCTTATATTTCAGCGTTAAAATATCATATTCTTACGCACACTGGGGAGAAGCCCTATAAATGTACCCAATGTAAAAAAGCTTTTTTATATGCAACTAGTTTAAAAGGTCATCTTCAAATACACACAGGAGAGAAGCCCCATAAATGTACACAATGTACAAAATGTTTTTCACAAGCTATAACTTTAAAAGAACATATTTTCACACACACTGGGGAGAGGCCCTACAAATGTACACAATGTAAAAAATCCTTTTCTTATATTTCAGCATTAAAATGTCATATTCGAACGCACACAGGGGAGAAGCCCCATAAATGTACACATTGTGAAAAATCTTTTTCACAAAAATCAGAATTAAAACGTCATATTCGAACGCACACTGGAGAGAAGCCCCATAAATGTACACAATGTACAAAATGTTTTTCACAAGCTATAACTTTAAAAAAACATATTTTCACACACACTGGGGAGAGGCCCTACAAATGTACACAATGTAAAAAATCCTTTTCTTATATTTCAGCATTAAAATGTCATATTCGAACGCACACAGGGGAGAAGCCCCATAAATGTACACATTGTGAAAAATCTTTTCCACAAAAATCAGAATTAAAACGTCATATTCGAACGCACACTGGAGAGAAGCCCCATAAATGTTCACAATGTGAAAAAGCTTTTTCAAAAGCTTCAACTTTAAAAAAACATATTCTAACGCACATAAAGCCCCATTAAAAACTGACTTACGAACGCACACTATGGAAACACTGCCAGATATCCTTCCTAGTAGAAATTTAACGTTAGAATAACGTTTTTCTAACGTTAGAAAACTGTTTAAAAGTACGTTATAAAATATGTGCAAATGTCCCGCTTTTTAACGTTTGAATCTAACCTTAGTTACAAACGTTAATCTAACGTTAGTTACAAACGTTAATCTAACGTTAGTTACAAACGTTAATCTAACGTTAGTTACAAACGTTAATCTAACGTTAGTTACAAACGTTAATCTAACGTTAGTTACAAACGTTAATCTAACGTTAGTTACAAACGTTAATCTAACGTTAGTTACAAACGTTAATCTAACGTTAGTTACAAACGTTAATCTAACGTTAGTTAGGAAACTAACGTTAGATTTATGTATTTTATAACGTTTTTGTCAAACGTTATTTTTTAAGGTTAGAATGGATCAGCTCGAACGTGTAACACGTTAAGAGCCATTTCTGTTCAAACAGACACAGGCGGCTTTTTCCATTCGGGACGCAGCTATCCTATAAGATACAGTTACTTGCCTAAATTTTATGTAACACTACTTGGTGGCCCAAAACGACAGAAAAAGTTTTGCATGGTGGCGCTTAAGGTGTTAAAAATAATGGGATGATGACTCGATCGACTTTAAAAATATATAATGGAAAAAATACTGTATAGAAAAAAATATTTTTAAGTTTTATTTTTGTACATTGTATTTTATAAAAACAAAATGTAACATTTTATTTTTTTATTCTGGTAATTTTTAACAGTAAACAAAAACATTATTCTTTATAAAAATTATGTATTTCATGAATATATAATTTTTTATGTAACAAATAAATTATTAATGTTTTTTTATTATTGCAATTTTTTTAAATGGAAAGGGAAGACTTCCTTTTAAAGCTTATAAAATTCTCTACATGACGAAATAACAAGCAAGATAATAATGGGACAATCCAGAAGTAGCAAATTATAATTGGTTGGTTGGATAGCACAGGCAGCTAAAGCCAAAAGACTTGAGAAGTAATATCAACCGACGAGGACTGGTTGGATAGCCCTGGCAGCTCAAACCATAGATCTGAAGTGAGAGGGAGCGAAAAGTCATTTCAAGTTTGCGTTGATTATTTTGAGGTTAAGAAGTTGTATTTTATCTTTGGTTGTATTATTATAATATTGGTTTGAGATTTAGATTAACCAAGGTAATTTTGCCCAGATTATAATATCTATAATATACCTACATGTATATAATAATCTAGATATTTGGATCTACTAAAAACAGACTTATTAAAATGTTTTTTAATGGGTTTTCAGGTTGACCAAACTAACTGCAGGTGATAAACCTTAGGTATTACACATATATATGTATGGTGTAAGAGGTTCAATGTCCTAGACATAGCATGTGGTCTGTTTAATCAAGCAAGAGGGTAAATTAAAAATCGCACAGTAACTATTTTTACAACAGGTTTGAATAGTATATGTTTGTGTATAGAATATAGTTTTATAAAATAAACTACACAGTATATTCGCACATCCAATATTCGAATCTGTTTTGAAAATATTTACTGTGCGATTTTTAATTTACTCTCTTGCTTGATGAAACAGACCAAAAATTTCAATATTAATAAAAGTGTTCCTAAGATGCAGTGAAGTTATGTTAATTGGCACTCAAGGCTGAATGTTTACGAGACATTACAAGCTAGCTCTAATCGCAATTAATATTTTAGGTGCTCATAAAAATCATACAGTTGGTATTATTTCTATCTCAAACTGCTACTAACATGGAAGATATAAAAATTAAGATAGAAAAGATTGAATTTGATGATGAAGGTGAAGAAATTCATATTGAAGATAAAAATCAAGAAGAATTTATTAAGGAAGAAGAGGAAATCAAACTTGAATTAGAGGAGCATGCAATTTTTACTGATGAATATATTGAAACAGAAATTAAGGAGGAAGAACCTGGAGAAGATGATTCAAGAAAGACGCAAGAAAGTAAAAACAAATTTAGTTGTTCTTATTGTGACAAGAGATTCTCTCAAAAATATAATTTAAAAAGGCATAATAGAACTCATATGGTGATGAACACCCTTGAGAAGGTGCATAAATGCATGGACTGTGTTAAATATTTTTCACAAGCATCAGATTTTAAAAGACAAATCCACACACATTCTAGGGAGAAGCCCTATAAGTGCCCGCACTGTGAAAAGGCCTTTTCAAATAGATCATACTTCAAAAGACATTTTCGAGGTCACACAGATGAGAAGCCTCTTATATGCACGCATTGTGAAAAAGTTTTTTCACATATATCACAATTAAAATTACATATTCGCACGCACACTAGAAAGGAGCCCTATAAATGTATTCAATGTGATAAACATTTTTCTAAACCTGCAACTTTAAAAAGACATATTCGAACGCACACTGGGGAGAAGCCCTTTAAATGTACGCAGTGTGATAAAGGCTTTTCACAATTGTCACATTTAAAAATTCATATTCTTACGCACACTGGGGAGAAGCCCTATAAATGTACACAGTGTGAAAAATCTTTTTCGCAAGCTGCAACCTTAAAAAATCACATTCGAACACACACTGGGGAGAAACCCCATAAATGTACACAATGTGTAAAATCTTTTTCACAAGCTTCAACTTTGAAGTATCATATGCGAACGCACACTAGGGAGACACTGCCAGATATCCTATTCAACTATCAGTTTTAAAAACACATCTTTGTACTCACACTGGGGAGAAGCCCTATAAATGTAAGTCTTTTGGATGCAACTTGAGATTATATGATAATTATTTTGCGATAACTGGTAAAACGTTTAAAAAATATATGATTGAAAAAACTATGCAAAGTTTTTATTTTGGTATGTTATGAAAACAATTTTTTTTATTTTTTGAATCCATTAATTTTTAAAAATTCGCACAGTAAACAAACTACTGTTTAACCATGGTTATACCAAAGGTTAATAAATTGTCTTTGGTTATACTGCGTGTGAAATTTTATTATTTAAAAAAAAATTGTGTTAAGCATGAATTTACAAAGCTGACAAAAAATTTGATATCTAAAAAAAAAGGTCCTTACCTACCTCTGGAAAAAGTTTTACCCCTCGGATTTGACCATTTATATCAGAAACCCGGTTTTTCTAAATACTCGTAACCGGTCACAAAAATATGTTTTTTTTTTCGTATTAACCGATTATGACCTAAAACCGGGTACGAGTTTGCCATTCCTAGTTCCAACATGGCGTCTGTTTTTTTTTTTTGAGGTCTTTGTAGCATTCTAAAGAAACTTACCGCTGGTACCCCTCTACCAAACTAAAAGTAAAAACTAGTGAAAAATAATAATAAAAATTAAAACCGAAGTTATAAGTAATTTTCGGTTTTGAAGTCAAATCCCGCGGGTGAAATTGGCGGAAACGTATATACAACGCCAAAACAAATAGGAAAGAAGAAGAAGAAGCATTCTAAATTAATTTTGGTATATAGCATGCGTCAGTCTTTTTTTAAAGTGTTATTTATTTTAATAAAAAGAACAATCGACGTTCGGATCAAAAGGTACTGTGGTCTGTTTCATCAAGCAAGAGAGTAAATTAAAAATCGCACAGTAAATATTTTTACAATAGGTTCGAATAGTATATGTTTGTGTATAGAATATAGTTATGTTTTATAAAATAAACTACGCAGTATATTCGCACATCCAATATTCAAATCTGTTTTTTCTTTTTTATGACACAGCCAAAAAAATAAACATTAAAAAACGCTGGGTCCCAGGACCAGGCCAGGTTCGCTGCTTCCGGGACTAGAAATGACAGACAAACACCTCATCGATTTTCTTTTATAGATAATAGTAATAGTGGCACTATATCTCAGAGCACATCAGCTTTAAGTGTGCATTAATAACTCCACCATACGCTAACATAGGAACATTTTTTTTAGGTGCTTGTCATAATCATACATTGGTATTATTTCTATTCAAACTGCTACTATTATGGAAGATATAAAAATTAAGATAGAAGAGAATGAATTTGGAGATGAAGTTAAAGAAACTCATATTGAAGATAGAAAACAAGAAGAATTTATTAAGGAAGAAGAGGAAGTCAAAATTGAAATTTTCGAGCATAACATTGTTGCTGATGAATATATTAAAAAAGAAATTAAGGAGGAAGAACCTGGAGAAGACGACTCAAGGCAGATGCAAGAACGTACAATCTCGATTGGTTGTGAAAAGAGCTTTTCACAAAATCCTTATTTAAAAAGACATATTGGCATTCACAAGAAGCCATATAAATGTCCACACTGTAATAAATCCTTTTTACAATCTTCAGATTTAAAAAAACATATCCGCATTCATACTGGGGAAAAGCCCTATAAATGTACCCAATGTGAGAAAGCGTTTGCACTTGCTGGAAATTTAAAAATTCATTCTCGTTCTCACACAGGGGAGAAGCCCTATAAATGTAGCCAATGTGAAAAAGCGTATGGACTTGCTGCAAATTTAAAAAATCATTCTCGTACTCATACAGGGGAGAAGCCCTATAAATGTACTTATTGTGAAAAGGCTTTTACAGTTGCTGAAGGCTTAAAAGATCATGTTCGAATGCACACAAGGGAGACACCCTATAAATGCGACCGTTGCTATAAATTCTATTCAACTCGATCAGTTTTAAAACAACATATTCGCACGCATACTGGGGAAAAGCCCTATAAATGTACTCATTGTGAAAAAGCCTTTTCACAATCAACGAGTTTAAAAAACATATTCGCACGCACACAGGGGAGAAGCCTCATAAATGTCCTCATTGTGAGAAAGCCTGTTTACTATCATCACAATTAAAAAGTCATATTCGCACGTGCACAGGGAAAAAGCCCTATAAATGTACTCATTGTGAAAAAGCCTTTTTACAATCATGGAGTTTAAAAAATCATATTCGCATGCACACAGGGGAGAAGCCCCATAAATGTCCTCATTGTGAGAAAACCTGTTTACATTTATCAGAATTAAAAAGTCATATTCGCACGTGCACAGGGGAGAAGCCCTATAAATGTACTCATTGTGAAAAGGTCTTTTCAAACTCGTCAAATTTAAAAAATCATATTCGCACGCACACAGGGGAGAAGCCCTATAAATGTACTTATTGTGAAAAAGCCTTTTCACAATCATCGAGTTTAAAAAGTCACATTCGCATGCACACAGGGGAGAGGCCCTATAAATGTACTCATTGTGAGAAACCCTTTTTACTATCATCACAATTAAAAGTTCATATTCGCACGCACACAGGGGAGAAGCCCTATAAATGTACTCATTGTGAAAAAGCCTTTTCACAATCATTGAGTTTAAAAAGTCACATTCGCATGCACACAGGGGAGAGGCCCTATAAATGCCCTCACTGTGTTAAATCTTTTTTACAAACTTCGGATTTAAAAAGACATATCCGCACGCATACTGGGGAAAAGCCTTTTAAATGTACCTAATGTGAAAAAGCTATATTTCTAACAAGTGCGGAAAGAGGCCCTTTTCCGCACTCGATTCCATTTTCCTGAACGACGCGTAGCGGATTTCAGGCAAGCAATCGAGTGCGGAAAAGCCTTTTAACGCATGCGTTAGGAAAATCAAGTCATGTGCATATCTACGATAGCAAGGCTGATGCAGGAGCAAATCCGCCTGAGCGGCACAATCCGTCTCTTGTAAAGAACACGCTGCGACTGAGCCAACAGCTATATTCTGTATTTTCTTTAACAAAGTGTTGCCAACAAATATAAAATAATATTGGAGATTAGTTAAAATAAATTGATATAAAGATTTTTGTTACTTTTTTTGTTTTTCTTCGGTCCGAAAATATTCAATAATCGTTACTTACAGGGTATTTTAAATATATTTTACCCAACGTCGCTGAAAATTTCATATTTCACAAAAACCCAAATCTGTAGCGCCGCAGGCGAATTTTTTTATGAATTTCACTCCAAAGTTTTACAATCTTAAATTTAAAAAAATACACATAAGAAAGCCCTATGGTCTGTTTTTTTCAAGCAAGATAGTAAATTAAAAATCGCACAGTAAATATTTTTACAACAGGTTTTATTAGTATATATTTGTGTAAAGAAAAAGTCCAAAATGATCAAAATTTGCGTTACTTAATACTTTAACGTCCCCTAATAACTAAAATCCATACATTCCATGTTTATTTTTTTTGTTTTAATGCGTTCTTAAAAAATTACACATTTTAAAAGCTATGTTTCTTAATTTGTATTGGGTGGCAAAAAATACACTTAAAAATACGCTTAAATAATGATAAATTTAAATATTAAAATTAAGATACAACCGTAGTCCAAAATATTAGTCCGAAAGTTAACACGCACAGCTTAAAAGTTAATATGCACAGTCCCAAAGTTGAGAAGTACAGTACAAAATTTTACACGCAAAATTTCTACTAAGAAAGTTAACACGCACAGGTTCAAAGTTAAAACGCACAGAAATTTACACGCAAGTAAGACTTTCGCCGAGTTTCTAGTTAAATAATTTTTTCACTGAGTTTATACTTGTTAACCAAAGTTAACAAGCAAAGTTCCAAAGTTAATACGCACCGTATAAAGTTTACAAGCAAATTAGTTTTTCATCGAGTTTCTACTTAGAAAGTACACGCACAGTCGAAAAGTTAACACGCACAGTCGAAAAGTTAACACGCACAGTCAAGAAGTTAACACGCACAGTTGAAAATTTAACGTGCATAGTTCAAAAGTTATTATGCAAAGGTTTAAACTGTTAAGCCATGCGATCGCATATGTTTACGCAAATAACTTCGCGAGGAAAATCCTTTCTGGCATATATTGCACATAACTTTTTCACCACTATGCGTGGTGACATGAAACTCCATGGATTTTTTCACCGCAAACCTTTTATCGCACAGTGTGCAGGCAAAAGGCCTTTCGCCTGTATGTTTGCGGGTATGGTCCACCAAAGCCGACTTTCTGATAAATCCTTGATCACAAAACGAACACTGGTAAGGTTTGTGCGCAGAATGAATGATGATATGTCTGTCCAAATAGTTTTTGACGGCAAATCTTCTCCCGCACACTGGACAAGCATACTTCCTTTCCTCGCTGTGCGTGCGAATATGAAATTTTAAATTTCCGTGCGAGGAAAACTTTTTATCGCACTTATGGCATTCGAACGGTTTTTCGCCGGTATGCGTGCGGATGTGACCTTCTAGATCCGATTTTGTCATGAAACCTTTGCTGCAAAACGTACAGGCGTGCGGAAAGTTACCAGTGTGCCTCATAAAATGCTGATCCAGATACGTTTTTGCCGCAAATCCTTTTCCGCACACAGTGCACAAAAATGGCTTTTCTCCGCCGTGCGTCGCCATGTGTTTCTGCAGAATGTATCTTTGCGCAAAACTTTTACCGCACGAATCGCACACGAATGGTCTATCGCCCGTATGAATGCGGATATGGTTGGTCAGATGGTCTCTCGTCGTGAAGGATTTTTGGCACGTGTCGCACTGATACGGTTTGATCCCGGCGTGTCTGCGCAAATGGGTGTCCAAGTAAACTTTCTGGGAGAATCCTTTCCCACAAATCGGGCACAAGTGCGTTTTTTCCGCATTGTGCGTGCGTAAATGCTTTGTTAAATTGTGCTTAACTGAAAATTGTTTCCCACAAACCGAGCAAGGGAACGGCTTTTCACCGGTGTGCGTGCGCAAATGGCCGTCTAGAGTGTTCTTCTGTGCGAAGGATCTTTCGCAAAAGGTGCACTTGTAGTTTTTTACTCCTGTGTGTACTAACATGTGTTTTTTTAGATTTTTTCTATGCGAAAACGCTTTGCTGCAATGCTTGCATATGTAATTAAATTCGCCGGTGTGCATTACCATGTGCGTTTTTAAGTTGTGCTTAAGTGTAAAGGCTCTGTTACAGTATGTGCATACGAAAGGCTTCTCTGACGTATGTATACGCATATGGCGTCGCACGTTATGCACTAAATGATTGCAAACGCTACATTTGTGCTTCTTTACTGGATTTCGAGGTGGTTCGTAGTTGGAGTCTTCTTCAGGTTCGTAATTGTCGATCTCATCTCCCACCTCGTTTATTTCGACTTTCAAAAAGTCCTCCATGTCTTTATCACAATCGTTAGATTTGAAAGAATCATCGGAAGAAAAGTATTCTTCGCTAGTGGTTCTATTTTTATCTGTTGATTTGTTCGATTCCTTTACGTTTTCTTTTTTGATTTCTTTTTTAACTTTTTCTTCGCTTTCTCTTTTCACTTTTTCTTCGTTTTCCTTTTTAACTTTTTCTTCGTTTTCTCTTTTTATTTCTTCGATTCTTTGGCATAAAGGTTGGTCATCCGGATCAATTGTTTCATCATCTGGATCAATTGTTTCTTGTTTGGTTTCAATTGTTTCTTGTTTATTTTCAGCTTCTTTTAGTTTGATTTCAGCTAGTTTTAGTTTATTTTCATTTATTTTTTGTAACTCTTCTTTCATCTGCAAACTAAAAACAAAGTTATTTACTTCACTGGGTGTTTGAAATTGATCGCTCAGATGACCGTGTGCGACAAAAGTTCCGCTCGCATTGTACTTCAACAGTTTTTCTTCAATGTGCGTGCGGAAATGACACTCCAATTCCATCTTATTGGTGAAACCTTCACTACAATACGAACAAGTGTGCGGAAAATGTTTAAGCATATGCTGATCTAGGTACATTTTCGTCCTAAATCCTTTACCGCACACTGTACACAAACAAGGTTTTTCCGCACCGTGTAAAACCATGTGTTTATGCAGAAATTGCCTCTTCATAAAGCTTTCTCCGCACAGGTGGCACGCGAATGGTTTCTCTCCCGTATGCGTGCGGAAATGGTTGTTCATATTATCTTTAGTCGTGAACGATTTGTCGCACCTTTCGCACTGGTATTTTTTAAACCCGGAGTGTCTACGAAAGTGCATATCCAAGTATCCTTTCAGTGCGAAACCTTTGCCGCAAATCGAGCACAAGTGCGGTTTTTGCGGATTGTGCGTGCGGATATGCTTCGCCAAGTTATGCTTGACAGTAAACTGTTTTCCGCACACCTGGCAAACGAACGGTTTTTCGCCGGTGTGCGTGCGCAGATGTCCGCTCAGCGTGCTTTTCAGTGCAAAACTCCTTTCGCAAAAAGTGCACTTATACGCTTTTACACCCGTGTGCACTAACATATGCATTTTTAGGTTTTTACTTTGCGAGAATTTTCTGTTGCACTGTTCGCATGTGAAATTACGTTCGCCGGTGTGCGTCAAGATGTGCGCTTCTAAATTATGTTTAAGTGTGAACGTTTTATTACAGTGCGTACATTGGAAAGGTCTTTCTGACGTATGTATGCGCATATGGCGTGTCATATTTCGCACAGATAGGTCGCAAACAGTACATTTAGTCTTCTTTGATGGCTTATTCTTCATCGGTGGATCTTTCAGTTCGCTTATTTCGACTTTTAGCAAGTCCTCCATGTAGTTGTCTTTAACGCACTCGTGCGCTTTAAAAGAACTTTCAGATAGGAAGCATTTTCCGCAAACCATGCATATTTGATCGGATTGGGAATAACTGGTGGATGCTGTGTTCAATTCTTCTTTAACCTCAAACTTTACTTCTTGTTCTTTTTCTTCCTTTTCTTCCATTTTTCCTTTTTTTTATCAGACTTTGTGTTTTTTTAGTTCTCTATTTTTGTTTTTATAATGTATTGTTCTTCTATGGATAGATATATCTTCGATTTAATATTGGAGGTGGAATACCATGTACAACTGCAAGAAATAAGCCATAATAATACGATTTTTTTTTCTACTACCTAATTAAGTGCTAGCTTACATATTATCTACCGTTGTCACGGCTTGTTTATCTTGGCAACCAATAAAATCAATAAACTAATTTATTATTGACGACGGTCAATAATGAAAAAAATTTAAGACAACTACTAACTTTTTCAACTTATATGTCATACTGACAGCTATGTCAAAATAATTTTTAATTAATATTTGGACTTTTTAGTACGAGACGCCTGTGGCGAGTGCGGAAACTTCTCGAATGCTAGAAAGATACTTTCCAACGAGTTATGTACACGATTTTTCCCACTCAAAAAAAAAAAAATTATTTTTCAAAAATAGTATTTTCTGTAAATAAATATAAATAAAATTATCATTATTATAAAATTTTATATTGATTAAAATTAAGTAACTATTTAAAACAGTACCTAATTCACAGAAAAATATATAATTTAGCTGAAGTTTTGCCGAAATTCCCCAATTTGCATGCGTCAACCTTTATAAATTAATTAAAGTTTACCTTGATCTCTTTCGTTTGTTTTCTTAGATTAGACTTGTCAGTTAAAATTATGGTCTGTTTCATCAAGCAAGAGAGTAAATTAAAAATCGCACAGTAAATATTTTTACAACAGGTTTGAATAGTATATGTTTGTGTATAGAATATAGTTATGTTTTATAAAATAAACTACGCAGTATATTCGCACATCCAATATTCGAATCTGTTTTGAAAATATTCACTGTGCGATTTTTAATTAACTATCTTGCTTGATGAAACAGACCATGCCGAAGATTTCTGAATTCCGAAATCCCAAAAAATCCCGAAAAGTCCCGAAAAAAATATATCGAATTTATTTTGATTTGTGTGTAGTATTTTTTGTTTTCGATGGAAAAAAGGGGCCCCTGGGGATTCCAGGCTGGGGTCTAGACCTAATAAAACAATTTCTTGAAAAACGGGCTAGGCATTTTTGAAGAAGAACTGTTTTCATACAATCATACATGTTAATCGTATAAAAAAGTTTTAACTAAAAAAAATTACCTTCTTAATTTTAAACACTATAAATAATTAAATAAACACCAATAAAAGCAAGAAAAAATGTTATTATTTATAAAAAAAATCTTGATTTGATTAGAGTTTATTTATTTTTTTATACTGTTTATTTTAAAACTGGGAAGGTAATATTTATTTAATAAATTTTTTTGATACAAAAGTACAAGTTGTTTTATTTTAATAGAATATAAATAAAATATAGTTGATACTCGTTATTTTAATAACAGGTTTATAATAGTATATATATTATCCAATGAGCGTATAATAATGGAGATATCTCCCGTTAGATTAGACAGGGACAAAAGTTCTACCCAAAAAGGATAGAAGACATACATACACTCCCACTTCCACCCAACCAAACAAATTCTGTATTTGTTCTTTGTTGAACAAATACAATATTTACTTGGCCGGGCGAAAAGTGTAACTAATTATTTTTATTAAAGAAATTACTGGCGCCATCTAAATTTTAGTAGAATTATCTTATTCTACAGATTAACATTAGCTATGTTTGTTCGTGCCGCTCAGTGCTACACTTTCCGGCCAATCAAATAAATACTGTATTTGTTGTATGAAAAACAAATACAGTATTTATTTGGTTGGCTGGAAAGTGTAGCACAAATGAGATAGAGATAGGGTAGACGTCTTTTGTTTCATAAATCTAGTTGTAGAGAGCTCAATTGCTATTAATCAATGAGGGTAAATTTTAGGTCATTAATAGCTATTATACGCGAGTAGAATACTATACTTTATTCACGGTCGTTTGGACTTTTAAACTGTTTATTTTTACAGACCCGTGATTCATACGCCTATTAATCACGGCTGTGGATAAATAAAATTATATAAACTAAGAAGTTTATATAATTTTATTTATTTAGTATTTGATAATTAGTTTATAATGAAATTAAACCTTAAAAAATTACAACATTTTTTAGCTTAAAAATACAAAATATACAAGATTTGTGTTGGATCAATGAAACATACAACTTTTAAAGATGGGGGGACGCTCCCCCATCCCCCCATACCTACGGCCCTGTATGAAATATAATTTCTGACGAGAAGAATAATTTTGAAAAATTGATACCTTATGACCAGGGATTTTTTTTGGGGGGAGGGGTAGAACAAAAACTTCGCAAATAAAAATGAAGGAATTCCCTCCGAAAAAAAACTGACGGAAAATTTTGATGCCTAAAAAAAGGTCCCTGTCTCTGAAAAAACTTCACCCCTCTGCCGAATTTTTTTAAAAAGCATTAATAGGTTTTATCAAGGGAGGATTAGAAATCGTAAATTTTACATCATATATTTTCACAAGAGATTTTAAAAGTTGGGTTTGGACTTTTGACAAAAATCTTGAGTAAAATACAGTAAGTACTGGATTATTTGTTAGTTTTTTGTATTGTACTATTTAAATTATTCTTATAATGCTTTATAATTAGAAAAGTTATGTAAATTAGGTTGTTTTATTTTTCTCATAAAGGACATGGCACAATTTATAGGGAATTTTGGCCCTCGGTGAAATTCGCTAAATTTTTTATATGTTTTAGTTTATGCTTTTTAAAAAGGAATTAGGAATGTTTCAAGCACTTTGTATGTACAGTTTTTTTTCTATAACGAAAATAAAAAAATATTTTGTGCCATGTCCTTTTATTTATTATAATTTTAAATTTTAGAGAAAAAAAATCAAAGTGGATACTGTGTTTTTGCTTTGTATGTTTTTAATTTGACAAATAAATAACCTTATTTTAAAAATTCATTCTTACCTGTCAAACTAAATCAAACTATGTTGTAAAATATAAGATTTCAATGCCCATCCTATTAATGCTTTTTAAAAAATTTCGGCAGCCCTGACGGAAATTTTTGACGACTTAAAAAAAGCCTCTAAAAGTTTCCCAACAACCCGTGTTTTCTTTAAGTTTTTGTTTTATTTTTTGTATCCCTGAGCCTTAATGGGTTAAAACATACAGTGTTCATAGACATTGAACAGCCTATGAAAATTATGTATACGGTATAATCAAGCCACACAGTCAATTTACTACTAATTACAATAAATTCCCTGTAAAATTACAGAGATTTGTAAATTTACTCTAAATTGACTGTAATTTTACGTATAATTTACAAATACATGTATGAAGTTACAGCAAATTCACTGTGTAACCCGACTACATTGAATTCACAGGAAATCGTTTTACAGTGTAAAAACAGCAATATTAATATTTTTACTTACATTATTCAAACAAATCTCCATAGATAAGTCGGAAAAAGGCCGAAGAATCAATTCCTTTAGGTTTTTCTACTTTTTGACGCCCAAAAAGTTAGGTTATGTTACTATGTATGCCCAGTAGACCATTTTAGCTTGCATTTTAATCCAGAACACTGTATAATGTAATAAAATGCAATAAGTTTACATTAAACTATCAGAAGTTATTATTTATAATAATTATAAAGAGTAAAACTGCTAATTATTGGATTTTCCAAGAAAAACGTAGAATGACAGTTAAACTGTCAAATAAAACACAGGGATGGGTAAAACCATTTTAGGCGATTGTGACATTTTTTAAGGAAAGATATTAAAACTCTATTGTTAATAAAATAAGTAATTAAAGATTTTTTATAAAAAAAACAAGAAGAACTCTTTACTTTCGACATTAAGACAATAAATAAATGGTAATTTTATACTCAAATCGATTGTGTTACTACTTTCTTATCCCTTGGCTAATGGCGACATTTACAAGGTGAAACAGGGTAGAAGAAGAAGAAGAAGAAGTCTATTTTTGAGGTCATTGTGAGAAATATGTTGATTCTGTTTGGTTTCTTATGAATTGATTTTATCATTACAAGAATAATTAAAAGGGATAATTTAATATAGAATGTACCCCTTTTAACGATTTTAAGGGATAAATGTTGTGACATAACCTAACTTTCTTTCCAGTAAGTTTTTTAAAACTTGTTTAGGGATATTTATTTAAATTATATCGGTAAAAACAATTAAAACCTTTGTTACAATATATAATACATGGGCATATACGGTCGATGGGTAAAAATAAGTTTTTTCATTTTTCAAAATGTTTTCTTCCACCCCCTAGTCAAAAGCTGCATTAATAAACCATTAGGTGTTTTGTAATACTTGAAAAAAACAGCACTCAAGAATGCTTTGTACTAAAAAATTTTAGTCAGGACTAGGGCCCGAATAAAGGGACATTAAACTTCACACTTTTATGTGATGTTTAACATGTTGACTGCCATGTGTATGAAAAAGTATACAGGCTGGTTGGGTCCAGTGCGTCACGTGTATGATTTTATATACACGCACAATAACATCGTTACTGTGCGTGTATGTTTCAGGAGAAGGCTTGGCATGGGTTTCTCATGGCGGGATGGTTGGCCTAGTGTAAAATTACATGGTGTAAAAACTTTGTAAAAAATATACAGAAGAGAAGGATTTCAAAAGAAATTATTGAAAAAAGTGTCGTGGCCTGTGTTAATGCCATTATTTAGGGTCCCTAATTTGAACCATAGCATGTCTTACATTAGCTAGAGTGCCTTAAACTGATGTTTTATGTCAGGACAACTTAACTTTAAGGCACTCCATGTATCGAGGGCCCCAGCTACCACTTTTTTAACTTATTTATTTAGAGTTTTAAACAATTTTAACTTTAAATGCGTAGCATTACATATCTTCACGGCTTGTTATTATTATTATTAAAAAACAGATCAAAATGTACACAATAGTCTACCAATATCACTCTGTACGATGATTAGAAAATAGATTGATGGAATAGTACACAATAGTTTGTTTTATTTTACAGAAATATAACAAGATTGAAACATTAATACCATCTCAAGTTCAACATTTCTGTAAAAATGGATGGCGAAAACAATGATGCTGATGAGACCAAATTTATCAACCAAAATTTAATGGATAGTCTTAAAAATCTTGAAGAAAGAATTAATAAAACAGACGACCGTCAAGTTTCAAATGAAGAAATATCTTCTTGTTCTTCAAATTCAGAACACAAATCATTTGAAACGCACAATTGCATAGAATCAAAAAACGTGGACATTATTTTAAAAGTGGAATTAAACAAAGATGAAACTGAATATATCGAAGACCCTGACAACAAACCGAACCAACAATCGAACAAAGAAAAATCTTCACAGAAGAATAAATATGGATTATGTGATCAAACAGTCTTAAATTTAAAAGCCCACATTGCAAAGCGTTGCGACGAAAAACCGTTTTTTTGCACGCACTGTGGTAAAAATTTCGCGTTAAAGAACACGCTTAAAACGCACATGTTAACGCACACCGGTCAAAAAGATCACGTGTGCACCTTTTGCGAAAGAGCATTTTCTCTACGAGAAAATTTGAAGAAACACTTGTTAACGCACACTGGCGTTAAATCGTTCAAATGTGATTTTTGCGATAAAACATTTGCCCTGAAAAACACGCTTAATGTTCATATAAGGACTCATACGAAGGAGAGATCTTTTTTTTGCACGGTGTGCGAAAAATCATTTTCGAACAAACAGAATTTGCAAAAACACATTCGAGTGCACAATACCGTGGAAAAAAAGCACTTGTGTTCCATATGCGGAAAAGGATTTGCTCTGAAGAATTATTTGGATATACATTTAAAGAGACATTCCGGGATCAGACCGTTTAAGTGCGATACGTGCGAACGCTGTTTCACCACTAAACACCACCTAAACAACCATATCCGCACGCACACGGGCGAAAAAGCCTTTTCCTGCACGGAGTGCGGAAAACAGTTCTCACAGAAATACATTTTACAGAACCATATGGTGATGCACGGCGCGGAGAGTCCGTTTCTGTGTTCAGTGTGCGGAAAAGGATTCGGTGCGAAACACTATCTAGACCAGCATATCCCCACGCACACTGGTGATTTTCCGCACCCGTGCGCATTTTGTGATAAAGGCTTCACCACGAAATCGGCATTGAGAGACCACACGAGAACACACACGGGTGAAAAACCATTCGAATGTACTCAGTGCGAGAAAAAGTTTTCCGCACGTAGCAGCTTGAACGATCATATCCGCACGCACAGTGGTCAGAAAAATTTTGTGTGTCAAATTTGTGGAAGAGGGTTTGCCATTAAAGATTACCTGAACCGACACATGGTGATACACTCTGAGCAAAAACCATTTAAGTGCTCTTTATGCGATAGAGGGTTCATAAGGAAGGCTTGCCTGATCGAACATGCTAGGAAACATACAGGAGAAAAACCTTTTGAGTGTTCACTGTGCGACAAAAAGTTTGCGGTGAAGAAGTGTTTGGAGTTTCATGTCACAACGCACAGTGGCGAAAAAGTTATTTGTGAAGTTTGTCAGAAAGGGTTTTCCTCGAAAAGCTATCTACGCAAACACATGCGTACACATGGAATAGTGTGAACTACAGTGCGATTATAAAGTGCCGAACAGTTTGAAAAGAAAATACTCTTCGTTTGAAGCCACGCCTTTGTTGGAGTTGTGCGCGACAAGCCCATGTGATTGCTACGTGCAACAGCTCGGTGGCCAGTAAAACGCACACAGCTTTCATGTATTTTACTCATCGCTAATGCCAGTTTTGCATCAAAAAGTGTTCGGCACTTTATAATCGCACGGTATATGTAACAATATTTAAAATATGTGCATTAATTTTTGAACAGTGCGCATTAATTTTTAATGTGCGTATAAACTTTACCAATGTATTCTAACATGTACATAACTCGGATAATTACAAAATAAATATAAAGGTAGAGAAAAAGTACGAGTTTTTTGTTATTCACTTTTAGTTTGACTTTGGAAAGTTGTATAAATTGTTTACTTTAATGTAAATATCGATTAAAAACCAAAAATTAAATCGGGCGAAGCGTTTTTCAATCGCAAAAAAGGGTCACGTGACCTCCCTAACTTTTGAATAAATGGGTCAAATGTTTCATCAAGCAAGAGAGTAAATTAAAATTCGCACAGTAAATATTTTTACAACAGGTTTGGATAGTATATTTTTGTGTATAGAATATATGGTCTGTTTTTTCAAGCAAGATAGTAAATTAAAAATCGCACAGTGAATATTTTCAAAACAGATTCGAATATTGGATGTGCGAATATACTGCGTAGTTTATTTTATAAAACATAACTATATTCTATACACAAACATATACTATTCAAACCTGTTGTAAAAATATTCACTGTGCGATTTTTAATTTACTATCTTGCTTGAAAAAAATAGACCATAATCAATATTATATACTGAAAATATAACAAAAATCATTAATAATTAAAAACTTATTCTAGCAAAAATATAACATTTTTTATAAGGCTTGAAAAGAGACTTCGTTTGAAATATATTTTTTTGAAATTGGAAGTGACTTTGATAAAAAAACTTCTACTGCAAATACCTCGAACACAATGTATTTTAGGAAAAAATTGTTTGGTATAGACTTTGTTCCACCAAACAATTTTTAAAGTTATTTATTATTATTCTTGTTTATAAAGTTTTGTGTATCATGCAGTTTCTTTCTGATGTATTCGATCATGTGATTTTAAATGAGAAGCATTCGTAAAAACTTCTTCACAATGATTGCACTTATAGGGCTTCTCCCTAGTGTGTTTTCGAACATGTCTTTTTAAATTTGCTAAATCTGAAAAGCCTGTATCACAGTGCGTTCATTTTTAGGGCTTCTCCCCAGTGTGCACTCGCATATGCCTTTTTAAAATTGAAGATCTTGAAAAATATTTTTCACAGTAACTGCATTTATGGGGTTTCTCCCCAGTGTGTAATTTAATATGCCTTTTTAAAACTGATGCATCTGAAAAGGCTTTCCCACAATGCGAACATTTATAGGGCTTCTCCCCAGTGTGCACTCGCATATGCCTTTTTAAAATTGAAGATCTTGAAAAATATTTTTCACAGTGAGGGCATTTATGGGGTTTCTTCCCAATGTGTGCTTGAATATGTCTTCTTAAAACTGATGCATCTGAAAAGGCTCTCTCACAATGCGAACATTTATAGGGCTTCTCCCCTGTGTGAATGCGAATATGCTTTTTTAAACGTGACGATTCTGAAAAGGCTGTATGACAAAGCGTGCATTTGTGGGGTTTCTCCCCAGTGTGTATAGATATATGTAATTTCAAGGCATAACTTCGGCTGAAACTCTTTTCACAATATAAACAATGAAAGACCTTTTCATTATTTGCCTGTAGATCTTTTGAATTTTCTTCCACAGTTTCTTCCTCTTTAGTTTCATTTTTTATATAAGCATTGGCACAAAAATCAAATTCTTCATTTTCAATTTGAATTTTTTCTTCTTCCTCTTTTACAACATTTTCAAAATGAATTTTTGTAGCCTCTTCTTCAACTTTATTCTCTTCTGTCCTAATGTTTATATCTTCATTAAAAAAATCCTCTTTTATTTCATCTTTAATCTGAATTTCTTCTTCTTCTAATTCATCTTCTGTCTTAATTTTAATACATACCCGAGTATCTTCCTTAAACAATTCTTTCAATTTTATCTGAGTTTTAATCCCATTTGTTGCAAATTTCTCTATAGATTCATCCCTTTCTATTTTTACACTTACATTTTCCATTTTTGCTTAAATAATATATTGCAAATTATGCTTCTGAACGACAGTTTAACTACAATGTTAATTAACATTAGGGTCTGTTTCATCAAGCAAGATAGTAAATTAAAAATCGCACAGTGAATATTTTCAAAACAGATTCGAATACTGGATGTGCGAATATACTGCGTAGTTTATTTTATAAAACGTAACTATATTCTATACACAAACATATACTATTCAAACCTGTCGTAAAAATATTTACTGTGCGATTTTTAATTTACTATCTTGCTTGAAAAAACAGACCATAGTACTTATAGATAAGTAAATTGTTATGATCATGGAATGAAAACAATGTACTAAGCAAGTATGTAGATATCTATGGTCTGTTTCATCAAGCAAGAGAGTAAATTAAAAATCGCACCGTGAATACATTGTTAAAAACAAGATTTTCCGAGGTTACCCAGGTAGCAAAATAACATGAAATTCACGTGAAAGTCACGTTAATATGTGACATGTGATGTTAAGATTGTAGTCTCATTTAACAAGAATGTAGCATGGTGGGGATGTCCTGTCCGCCCCTAATAACATCACACAATGACATCCCGAAAATAACGTGTTTGTGACATCATAAATCCACATTCCTGTTATATCTAATATCTTATGGATGCCGTTACTAGTACTTTAATATTTAAATAATATTTTAGGATATTAGCTTTTTCTAAATTAAAACCATTAAAAACGCTATAACCCTATAAAAAAATCGGATTTAAAATCAATCAGTAATTGAAACAATCACAGATTGAAACAGATAGATTCTAAATACGAAATTGCAGATTAAGCGGCGAATATATCCTTTAATTCGTGTCCGTGGTCTTGAGAAGCCCGGCAGCCCCCTATCCATTGGAAATCGTATAATGTGTATACAATTTCCTTATAATAATTTACTCTATCAACATCATCTTATATCGATTTTTTTGCTTCGAACGTCGGTGAGAAGCAAAATAACATGACATTCACGTGAAAGCCACGTTAATATGTGACATGCGATATATTCACAGCGTTGCTAAATATTTGTTATTTAATAACATGGTTGTCACGTCACACGTATTACGTTGCAAATGTGATGTTAAATACATGTTATTTTTCAATACTATGTGATGTTATAATTTAGTTTAAAAATACACCCAAAAGTGATGTTAATTTCTTGTAATATAACATCCCTTGCTACCTGGGTATGTTTTCTTCGTCCGCATGAAGTCCCATATTTTTGCAATATTTAAGTAAATTATTTATATTTTTAACTATTTGGACTTACCTATATAGAGTTTAAGTTATTTATTAATAACTTTGGCACAAGAAAATGTTTTTCATGTTTTCTTCTGTGAACATTAATTCTTCTTCTTCTATTCTTTATTGGTGATTTTCCAAATCATTGTTGTTCTTCTTCTTCCTTCTTTATGGCGATCATTGTTGTTCTATTCTGTTGATATACTTTGTTAAACAGTATTGTTTAACATCGTTTTCCCCTGCTATGGCCTAATTGACGGGACCGCCATCTTTACTGCCCCCCAAAGCACGGTCCTCAACAGTACTCGCATCCACCCTGAAATCTATTTACAGTTTCACCTGCAACCCACATTACAGTAAATATTTTTACAAAGGGTTTGAATATTGTATGTTTGTGTGTAGAATATATGGTCTGTTTTTTCAAGCAAGGTAGTAAAATAAAAATCGCACAGTAAATATTTTCACAACAGGTTTGAAAAGTATATGTTTGTGTATAGAATATAGTTATGTTTTATAAAATAAACTACGCAGTATATTCGCACATCCAATATTCGAATCAGCTTTAAAAATATTCACTGTGCGATTTTTAATTTACTATCTTGCTTGATGAAACAGACCAGTGTTTACAATCTTTAACCATCCCTGAAAGAAGCAAAAACGGAAATCTGACAACGCTGAACCACTTACATCTGTCATTTTATAAAAACATATTCTCGTTCTTGTATTTCTGTCTACAATATTATTTTGCTAGGTTACATTGATAAGGTAAATATATTTTTATTTGTTTAATAAATAATTTTTTGATTATATAAAATTTATATTTAATAACGTTTAATAGCAAACAAAAAACATAACCTCAAAAACGATATTTTTTTACGATTTTACAAGAATTTTTTCCCTAATTTGGGGGCTAAGCACCTAATACCCTGCCCATTTACATCTCTTTTTGTTTTAGTTTTTTTCTTTCGTTTGGAATCTGTTTTCTTTTTCAAAATATTTTATGTTACAAGAATTGTTTTTAAATAATAAACTACCCACCTAATAATTATTTTAGATTACCTATTGCCAAACTACTGTTTTACAAACAATTATATTACATATAACATTTAATTTATTTAAAAATGGATTCTGTTAAAATGGAAAATGTAATTAATGAAAATGAAATAGTCATAAAAAAAGAAATTGATGATAAATTTGAAAATATCAATGAATCCAATATTGACAACTTGCAAGAAATAATAAAAAAAGAAGTCGACTCTGATAATGAAGTCGGTTCTGAGTACGAAGTTATAAAACCGGAATTAATAGAAGTTAAAAATGAAGAAAAAATCTATGAAGAACTTATGGCTAATAGTGAAGAGTTACCCCAAACAGAAGATCCTGACCATGAAGATATAAACACTAAAACGGTTGAAAACGTAACACCATTAAAAAAAGAAGTAAGTTTTGATGAAGTAATTTCAGCTATCATACAAAACAAAGCAAAACTGCCATGTCATTTGTGTAACAAAAAGTTTCGTTGTAGAAACCAGTTTGATCGACATCTTCAACTCCATAAAAAAGAAAGCCCAAATAAAAAAAAACTGCAATGCAGTATGTGTTACAAAAGATTTGATGATAAAGACAAGTTGAGTCGACATATTTTAGTCCACACAACAGAAAGGCCTCATCAGTGTGACCAGTGCGAAAAAAAATTTAAACGAAAAGAACACCTAAACAATCATATTGTAGTTCATACAGGGGAAAGTCGATTTGAATGTGAGCACTGCAAAAAGAAGTTTAAGCGAAAAGACCATTTATATAGACATGTTCGACAAATTCACATTTTTCAGTGATACAGTGGTACTTTAAGGGTACGCTGCACCTGCACTGCTTTTTGCTGTGGGTACTGGGGGGTACAGTATAAATGCTTAGATTTAATGTTGAGAAACAATAAAAAAATATTATAAAAAGTTTTTTATTTAGATGCGAGTTGTTACAGTTCCAACTGGCTGGAACTCTAGCTCTGGGGCTAGTGTTCCGACTAGGAACACTAGATCTAGATCTTAAGTCTAGGTCGCCTTGCTAACTTAAGACCTAGATCTAGTGTAGTAAGAAGAATCTTTAACCATCCCTGAAAGATAACAGAACTGAAATCTGACAACACGGAACAACAGAGATCTGTCATTTCATAGAAGCTTCGTGTATTTCTCGTTTTTTGTGTTTTTCGTTTGCCTAGAATTATATTTTCATAGGCTATGAATCATAGCACATTGATAAGGTAAATATAATGTTGTATTTTGGTTTTAATAAGTATTTTTTTTTTATTATAACAAAACAACATAACCTCAAAAACAATTTTTAAAATTCTTGCCCTGATTTGGGGGAGTAAGCCATTGAGTTAATTAACTTGATGGACTAAGCCCCTAATACCCTGCCCCTGTACATCTGTTTTATTTATTTCGAATCTGTTTTTTTTTTCTATAACTACTATACCTACTAATTATCAATTTTAGATCATCTATTGCCAAACTACTGTCTACAAAAAATTATTTAACATATAACACCATTTATTAAAAAAAATGGATGCTATTAAAATTGAAAATTTAATCGATGAAAATGGGATAAAAAAAGAATTTGATGATGAAAGTGAAAATATCAGTGAATTTAATATTGAAAACTTGCAAAAGACAATAAAGAAAGAGGTTGGCTCTGAGTATGAAGTTATAAAACCGGAATTAATAGAAGTTAAAAATGAAGAAAAAATCTATGAAGAACTTATGGCTAATAGTGAAGAGTTACCCCAAACAGAAGATCCTGACCATGAAAATATATACATTAAAATGGAAGAAAACGTAACACCATTAAAAAAAGAAGTAAGTTTTGATCAAGTAATTTTGGCCACTATAAAAAACAAAGCTAAAGTGCCTGGCAGTTGTAGCAAAAAGTTCGAACATAAAGACGAGTTGCATCAACATCTTGACGTCGATGAAATAAAATGGCCATTTCAATGTGAGTACTGCGAAAGAAAATTTAAACATAATGAACAACTGATCGATCATGTCCTAGTTCACGCAGGACTTTTTAAATGTGAGCATTGCAAAAACACGTTTACCCGAAAAAACAATTTAAAGGAGCATATTCGAACTCATACAGGAGAAAAGCCATACGAATGTAAGATTTGCAAAAAAAAGTTTACGCGTAAAAGAGGCATTAACGGTCATATGAAAGTTCATACAGGGGAAAAGCCGTTTGAATGTGAGTTTTGTAAAACAAAGTTTACCCAAAAAATCCGGCTAATGGAGCATATTCGAACTCATACAGGAGATAAGCCATTCGAATGTGAGTTTTGCAAAAAATCGTTTACCCGAAATTTTTATTTAATGGAGCATATTCGAATTCATACAGGAGAAAAGCCCTTTGAATGTGAGTTTTGCAAAAAAGGGTTTACCAAAAAACGCAGTTTAACCCGACATGTTCAAATTCATACAAGTGAAAAGCCATTTAAACATGAAATTCAGAGTCACGCAGATTAAAAAATATACTTAATGTAGATGGGAAGCCATTCAAATGTGTGCATTGTCAAAAAAACTACAGAGCGATTATAAAGTGTCAAACAGTTTGAAAAGAAAATACTCTTCGTTTGAAGCCACGCCTCTGTTAGAGTTGTGCGCGACAAGCCCATGTGATTGCTACGTACAACTGCTCGGTGGCCAGTAAAACGCACACAGCTTTCTTGCATTTTACTCATCGCTAATGCCAGTTTTGCATTAAAAAGTGTTCGGCACTTTATAATCGCACGGTATAATGTTATGGTCTGTTTTTTCAAGCAAGATAGTAAATTAAAAATCACACAGTAAATATTTTTACAACAGGTTTGAATAGTATATGTTTGCGTATAGAATATAGTTGTTTTATAAAATAAACTACGCAGTATATTCGCACATCCAATATTCGAATCTGTTTTGAAAATATTCACTGTGCGATTTTTAAATTACTTGCTTGATGAAACAGACCTATGGACTATTTCTATGGATCAATTTTGCTGTACTGTAACTGTACAAAGGCGAGGCAAAGGCCTTTCTAGTTTTTAAAAATTATTCTTTTATTTAGGGAACGGTCAAGTATTACGTAACGCTCCTACGGGGGGGTGGGGCTCATTTTGGAGTGTTACACCCATGTTAATGGTATAGGAAAATAGCGTTACAGAGGGGGTTGGGGGGTCCAAAATGATCAAAATTTGCGTTACGTAATACCTGAACGTTCCCTTACCTATAATTCATCTATTATATAGGCTATATGTAATATTTACACAAAGATATTTAATCACACAACACCCAGTATTTAGAAACAGTGTCAAATCTTTGTTTTTCGGGCATTATTCTTCTGATTCCTATTTTTAGTTGACCTTGATAACACGGATGCCGATTTTAAATCGATTCTTTAAATATAACACAGGCCCACAAAAAAAAAACAAAAGTGGTCTACGCCATGGCTAGGACCATGATATTCCTACGTATTAACAAAATCGAAGATCAATTGTTTTATTTCCTATTTTTTTTAGGATCGATTTTTTTAGCTTCGATTCTTCGATCCTTAGAATCGGTTCTCTTGTAAAAGATCGGCATCCCTGCGCCGCAAGCAAAGTTTTCGAGAGATTCAAGGTCAAATGCTGCAAAATAAAAAATTAGAAATCCGAGTTGATTTTTGTTTAAATGTGCATGTAACAAACAGTATTTTTTGCATGTTTTTAGGTAAAAAACTACAAAAATGCACAAAAAAATATATTGAAAAAAATATATTGGTGCACTTTTTAAGGTAAAAAACATTAAAATGAAAAATTAATTATTTTTTAAATAGCTGACAGCTATAGTAACAAGAAAATAAGCAGCAGGTTTTTATTTTTTCAATATCAAATGCTGTAAAATGAAAAATTGGACAGTCTTGTTGATTCGTGTTTTATTATTAATTTTTATTTTTTAAATATTAGTTTTTTTAGTATTTTAATAAATATTTATGTTTTATTCTGCACACATTTAAATTTCCCACTGCACATTTTTTGTCCAACTGTACATAAAAAAAGAACAGATAATAAGTACTCTTTTATCATAAAAGATAACATAAGATTCTTATGTATTAAATTATTATTAATAATAATGGAAAGCCGAAAATATTTAAAGTTAGATTAAGGTTAGATTTATGTTAATTTCTAACGCGAAAAAAAGGTTGGTATTTAGAAAGGTAACTAACGTTACATTTATGTATTTAATAACGTTTTTGTTATATTGTTAGAGACTAAACACACAAATTTCACTAATCTAATGTTATGTTAAGCTGATTTATGGACTTTTCTACCAGGGTATGTATTACTATAGCTATATTTATAAAACTGATTCCTCTGAAAAAGTTTCATCACATTATGTTTCAAAATGTCCAAAATGATCAAAATTTGCCTTACGTAATACTTAAACGTTCCCTAATGGTTTTATAATGTGTAGACCTCCTACCAACGGGATTAACTCTTGTTTTGCGTTGTAAAAAATCAGAGTTAGTGGCGTTGAACCGCTTGTGAAAATTTTCATCTTCACTTATAACAGTTCTTAAGTGTCGTACATTTGTCAAAAATTTTTGCACCTGAAGATGCAAAAATTTTTAAGCCTTGTAGGGCTTTTGCCCAGTATGCAAAAGTAAATGTCTTTTTAAATACCAATTAACTGAAAAAGATTTTTGACAATGCTTACATTTGTAAGGCTTGCCCTTAGTGTGCGTTCGAATGTGGATTCTTAGAGACGATGCATGTAGAAAAGATTTAATACAGTGCGTGCATTTATGGGGCTTCTCGACAACATGCGTATGGATATGTTCTGTTAATTCTCTTAAATTTTGGAAAGATTTATGACAGTTTGGGCATTTAAGTCTATCTTTGTGCACAAGGTTGTGCACTTTCAAAGCCGATGGGTATAAGAAAGCTGCATCACAGAACTTGCATTTATGCGGCCTTTCCTTAAGATGCGTGAGTTTATGTATTTTTAAATCTGATACGTCTGAAAAGGTCCTACCACAGTGGGGGCACTTGTAAAACGTCACTCCACTGTGCGTACGAATGTGTCGTTTCAAATCTGATAACCTTGAATAAGATCTATCACAGTTCGGGCATTTATAGGCTTTGTGCGTGAGTCTATGTGTTCCTAAAGTCGATTCGTCTGAAAACGCTTTACCACAGTGCGTGCATTTGTGCGGCTTTTCCTCAATGTGCGCCAGATTGTGTCTTTTTAAATCCGATGCATCTGAAAAGGCCTTTTCACAGTGCTTGGATTTATAAAGCCTGCTGTGCGTCAATTCGTGCCTTTTTGAAGCTGATCGGTCCGAGAAAGCTCTATTACAGTGCGCGCATTGATAGGGCTTCTCCCCAGTGTGCGTGCGAATATGTCGTCTTAGATCTGAAAATCTTAAAAAACAGTTTCCACAGTGCGTGCATTTATGGCGCAAATTCTCAGTGTGTTTGAGGTTATGTTTGGAAAATGATTCAGATTTGCGAAACGATTTACTACTATGTGTACATTTATAAGGCATCTCCATAAAATGTGTAATGTGTCTTTTTAAAGCATATTTTCGGTCGAAGCTTTTTCCACAGTATGAGCAAACATACATTTTTTTACTATCCAATTCTGGTCCAAAATTTTCTTCCTTTATTTGGTCGACAACTTTATTAAATTCTTCTTTATTTAGTTCGTCGTTGCAATTTTCTTGTTCTGCAATTTCTTTTTTAATATTTTCTTCATCGAGAAGAAAAACGCCTTCTTTTGGAATTGCCTCATTGAGATAGGCATTACTATTTGATTTAATATTAAATGGTTTTTCTTCTATATTAAAATTTTCATGCAGAAAAGGTTCCTGCTTGATTGTCATTTCCAAAAGATTTTCGATAACTTCGATTTTAAAATTTTGACTTTCTTCATAGGATACTTCTTTCTCTATTACTACTTTAAACCTTTCATCTAGAGTCAAAGGTTCTTCTTCAATTTCCTTTTCCTCCTCCTTTATGTTTATATCAGATGCATCCATTTCCATTGTTTTTAGTCTGAAAATTGAAATCTATCTAAAACAGAAAAAAAACGCTATTAAAAATATTATTTTAGCTTTCAAACGATTTGAACTAAAGTCAAAAACAAATCACACTTTGGCCTCGAGGCAACAAACTAATAACTCTTCTCTATAGAATAGGCATTTCATTTTTAAAAACTGAAAAAAACGTACCCACCTAAATAGCTAACACAACCAACAGCAAACAAAAGTGAAGAAGGAAACAAGAAAAGGTCTTACAGAAGGCTGGAAAAACTTTTACATGAAAAACGGGAGTGGGCATGGTGCCAAGCCAGACAAGAACCACTCTTGGTGAATTGAGTAACTAAGAGGGATCTGGCTAATTATCTCACTGAGAAAAGGCCATAAAGAAGGAAGAAGAAGAAGAGTTGTTAGTTCATTGGCTGTGATATAAATAAAACTTGGTATAACCTCACTTTACCGATTGTTTTTTTTTTTGCAAAAAACTACAATTATAGATATCTACCTACTTGCTTAGTACATTAATAACATTGTTTTTATACCATTATCGTAACAATTTACTTACCTTTAAGTACTAGACCTATTCCTATCAACCAATTTTGCTGTAGGTACTATAACTGTACAGGCGTGGCAAAATCCTTTCTAGTTTTTAAAACTTGTTCTTTTATTTACCTATAATATATTATATAGGCTATATAAAATATTTACACAAAGATATTTAATAACACCAGAGACTACAACTCTGATAACACGCAGTATTTACAAACCAGTGTCAAATCTCTGTTTTTTTTCTCGGGAAGTGACGTCAATTGCATTATTATTCTTCTTCTTCTTCCTATTTTTATTTCACCTTGACACATATCATCTATTCCTTCTCTATGGTCTGTTTCATCACAAGCGCCTAATTGCAGCTCTTCATGTCGCAGTTTGTTTAGGTTTTTTGTTGTTTGGTGTTTTTTTTATTAAGGGGGCCTTAGTTTACGTTAACTTTGGTTTGGGGTCTGTTTGGTGTTTTTTTTTGTTGTAAAAAAATGTTTTTTATTTAAAATATATTGAAAAACGCGCGTGCGCAGTTTATCAAAACGCGGCATAAAGAGCTGCGCATAAGCGCTCCTGTTATATTTAGCAAGAGTAAATTAAAAATCGCACAGTGAATATTTTCAAAACAGATTCGAATATTGGATGTGCGAATATACTGCGTAGTTTATTTTATAAAACAACTATATTCTATACACAAACATATACTATTCAAACCTGTTGTAAAAATATTTACTGTGCGATTTTTAATTTACTTTTGTTGATGAAACAGACCATAATAATGGAAAGTCGAAATTATTTAAAGTTATATTAAGGTTAGATTTATGTCAATTTCTAACATATGAAAAAGGTTCAAACTTAGACAGGCAACTAACGTTACATTTATGTATTTTATATCGTTTTTGCATAACAGAGACTAAACACAAAAATTTTACTAAACTAATGTTATGTTAAGCTGATTTATAGACTTTTCTACCAGGGTACCCAGGTAGCAAAATAACATGACATTCACGTGAAAGTCACGTTAATATGTGACATGTGATGTTAAGATTGTAGTCTCATTTAACAAGAATGTAGCATGGTGGGGATGTCCTAAGTCCGCCCCTAATAACATCACACAATGACATCCCGAAAAGAACGTGTTTGTGACATCATAAATCCACATTCCTGTTATATCTAATATCTTATGGATGCCGTTACTGGTACTTTAATATTTAAATATTTTCGGATATTAGCTTTTTCTAAATTAAAACCATTAAAAACGCTATAACCCTATAAAAAAATCGGATTTAAAATCAATCAGTAATTAAAACAATCACAGATTGAAACAGATAGATTCTAAATACGAAATTGCAGATTAAGCGGAGAATATATTCCTTTAATCCGTGTCCGTGGTCTTGAGAAGCCCGGCAGAGCTCCCTATCCATTGGAAATCGTATAATGTGTATACAATTTCCTTATAATAATTTACTCTATCAACATCATCTTATATCGATTTTTTTGCTTCGAACGTCGGTGAGAAGCAAAATAACATGACATTCACGTGAAAGCCACGTTAATATGTGACATGCGATATATTCACATTTCGCTAGGTTTGGACATGTCTCGAGTGTTAAATACATGTTATTTTTCAATATTATGTGATGTTATGATTTAGTTTAAAAATACACCCAAAAGTGATGTTAATTTCTTGTAATATAACATCCCTTGCTACCTGGGTATGTATTACTATAGCTATATTTATAAAGCTGATTCCTCTGAAAAAGCTTCATCGCAGGTTTCGCATTTATAGGGCTTCTCCCCAGTATGCATGAGAAAATGCTGTTTTAAATCTGACACTCTCAAAAACATATTCCACAGTGTGTGCCTAAATGTCCATTTCTTCTTTTTGCTCTAGGATACTTAATTTACCTGTTTTTTTTCTTAAGGTGGTGTTTCTGCAACTAGCCCTGCAGTCTGACACTCGGTGTGTTTGGTTACATGATGTTTCAAAATGTCCAAAATGATCAAAATTTGCGTTACGTAATACTTAAACGTTCCCTAATGGTTTTATAATGTGTAGACCTCCTACCAACGGGATTAACTCTTGTTTTGCGTTGTAAAAAATCAGAGTTAGTGGCGTTGAACCGCTTGTGAAAATTTTCATCTTCACTTATAACAGTTCTTTTGTGGTGTATTCGCAAAGGTTTTTTAAGTGTCGTACATTTGTCAAAAATGTTTGCACCTGATGATGCAAAAATATTCAAGCCCTGTAGGGCTTTTGCCCAGTATGCAAAAGTAAATGTCTTTTTAAATACAAATGAACTGAAAAAGATTTTTCACAATGCTTACATTTGTAAGGCTTGTCCTTTGTGTGCGTTTGAATGTGGATTCTTAGAGACGATGCATGTAGAAAAGATTTAATACAGTGCGTGCATTTATGGGGCTTCTCGCCAGCATGCGTATGAATATGTTCTGTTAGTTCTTTTAAATCTGGGAAAGATTTTTGACAGTTCGGGCATTTAAGTCTATCTTTGTGCACGAGGTTATGCACTTTTAAAGCCGATGGGTATAAGAAAGCTGCATCACAGTGCATGCACTTATGCAGCCTTTCTTTTAGATGCGTGAGTTTATGTATTTTTAAATCTGATAGGTCTGAAAAGGTTCTACCACAGTGCGGGCACTTGTAACGCGTCACTCCACTGTGCGTACGAATGTGTCGTTTCAAATCTGATAGTCTTGAAAAAGATCTATCACAGTTCGGGCATTTATGGACTTTGTGCGTGAGTCTATGTGTTCCTAAAGTCGATTCGTCTGAAAACGCTTTACCACAGTGCGTACATTTGTGCGGCTTTTCCTCAATGTGCGCCAGATTGTGTCTTTTTAAATCCGATGAATCTGAAAAGGCCTTTTCACAGTGCTTGCATTTATAAAGCCTGCTGTGCGTCAATTCGTGCCTTTTTGAAGCTGATCGGTCCGAGAAAGCTCTATTACAGTGCGCGCATTGATAGGGCTTCTCGCCAGTGTGCGTGCGAATATGTCGTCTTAGATCTGAAAATCTTAAAAAACAGTTTCCACAGTGCGTGCATTTATGGCGCAAATTCTCAGTGTGTTTGAGGTTATGTTTGGAAAATGATTCAGATTTGCGAAACGATTTACTACAATGTGTACATTTATAAGGCCTCTCCCTAAAATGTGTAATGATGTGTCTTTTTAAAGCATATTTTCGGTCGAAGCTTTTCCCACAGTACGAGCAAACATACATTTTTTTACTATCCAATTCTGGTCCAAAATTTTCTTCCTTTATTTGGTCGACAACTTTATCAAATTTTTCTTTATTTAGTTCTTCGTTGCAATTTTCTTGTTCTGCAATTTCTTTTTTAATATTTTCTTCATCGAGAACAAAAACGCCTTCTTTTGGAATTGCCTCATTGAGATAGGCATTACTATTTGATTTAATATTAAATGGTTTTTCTTCTATATTAAAATTTTCATGCAGAAAAGGTTCCTGCTTGATTGTCATTTCCAAAAGATTTTCGATAACTTCGATTTTAAAATTTTTACTTTCTTCGTAGGATACTTCTTTCTCTATTACAACTTTAAACCTTTCATCTAGAGTCAAAGATTCTTCTTTAATTTCCGGTTCCTTCTCCTTTATGTTTATATTAGATGCATCCATTTCCATTTTTTTAGTTTGAAAATTAAAATCTATCTAAAACAGAAAAAAAAACGCTATTAATAGTTATTTATGGTACTAGTGGGTAAAGTAAGATATTGCCCATGAGAAAATTAACCTGCAAGGCGTCAGCCTAGCAGGTTAATTTTCGAGAGGGCAATATCGGTTTACCCATGAGTGCCATACAAGGTTTTATCCAATAAATAGCTTGGGATTCATATTTTAATTAAAAATTTTAATGACATTTACAAGAAAATAATTTGAAAAGTGACAGTTGAGTGGGTAAAATAAATAATTATCCACTCAATAATGTAAAAGCCACGCGGGGGTTATTATTAAGTTTATCTATTTAAAAAAAAGCTGGTAATTGTCTCATTATCTGTATGTATTGGATAAAAATATTATTTTAGCTTTCAAACAATTTGAACTAGTCAGAACAAATCACACGTTGGCCTTGAGGGTATTTTAATAACTCCACGCCAGTGCATCTTATACAACATTTAATAATGAGGGCACAAAATATAAATAAAAAGAATGTTTGTGCAGGGTGGAGTTATGTTAATACAACCTCAAGGCTGACGTGCCAGGTAATATTGTAGCCGCTCTAAAGTTTATCGAGCTTCTTTTAAAAATATTTAGCTAGAATAGGCATTTCATTTGTAAAAACTGAAAAAAACGTAGGCAACATATACATTTGTCTGTCTTACTCGCACAGCTTTGTTCTAACAGAGACAACAATAACAGTTACTGGTAACTGTTATTGTTCAGGCCTGAATATACCTACTATTTGTTTACAAACAAACCGAGATGTTGGCGATACTTTATATTAACGGTATGCGTATTCTAGAGAGAAGAGTTGTTAGTTCGTTGGCTGTGATATAAATAAAACATGGTATAACCTCACTTTTCCGATTGTTTTTTTTTTGCAAAATACAATTCTAGATATCTACCTACTTGCTTAGTACATTGATAACATTGTTCTCATAGCATTGTTGTAACATAGTACTTACCCTATAAGTACTATGGTCTGTTTGGACCTATTACAATCAATTTTGCTGTACTATAACTGTACAGGCGTGGCAAAAGCCTTTCTAGTTTTTAAAACTTGTTCTTTTATTTACCTATAATATATTATATAGGCTATATATAATATTTACACAAAGATATTTAATAACACGCAGTATTTAGAAACCAGCGTCAAATCTTTGTTTTTAACTCGGGAAGTGACGTCAATTGTATTCTTCTTCTTCCTATTTTTATTTGACCTTGACACATATCTATTCCTTCTCTATGGTCTGTTTCATCACAAGCGCCTAATTGCAGCTCTCCGTGCCGAGGTTTTTTTTTTAATGAGGGGGACTTAGTTTACGTTGGTTTGGCGTCTGTTTGGTGTTTTTTTTTTTTTGTAAAAAAATGTTTTTTATTTAAAATATATTGAAAAACACGCGTGCGCATGCGCAGTTTACCAAAACGCGCATAAGCGCTCCTGTTACATCAAGCAAGAGTAAATTAAAAATCGCACAGTGAATATTTTCAAAACAGATTCGAATATTGGATGTGCGAATATACTGCGTAGTTTATTTTATAAAACAACTATATTCTATACACAAACATATACTATTCAAACCTGTTGTAAAAATATTTACTGTGCGATTTTTAATTTACTATCTTCCTTGATGAAACAGACCATAATAATGGCAAGTCGAAAAAATTTAAAGTTAGATTAAGGTTAGATTTATGTCAATTTCTAACATATAAAAAAGGTTGAAACTTAGACAGGTAACAAACGTTACATTTATGTATTTTATAACGTTTTTGCATAACAGAGACTAAACACAAAAATTTTACTAAACTAATGTTATGTTAAGCTGATTTATGGACTTTTCTAGCAGGTTATGTATTACTAAAGCTGATTCCTCTGAAAAAGCTGCATCGCAGTTTTTGCATTTATAGGGCTTGTCCCCAGTATGCATGAGAAAATGCTGTTTTAAATCTGACACTCTCAAAAAACATTTTCCACAGTGTGTGCATTTGTGTTCGTTTCTTCTTTTTGCTCTTGGACGCTTATTCTTCTTATTCTTCAAGTTTTTTTCTAAAGGTGGTGTTCCTGCAACTGGCCCTGCAGTCTGACACTGAGTGTGTTTGCTTACGTGTTTCTTTAAATCTGTTATCCTCGAATAAAATTTTCCGCATCCAAAACATTCGTGTAGTTTTCTTATGTGTTTAATTTCCATGTTTTTTTCCAAGCCTTCCTCCAAAAGAGATTTTTCACAAGCCAGCCCTGCAGCCTGACACTCAGTGTTTTTGTTTACATGGTGTTTTAAAGATGATTTTTTTACATACGACTTCCCGCAACCAGCACAACTATGCCGCTTTCCTTTGTTCTTGCAATGATGCCTACTTAAACTTTTTTTTTTATCAAACCATGAGCCACACCTGGTGCAAGGGTATGGTAGGTGAATGCGTATGTGTTGCAATAAATAATATTTATTTAAAAACATCAACTGGCAAAGTGAACAGGTCAAAGTTTTTAGTGGTGTATGGCTACTTCTATCCATGATATGACCGAATAAAAGTAATTTATCTGTAAAAGACTTTTCGCACTGGAAGCAACTGTAACATTTTAGACCTCTGTGATCGCTCCTAATATGCTGGAATAAAGTTTGTTTACTAATGTACGTTTTTTTGCACTCGCTGCAGGTGTATGGCTTTTCTAGTGTGTGCGAGCGCATATGACTCATTAAACTTTTTATATTATCAAAAGATTTTTGACAACTTGTGCAGTTAAAATTTTCCACTTGATTGTTATTTGCGTTGGACGTTGAACATATATGTCTAGAAGACTTTTTTGCACAACAAGCACATTTAAGAAATCTTTCTCTTCTTTTTCTGAGATTATGGACTTTTTTCTTTCTTTTATTCTTGTTAACGATTTTCCTTGTATTAGTTGATAATTTTTCCTCATCGATAACTATAATTTCTTCATCCAAAATCTCATCCTTAAAATCTTCGAGCTCATCAGCACAAAATTCAAACTCTACAAATTCAGTTTTTATTTGCCCTTCACAAGAAACCCCAATTTCTTCTTTCACATAACTTGATAATTGTTCCTCATCATTTACATATTCTTCATCCAAAATCTCATCATCAAAATCTTCGAGCTCATCAGCACAAAATTCAAACTCCACAACTTCAGTTTTTATTTGTTCTTCATGAGGGACCCAAATTTCTTCTTTAAAATAACTTGATAATTTTTCGTCATTAACTACAAATTCTTCATCGAAAATCTCATGCTTAAAAACCTTAACCTTATCAGCACATAATTCATAATCACATACAGTTTCAGTCTTAATTTGTTTTTTACCAGGGACCCCAATTTCTTTAATGGGGACTTTTAATTCTTCTTCATCAAGTTCTGTCTTTATATCTTGAGGTTCTATATCCACCATATTTTAGAAATAAAGGTGCTGCTCTTCATAAAATTATTTATCAGCTTAAAATGCTGAAGGGTGTGGCCCATGAAACTCACCTCCTATTAAAGAAAAAATAAATATGAGAATACAACTTATATATATATATATGTAGTATGCTGTACTGATAAGTGAAAATACCATACCCCTACGATGGTTTTTTACCCCTCTTTTCTCTAATCTAAAATCGTGCTTATTGTTTGCTTTTTAATTTATAAAATATAATTTATTTGTGGATTAATACGTTGTAATTAAGAGGTATGTGTATTAAATATAAATTATATTCTCTCCCTAAATATCAATTCGTGATACTAGGTTAGGTACTGGTGCTTTTTTTTTCAAATTTTACTCATATTAATCCCAATTTTTGGAAAATGCAACTCCTGCTAAAGCAGTCGTTGCATTATCGTCATTGGGATTAATATTCGTAAAATTTATGTAAAAAACCACCGATACCTAACCTAGTATCACTTATGATATTACCCCTGAAAATATTACATAATATTATATACAGAAGCAGAAACAAAATGTGGGACAAGATTTTTTTTACATAAAATAACTGACTTTTTAATTTCAAGTAAGTTATAAGTTAGGCCTTGTCACCAGTTTCATAACTGTATTTGAGGTCATGTATAAATAAAATAAATAAATAAATAAATAAATAGATGTAATAATATTAAGTTTCATCCAGCAAGAGAGTAAATTAAAAATCGCACAATAAATATTTTCAAAACAGATTCGAATATTGGATGTGCGAATATACTGAGTAGTTTATTTTATAAAACACAACTATATTCTATACACAAACATATACTATTCAAACCTGTTGTAAAAATATTTACTGTGCGATTTTTATTTTACTATCTTCCTTGAAAAAACAGACCATAGAGCTGGTACGATATCTCATGGCACAGCAGCCTTCAGTGCATATTAGAATAATTCCACCCTGCACCATCTGCGAAGGCAGAAATTTTCAATAATAAAAAAAATGTTCCTAAATTGGGGCAGTGTGGAGTTATATTAATACACACGCAAGGCTAAGGTGCCATGAAATCTTGTAGCAGCTCTACTTATTGCTTTATGGCACACCGAAAACACAAAGCACACATAAAAAAGTGGTTGTATGAAAAAAAAATCTAAATATATCACTTTATTCAGGGACTTTACTGTTAGATGCCCAAGCCAACCTAGAGAGCCTTAATGTTACGTTTTCTGTCAATTCTTGACACAAAACGTCACTCTAACCAAACAACCACCAAAATAAAGGTGTCTTTCACTTCCAAGAAAGAACCCCTTTGCCAAAACACAAGTAAACTAACTAGAAAAACCAACAACCGATCGAGTGGCCCTACACAGAGTTAATAATCGATCATTAACTTACAAATAATCATTCAAAATGTTGTTTCGCATTTTGGTGAACTGTACACGTTGTGGCAGATATCAATTCACCGCCGAAAAATTAATTAAAACCAATAAAATAGAGAAGAGAATGATTAAAACACAAAAGTTTTTAATAAAAAACCGCCATAACAGTTCGGCATTTTCGTCTTCTTCTTCTTCTTCTGCTAATTAATTTATGGTATGCGCGCTCTTGCCAAAATGATTAGGATTCCTCTAAATTAACAAGCACCTAAATGCAGCTCTCTGTGCAGGATTTTGTTTTGGTTTTTTCTTGGTTTGCTCTTTTTTTATTGAGGAGGCCTTGGTTTACGTTAAAAGGCCCTCTCATTAAAAAAAAGGCCAAACAACAAAAAACCAAAACAAAATCATGCATAGAGAGCTGCATTTAGGCGCTTGTAAATATAGTGTAACAATCGATTCTTCTTCTTCTTCTCTTTTTGCTTGGTGATGTGAAACGTTTCCGCCAATAACATCGATATTTTGTACTATCCCTAAATTTTGGCAACGCTGTAATATAAGAGAAGAAACACAAGCACCTAATTGCAGCTCTCTGTGCAGGAGTTTGTTTTGGTTTTTTTACAAAAAAAAAACACCAAACAGATGCCAAACCAACGTTTACGTAAACCAAGGCCCCCTCATTGAAAAAAAAGACCAAACAAGAAAAAACCAAAACAAACTCCTGCATAGAGAGCTGCAATTAGGCGCTTGTCAAAAACCAAAGATTTAATATATTTGCACAATCTGGCAACAGCGCGAAAGACCGAGTTGCATTTGGGACGTAGACGCTAGTAGTGATTTAAATCTTTGTCATTCGCTTGTAGAGTGCCAAAGGTGCTGCATCACTCGTGATATTTTTTGTTTTCAGTTTTAAGAAGTGTATTGGACTTGAGGCTTTTGAAATTAATTATGTTTTAAATGTAAGTACCCGATTCTTTTATAAATATTTATATATTTTTTTTTCTAAATATACCGAAACTTTTTGAAATGGGTCCCAGGTTATGGGACATCAGAGGCCTGTGCTGTACAAATGTTTGGGGACAGATTTTTTTTACATAGAGGGTTGATTCAGTAACCTCAAATACACCCACCTTATGAAATACGAAGGCCAGCAGGGATAAAACCCCCATTTTGGGGGCAGGGGTGGATTTATTTCACTTTAAGGGGGGGGGCATCCATAAGGAAAAAAATTGCGCTTTCGCCAAAAATATAATTTTGAAGGTATTTCTATGCTATTATATCTCGCTGGGGGGGGGGGATGGGGGTCATGCCCCCCCCCCCCCCCTAAATCCGCCCATGACTTTGGGGCAGTACTCTTTTTAAAATTTATTATGATAAAAAACAAACATGAAAAACTTAAAACCGGCAACTGTGTGTATGACGTATGTTACGTAATTTTCAAATAAAAGTAATAGTGCTTTAAATATTTTACTCATTCTTATACAGATTGCTTGAGGTGGTAGTTGCTCCTAATTTTTTCTTTGTTTTAAGTTGTGAGAAGTGTATTGTACGTGTATTAATACAAGACTTAGTGTGTTTCTGTGTATTGTTTATTTTTACACTATGGTGTATCGCACTCGAGGCTTTTGGAAATATTTTTTTTTAATGTAAGTACATTAAATGTAAATTTAACTTTTTTCTAAATACTGAAACTTTTTGAAATAGTTACATATCCAACTCTGATAACATAGAACCTCAAAAAAAAGTTGTCTGTGCTGGGGTTGACACCCATCTTTTCTGATGTATTTTGGGATGGTGAACACGAATCTGGCATTTTATGGGCTCATTTTTTCGCTGCACTGAAATAATATAAGATTTTGACCACTTTAGAAAGTTTTTTCAGTGTATCAAAAAAATGAGCCAATGAAGTGCCTTTTTATGACAGATTCGTGTTCAGCATCCCAAAATACACAAGAATAGGTGGGTCTCAACCCCAGCACAGACAACGTTTTTTTTGTTTTGTGGGCCTGTGTAATTATAAATTTAACTTTTAAAAAAATAAAGTAGCCCCGCACTGAAAATTTGGGGCTCAGCATAGTAAAGTAAAATTATTGAAATACTTTTTTAAATTTGATATTAACATTTCAAAAATAGTTTTTTATATGTCTGTGGGTCTCAGTTTATGGGACCTCGTAGGCCTTTGCTGTAAAAATGTTTGGGTCCAGAATGTTTTACACAGTAACCTCAAACGTTTGACAGGCCACGCGCGCGCGAATTTGTTTCCATAATGTGGGTGTACGGAGGCTAGCAGGGACATTAGCCCCCATTTTGGGGCGGCACTCTTTTTAAAATTTATTATGATAAAAAAACAAACTTGTAAAATTGAAAACCCCCAAATGTATGTACGTCATACAATATTATTTTATTAAACATATGTTACGTAATTTTCAAATAAAAGTATTAGTGATTTAGATCCTTTAGTCATTCTTATACAGATATCTTTAGCAATATTGCTAAAGGTGGTAGATCGCTCGTGGTTTTTTCTTTGTTTTAAGTTATGAAAAGTGTATTGAAAAGTATTAATACAATTGTGTGAGTGTGTATTACGTATTTTTACACTACTCTGCCCTGCTAAGTTATAACGTCCTAAATAACTTTTTTTTTTTATTTTCGGCTTATCTACATATAGCGATTGTTCTATGCCATATTTATTTATTCTCCAGGGCCCCCACCAATCAGGGAAGTCTGGAAAATGGGGAATTTTGCCATTTATTTGAAAAAGTCAGGGAAAATAGGAATGTTAGTTAGGACTTTTTAAGTAACGAGGGCAGTACTGTATCCGACTTTTGAAAATAATTATTTTTCAATTGTTAGTACACGTTTTTGTAAAAAAGTAACAGGGAGGCCACAGAATATTATTTGGAAAATTCCCCGAAATTTCCCTGACCTTTCCCTGGTTTTGATAAAAAGTCCAAAATGATCAAAATTTGCGTTACGTAATACTTGAACGATCCCTTTCCGTAAAAGATACGAAAAAGTAATTTAAAAAATATATTTATAATAAAAAATAAGAGCCTCGTGCCAAAATTTAATACTTTACTTCATAATTTTTTTTTATTAAAACATTTCAAATACCTGACACTATTTAAAAAAAATTATTACGAGTTAAAATTATTAAAATTTGACATGCGGCTCTTATTTTTGATTAAAAATCTATTTTTTAAAAAACTTTTTTTGTATCTGTTACGGAAAGGTAAGTTTACCTAAAACCTTTTTACTTTTTCACTGAAATTTGGCGCCACCTACAATTTTTAAACATTTTATTTTAACAAAAATTAGTTTTTACGCAAGCAGGGCAAAGTCCCAAATCAGTTTTCCTTAATTCAAAAAAAAAATGGTCATTTTGTGGTATTATCAAGTCGATCCGGGGACACACTGTATGACTGGTACCGTACCGTTAAAATTTTAACGGATATGTAGAATGGCGATTTCTCCCGTTAGATTAGACAGGGACAAAAGTTCTACCCAAAAAGGATAGAAGACATACATACACTCCCACTTCCACCCAACCAAACAAATTCTGTATTTGTTCTTTGTTGAACAAATACAATATTTACTTGGCCGGGCGAAAAGTGTAACTATATTATATTTTTATTAAAGAAATTACTGGCGCCATCTAAATTTTAGTAGAATTATCTTATTCTACAGATTCACATTAGCTATGTTCGTTCGTGCCGCTCAGTGCTACACTTTCCGCCCAACCAAATAAATACTGTATTTGCTGTATGAAAAACAAATACAGTATTTATTTGGTTGGCTGGAAAGTGTAGCACAAATGAGATAGAGATAGGGTAGACGTCTTTTGTTTCATAATTCTAGTTGTAGAGAGCTCCATTGCGGCGCATAAAAATTTTTCGTATGAAAATTTGTCAAAAATAATTTTTGAGATGTAAACTGTTATAATATTGAAAGATTCTTGATTTTTTAACTTTATTGTAATAATTTGTGATTTTTTTTTAGTTTTAGGTCTTGAACTACTACACTGCTCAACGCTCAAAAATTTGACGACACCATTTTAGTTGCATCTGACTATATTTGATCCGCTAATCGAGAAATGTGAAAAAAACGACCTCAAGTTTAAGTGACTTGTCAAACTAAAGTCCAAAAAAAAGGCAAAGTCCAATATATTTTTTCAGGATCATGCGTAAATAAGTATTTTTACTGTGTTTTTTTTTTAATATTGTTTTTTTTTTCAGGTTTATGTGTAAATAAATAATAACTGTATTTAATTATTATTTTTTTCAGGTATTGCACTGTTTTTATAATTTTGGTTTATTTTAAATTTTTTATGTTCCTAATTTTAACATGTTTTTTTTTTCAGGTATTTTTATTGTTTTTTTTAATATAGGTTTTTTTCAGGTTTATGTGTAAATAAACAATTATTGTATTTAATTATTATTTCTTCAGGTATTGCACTGTTTTTATAATTTTGGTTTATTTAAAATTTTTTATGTTTCTAATTTTAACATGTTTTTTTTTTTCAGGTATTTTTATTGTTTTTTTTTTAATATAGGTTTTTTCAGGTTTATGTGTAAATAAACAATTATTGTATTTAATTATTATTTCTTCAGGTATTTCACTGTTTTTATAATTTTGGTTTATTTTAAATTTTTTATGTTCCTAATTTTAACATGTTTTTTTTTTCAGGTATTTTTATTGTTTTTTTTAATATAGGTTTTTTTCAGGTTTATGTGTAAATAAACAATTATTGTATTTAATTATTATTTCTTCAGGTATTTCACTGTTTTTATAATTTTGGTTTATTTTAAATTTTTTATGTTCCTAATTTTAACATGTTTTTTTTTCAGGTATTTTTATTGTTTTTTTTTTAATATAGGTTTTTTCAGGTTTATGTGTAAATAAACAATTTTTGTATTTAATTATTATTTCTAGTTGCTTATTCATCTATGCATGAAACATTTTTAGACCTGTAATAACATATTTTTTCATTTTAGATTTCCGAAGGACAATTTTTATGGATACGTTTGTTTCGAGCAACATTTATTGGTAAAAAAAAAGAAGTTTCATCGAGGTAAAATTCACAACCAGTATTGGAAAGTTTTACTTACAGTCATACTAAAGAAAATGATAGACAACTATATTTATTTATATTTTTTCATGTTTTAGGTTTCTGAAGTACATGACTCATAGCTCCCAACTGCCCGGGCTCTGCACATGACAGACAAACAGAAGGCTGCCAGTATTGGTTGTAGGAATCATGGCCTCTGCTTGCTCTCTTGATTTCCGTTTCCAGGGACGACTCTGGTCCGAGGACCGGACAGTCAATTGAGGGCCTTCGTGCCATTCTCGCCCGCCAGGTTTTCTTTAGAGCAAAATTAAGCTGTACGAGTCCTACAACCAATTGTAAAGAAGAAGTTCCATCAAGCTAAAATTGGTAAGTTTTACTTTTTTCTTACAGTCATACTGAAAAATAATAATAGACATTCAAATTTCTTTATATTTTTGTATGTTTCAGGTTTCCGAAGGACAACTCTAGAAGTACATCTGTTTGTAAAAAAGAAGTTTCCTAAAGAATAGATTACCACGACATACACATGACCATATCTCTGGGATAAGATAGCAGTTCTTTCATTCGCGAGCGTAGAATAAAATCAGCACTGATTAGAAGCGACCGAAAGACGTCTGTCCCCACTCTACAGCAAGGCAACGCCCGTGTATCAATGATAAAAGCTAAAAAAGATGACAAAAGAAGACTCAAACGGCTGCGGATTTTGGTTGTAGGTCATCAGGGCTTCTGCTTGCTCTCTTGATTTCCATAGAGATGACTCTGGTCCTAGGACTAGACAGTCAATTGAGTGCCATAGAGCTATCCTCGCTCGCCAGGTTTTCTTTAGGGCAAAATTAAGCTGTATGAGTCCTACAGCCACGTGTATAGGCCTACTGGGGTTTCCTCAGTGGGGAACGGCACGTTAACCGTAACGCGCCTGGTGCTTTACCTCCTGGGTGGCGTGGAAAAGAGCACACTGAACTGCAGCTATATTCTTGACAATTCGCAAAAATATTTCGCATACGCAGTTGCTATGGTATAGCCAGTCACATATTAGCTTCCTTAGCAACAGCGTATGCGAATTATTTTTGCGAATAGTCAAGAATATAGACCCTGATTGTTTTATAAAAATACGACATTGTTATGCTGATTTTTACTTTTATACAGCTTTCTAACGTTGGAAAAACGTTATTCTCAATTTCTACTATGGTCTGTTTCATCAAGCAAGAGAGTAAAAGTCCAAATCAAGCACAGTAAATATTTTATTACCTAAAATTATTTTTTAATAAAAAAGTCTCTAAAATATTTAGATGTTTTTTGTTGTTAACTGTTTGCCTTTGGCAGTTATAGACTAGTTGCAACTTGATATCATGATATCTTAAGCCGTTCAAAAGTTAAAGAGGGTGTGGACTTTTTTTTATTATTGTTATTAAAATGTACCGAAAAACCATGCAAATATAAATAAAAAACCTATAAAAACATGTATTTTTAGTTTTATTTTCACAAACAATATTTTTATATCATATTATATATTTATTTATATTTAAATAAATATTTTATATAAAACAGTATTTTTGATTTATATAATTAATTTTATTTTTCAAATTTCAAAAAAAAAAAAATACATCTCCAAAAAGGATGTTTTTTGCGAAAAAATATTTGTCAGTCAAAGAAAACGTGTGACCACAATAAGAACGCTTTGAGTCTTAAAATTTGGAATGTTAGCATTTTCAGCTCAAAGCGTTCTCGAGTTATAGTCACAAGTTTTCCGGACATAAGACAGACAGACCAACATAAAAAAAAACATGGAACAATAAAAAACGTCGAGAAAAGTAAAAAAAAAAATCAATTTTTCAACAATAAAAAACGTCGAGAAAAGTAAAAAAAAAAATCAATTTTTCAACAAAAAAAAAATAGTATTGCAAGACTTTCTTCCGGGAAAGTGAAATGTGTCAAAAAGAAGTAGTTTTGGTACATGATGGTATACAGTTTTCTAATTTACCATTGGAAGTTGAAGGTTTTTCCGATGTTTCTTTATTTTCCAGTATTTGGTCCAACACTATATACCCAAATGAAAATGGTAAAGCTGAAAATATAAAAAAGTGAGATAGAAAAAAAATATTGTCAAAGTTCGCTCAGTTTTCTTGTATAATTCGAACCCGGTAACAGCCGCATATGACTATGAACAGAGTCTAGAATATAATATAGTACGCCAGACGCTAACGCACGCGCATTTACCTCCCTACAACTCTGCTTTGAAGCATGAGAGTCGTTTTAGAATTATCTACTATTTTTTTGTTAATCTTTAGATTCTCAATAAATATTATTTAATAATATTACCTGTAGGTTTCAAATGCTTCCCAGGCAAGTTCAAAAGTTCAGCCTGTAGGTCTCTTTTATAGTCGTCCTCTGTAAAATGGTCCGAGCAAATTGTCCTGTTTTTGGGATCCCATTTTCCACCTTTGCACTTGCCTACCCAAAGTTTACAAATTTCCTGATCTTTTGGAAAACTGTGGAATGTTTTTTCGAAATTTCGTTCGCTATTATTGTAGCAGCCTCGAAACATACAGTAATAACCTACCATTTTAGCTAAAAAAGAAGAAACATAGTAGAAATGTAATGTTAGAAAAACGTTATTTCTAACGTTAGGCGCCTAATGTTAGGGCCTAACGTTAGAATAACGTTTATCTAACGTTTAGTAAAAGTCCTAACATTATAGATAATAGTATATTAAAGTACTAGTTACCATAACATCCGTTTTTAGGGCACGAGTACAAGTTTAGAAACCGAGCCGCTTGCGGCGAGTTTTCTAAAGTACTAGTGCGCTAAAAACGTGTTATGAAACGAGTGCTTTATACATTTTTTGTCTGTTTTGCTCTAAAATTTAAAAAAACTTACATTTAAATTGATGACTGATTTAGGGATTTTTGTTTTGGATTGGCATTACAGTTAACACCATTTAAAATTCTAAGAACAAATGATATTTTGATATATTTTATAGTCATCTCTTCTCTTTTTTACTGCAATTAACCAAGCCACAATTTTAACCTGGTAAAAATAACCTAAACGCAAAATTTTGTAGAAAATTTAACTTTAAAGTGACATTGACATTTGCACGGAAAACGTCAAGCGATAGGCCAGGTCTGTTGCCAACCCAAAAGTACAGGCCTATAAGAACACGCAAAATGCGTGTGATTATGAGCTTATAAGTGGGTGTTCTGTGCTTATAAGAGTCACAACTTAGAAAAACTCTATTCTAACATAAGACCCTAAGGTTAGGCATGTAATATTCAAGCCACATTTATCTAATGTTAGGTCAAGTTGTTCTTTTTCAACAGGGTATTGTTTTTAGCAAATCGTATCTCAATATCCTCGATATCATAATTGCGAGGATGTACAGTTATTTTGCAATCAACTGTAATTCTAGAAAATGGTCCATTTCTTTACCTGTAGCGCCTTTGGAAATCCAAAATTAACCATTAAAATCATTAAAACACTTCAAAATCCAGTTATTATAACAAAAAATGTACATAATCTCTATTAAATAATTAATTTGTAACAAAAATAATCATTTTTCTCAATAAAACAACAAATTCTTCTTCTACTTCTACATTTTTTGGTGTTCGTCAAAGTCGGCCATAGAAAAAGGAATAGTCGGTCGTTTGTCTTTAATTGGTGCGTTTTCTCGGGAGAGGCTTATAGTAAAGCGACAAAATGCACTTTACAGTCGAACACATTCTTTGTCATGTTTAAAAATTAAGGAACAAATACAGTATGTATTTATTTGGACCAACTTTTAAACCGTAATCTTTACTAAACTTAAAAATGCTGCATTCTTTCGTTCTTACTTTTAGCGAAGACTGTTTTTAGTAAAATCTTGAACTAAAAAACGCACCCATATTTGGTCGAAAACAAGCACACTGCGCATGTCCGTAAGTCGTCGCACGTCATCTGGTAGTTCATTTGTACAACAGGGCTCGCCCCCTTAAATTAGTAATATTTATTAAAAAATCAAGTTAATTTCTCTTACAAGTGAATTAAATACTTTAAAAGTGCTTAAATATAGTCTGTATTGTTATAGAACGTGTGTTTTAAATGTTATACAAAGTTGGAAAAGAGTGATTGAGGGAAAACAATGACCTGTGAGCAATGTTTATAAACACAAAACAGGCAGACATATTTTCGTGTTTTAATTATTTCTAATAAGCGTGGGTGAGTATCTAAGGTGTTTTTATTTTAGCTGAACTATCATTATTGTCAGTTTATGAGTCCTGGGACTGGTTTGAGGCAGCTCTCCAACGGAGAGTCTCCATCCCTTCCTATATATAGTCAGTTTTTTTATTTTCCTAATATTTTTATACCCTACATATTTTGTTATATGTGAGCAGTAGTTCACTCTGCCTGTTAAAATTCCCAACATTACATTAAATGTTTGTTTAACCTCGTACTATTCTACTTTATTAAGCATCCCCTAAGTCAAGGACTTGTGTGGGCTAGTAATGGAGGGAACCACCGGCTTATACTGACTTCTGAACCATTTTTTCTAGGGAGCGTCCGCTTCACTTATCACCTTCACCAAATTTCAATTATTAATTAACTGAAAAAGGCAAATCGGCGCCAGTGAGAATCGAACTCACGGCTTGTCATGTAGACGCGGTAGCCAACTAAGCCAAACCCTCCCAGTTATTCTAACATTATTTTCCACCAGGGAACACTTTCAGCTGGTCTTCCCCCACGTTATTGACATAATGGTTGAACAGCCCCCTAAAAACTTTGATGTTTACATAAAAAATGCCTTTTGTTACTTAATGATTACAACTTTTGAAATTACAGGCACTTGGCCATTTTTTTACATAAAGTTGTATTTTTTTACCGAGTTTTTTACATAAAATGTAAATTACATTACAGAAAATTGTAATTTTTTTACAGAAAACTTTATTTTTTTACAAAAAATTGTAATTTTTTATAAATGTTGCAATAAAACTGTAATTTTTCTCAGATAAAATTGTATTTTGTTTCATAAACTTGTCATTTTTTATATAATTTTTAATTTTTTACATAAAAATGTATTTGTTACATACAATTGTATTCTTTACATAAAATTGGACTTTTTTACATAGGATTGTAATTTTTTACATAAAATTGTATTTTTTTACATACAATTGTATTTTTTTTACAAAAATTTGTAATTTTTTACATACCAAATTTCAGAACATGGCTTCTTCAATCCAAGCAGACACGATTTCCCAATGCTCAGAAGCCAGTACAGTCCTGGACGGTAGCGTGATTTCTACAGTGCCGGACCGACACGGCTTTTTGGGGGGCATCCAGTATTCCCCGGAGCCCCGGAACGGCCCCCCACCAGGAACTGTGTTACGCAGGGAGAGAAAATGGTTGAAAATGTTGTCGCAGTGGAATTTTTACATGGAAAGAAATTATAAAAAGGTCAAGGATAGGTGCAGGAAAGGTATACCGATGTCAATAAGGCCGAAAGCGTGGTTATTTCTCTGCGGGGGGAAGTTATTAATGGACCAGCAACCTAACAGGTATGTACAGCTTAGTAGGGACACTAGATCTAGGTCTTAAGTTAGCAAGGCGACAGACCTAGATCTAGTGTCCCTACAGCTTAGAACTCCCAAGTAACACTAGCTATAAAGTATCTCTTAGGGCTCTTTCGCAGCAATATAAGAGTCATATGGCTGTAATTTTACTGCGAAAGAACGGTAAAAGACGCTTTATAGCTATTGTGTTACTCGGGCTGGGACCTGGAAAATGCTCAGAACCCGGCAGGAAATATTTGAAGGATGTGTTCTAGAGGTCATAATATGAAGTTCTTATAAACTCATGTTAAAAATATAGATTCCTTGAGTAAAAATACATAAAAAATGTTATACAGTGTAATACTGTAGGAGCAACCGTTTAAAAAAAAATGCAATTAAGAGGAAGTAACATTTTGTGCCACCAAAAACGTTACTTTTTAAAAGGCCATTACTCCTTTAATATTAAATTTAGGTGTTTTGGTGAAGAATACTTTTTTTCTCAGTTTTAAATAAAGAATCACCCTGCAACATTAAAATTTTATTCATGCTTTTTTTCCCATTCAATATGTAATCTTTGAAGGGCCGTACCTCCCTTAGGGCTCATTTCCGGACCAACCTTTATAAGAACTTTTTTTCATATTTTTGCATGTAGAATCAACTCTTAAATTTTGGCATGGCAGTTACTGATCACCCTGTATATCTTTGTTGTGAATTGAGGTTATGTTTCTTAATTTTGCTAGGAAAGAGTTAATATTTCTATTTTTAAGATGTTATATTTAAAAAAAAAATCTTAGCCCACCAAAATGTTGCTAAGCCCCCCTCCCCCAAATCAAACTATAAAAGTAAAATTACGCATTAATTTTTTACATAAACACATATAAAGGGATCCCCCCCCAAAAAATTGGACTTCCGCCTGCCAGTAGTGCGATCTGGTAAAAAATTTGTGAACTTTTAAATATGGCGCGCCGTTGGACTTGTTACAATAACTCGTATATTGTAACCATAGTGAGCATTTCTAAAATTGAGAAAGATTATAATTTTTTTAAAAAACATATTTTTTCATTACCAGGTATGAGGACTGTCTAAGGGAACCAGGAGACTTAAAATGCATTGAAGAAATCAAAAAGGACATACATAGGCAATTCCCAACACACGAAATGTTCAGCTCGGATGACAAGCCAGGTCAGCACGAACTGTTCAACGTGCTGAAAGCGTACACAGTCTACAACTCAAAAATTGGTTATTGCCAGGCACAGGCACCAGTTGCTGCTTTTCTATTAATGCACATGCCTGCAGAACAGGCCTTTTGGTGCTTAGTTTCCATCTCCGACAAGTATTTAGAAGACTACTACTCACCCGATATGGAGGTCGTACAAAGAGATGGTCTCATACTTCAAGGTCTGTTGAAAAAAGTTTGCCCTCCAGTGTACAAGCACTTGAAAAAAGTTAACGCTGAACCAATGTATTACTGTACCGAATGGTTTTTGTGTGCTTACACACGAACCCTCCCTTGGGATACGTTGCTGAGAATTTGGGATATATTTCTGTGCGAAGGAGTAAAAGTATTATTTAAAACAGCTCTGGTCGTTTTGGTCGGTTGTCTCGGAACGGCGAGTAGTAGAAAACAATGTTCAGGGCTCTGCGAAACCTTGGAAAGTTTGAGGAACCCACCCGAAGAGATTTTGTCCGAAGAAACATTGGTTTTTAATGTGAACCGGATGGATTTGCAGGAAAAAGATTTTCAAAGTGAACACCTGAAGCAAACTAAGAAAATTAGGATGGAAAAAGCTGATAAAAGCACTGGGCAAAGGTAATAAATAACACAGTTAGTATTAAAGTGCAATTTTTTTTAATATACCTATGGTCTGTTTGTTCAAGCAAGAGAGTAAAATAAAAATCGCACAGTGAATATTTTTACAACAGATTCGAATATTGGATGTGCGAATATACTGCGTAGTTTATTTTATAAAACATAACTATATTCTATACACAAACATTTACTATGTAAACCTGTTGTAAAAATATTCACTGTGCGATTTTTAATTTACTATCTTGCTTGATGACACAGAACATAGTGATTTATATTTACTATGCGAGTTTTATTTTTTTTTTTTAACGTGCACAGATTCAAATTACGTGATGCGTGATATTTTATAGTTAATTGGTTTTAAATTAACTGCAGGATATCACACGCACACTAGAAAATTGATGTTGGTCATTTATATTTATTGTTTTTAAAACTCGCACACTAAAACACCAGATTCGATTTTACAGTATGCGTGTAATATTTTCTACGGTCTGTTTCATCAAGCAAGATAGTAAATTAAAAATCGCACAGTGAATATTTTTACCACAGGTTCGAATAGTATATGTTTGTGTATAGAATATAGTTATGTTTTATAAAATAAACTACGCAGTATATTCGCACATCCAATATTCGCATCTGTTTTGAAAATATTCACTGTGCGATTTTTAATTTACCATCTTGCTTGATGAAACAGACCATAGTTCATTTGTTTCTAATTAACTGCTGCATATCACACGCACACTGTATAATCGACACTGGTGATATATTTACTATGCGTTTTTAAAAATTATCAGTTCAAAAAAATGAAATATAGATTATTTTTTTACTGTTAGGGTGTCCTGGAACCGATTTTAATGGAGATTAATTAGTGACTTTATGACGTCACGCGTTTATATTTCTCTCGTACGACTATATCTTGTTTCTAGGATACCACGCACGCCTGCATTTATTTTATAATAATAATAGTTGTCTATTTATTTTTAATTTAATTAAAAAAAAATTAAATGTTTAAAAAAACAATTTAAATATGTTATATAAATATATTTGTATATAGGTAAAGCTGTTACACTATCTCATTCAACTCTGTGTGTGCATTAATATAACTCCACCCTGCCCCATCTTAAAAAAAAACATAATGTTCAGGAGATATTGTACCATCATTTTCATAGAAAACGCTCACATCACAGAACCCTGAGGTACCCCAACATTTTAAATTTTTAGTTGTGGTATATGTACTTTACTAAGATTGACACTGACATTTTCCGTAATAATTAAGTAAGGTTAAAGTACAGTCTATATTATATAGTGCAAGTCCTATAACTGTCTTTAAGCATATATGTTTATAAGCAAAAAGGTTAACAAATTTTATTATAAATGATATTTATGTCTCCAGATAGAGTTACAAAGAGGAATTTATTTTTTATTTTTGATTTGATCTCAAAAAAAGTCACTCTTTATAACTTGCCATGTTTGATTTTAAACTCCCGAAACACTAAGCGCTTTTTGTACAACTCTTACGGTTCATGGGATAATGTTTTTTTCTTCAAAATAGTGTCTTCAAAAATATAAAGAAAAAAAAACATCATCAAGAGTGACTTATTTTAAGATATCAAAAATAAAAAAATCTTCTTTGTATTCTAACAGTTGGTTTGTGTAATTTGGTGTAATTTTTGCGTGCCAAGCCTCAATGATGGCCTGTCGTAATTCTTCAGCATTATGACCCAGGAAAGTTAGTTTCTTCCCTCGCTTTGACTCCGGTATGGAAAGGGTTTTCCCGCAGATAATTCATTAATTGCATATCTTCTTCTGCACTACTCATTCTACTTCGAACAGAACCCCGCTTTCTGCTAATCTGTCCAGTTTCCTCAAGTTTTTTCTTTGCTCGCATTATAGCGCTGTTTGCAACATTTAATTCAGTGCCTATTTCACGTACACTTATCCCGTCATTTATTCTTGCTGTTATAATACATTTTTGATAATTTGTAAGCTGCGGCATAACTAATGTGAATTATTTTGACAAGTAATGTCATAATAATATTTGACAAATAAATGTCAAAGAGACCTTGATAAAGTTCAATATAATCTGTAACATTTTTAGGTGTAAGCGTTTATTATGAAAACGATGGTACCAGCTTTATAAATTTGTCAAAAAGAGTTATTTATAAAAATAATAAATTCAAAATGTTATTAATATTATTATATTAACACAGAATAAACTGCTCAGTTTAGGTAAAGGACCTGGCACACATATAAGGGGGTTCTTGGGCCTCAGTCAAACTGCCTCAAATTTTCATATTTTGTAGTTTCGGGGGTAAAAATTAAATTAGGAAACTTGCAGCCAAATTAAATGACCAGTTTTGGAGAAAACCGCTTTTAAAAATCTAATTTTATGACAGATTTTTTGACGTATATTAAGATTATTTTTTATTTACGTAAATATTAACTTATTTAGTCGTTTTAAGTTTATTATACTCTATTAATTAAAGAACAGGCATGATAAATATTAAATAAAAGGCTTTATTATCATTTACTTACATGTGGTACTATAAATATTAAAACTTCTGTGAATCTTCCACATGCTGACATTTTCTACGTGTTTGCTAATTATATGCATATTTTCTGGTATATTTTTACGATTATGTTGAAACATGGTTTGGTACATCGACAAATATTTTATAATAAGGTATATACCGTGCGATTATAAAGTGCCGAACACGTTTTAATGCAAAACTGGCATTATCGATGAGTAAATTGCAAGAAAGCTGTGTGCGTTTTACTGGCCACCGAGCTGTTGTACGTAGCAATCACATGGGCTTGTCGCGCACAACTCTAACAGAGGCGTGGCTTCAAACGAAGAGTATTTTCTTTTCAAACTGTTCGGCACTTTATAATCGCACTGTATTTTATTTTCTTAAGCGTTTTTCCCCGAAACTGGTCATTTAATTTGGCTGCAATTTTCCTAATTTAATTTTTACCCCCGAAATTACAAAATATCAATATTTGAGGCAGTTTGACCGAGGCCCAAGAACCCCCTATGTGTGTGCCAGGTTCTTTATTAAAAGTTATCTTTGACTGAAATTTTGCACATAAAGCTTTAACATTTTTTCTAATATTTTGGAAGGGATTTTTCGCGAAATTCGAAATATCAGTAGCACAAGGAGCTGTCCAAAAATTACGTCACCTTCAATTGTTACAAGTCTTTTATTTATTTATCGTTATTTGACTGGAAGTCCAGTACAGTATATTATTAATATATAGTCAACTTTTTCGCTATCTCGTAGCAGTGTTGCGTAATTTCCACCTTATCATGAATTCTAATCATTATACTTAAATTAAAAATGTAAAAAACTTTTTAAAAATCATAAAATGTTGGTATTGTGAATTTAAAATGAATCTTTAATATGTAAAAACCAAAGAACTTTTACCTCAAGAAGTAATTTCAGACCAATGTTTATGAAGGTGTCATCTTTTTGTTTGTTTATTTACTAACAGAAACGAGATACAGCTTTGTGGTGTAAAATGTAGATGTCGCTAGTTGACTTTCAGGCTACCTAGTAGCGATGTCGCGTAGTTTCCACCTTATCATGAATTCAAATCATTATACTTAAATTAAAAATGTAAAAAACTTTATTGTGTATACTATAATTATGTTTAATAATATAGTATGTTTAAATCTATTAAAATTAAACTACTAGTTCATATAAAACTCATACAGAACTAATGTTTCTTAAAATTTACAATAAAATATCCAAGGTATATGTTTCCAATCGACAACACTGTACCCCTGTCAGTCATTTTACGACATTAGACTTTGAGTTTACACATTCTTTCTCTCTCTTTGAGCGTACTAAGTGTACACAATAGTCACTCCCCACCAGCCCCTCACCGTAGTTGGTTCACGCTTCAAACAAAGCATACGGTAGATTTCATCATGTTCCTTCTCGAGGTAAAAGTTCTTTGATAGTACTACATAAAATATATTCACTTTTTCTTGACCCTCTTTCACTAGACATGTGACGTAGTTCTTGAACAGCCCCTAATAAATAAATATTGGGTATGCATAAGAAAATCTTGAATAAAAAGTATTTAAAACAAATATATTAAAGGCAGATAAGGCTTTATTTGAGATTTTATATTTTTGATAAGGCTTAGATAGCATTAAAAAAAGCTTTAAAAATCTATTTTTTTACCTTCCTTACAAGAAAAAATATTTTATTGTTTTTTTGTCGTTTTTGCGTGTCTCGAAGTTTTAAATGCAAGAAATCTGGTTTCAAAATTTTCACAATGACTCGAGAACGGTTGGAGGTAAAGGCTTAAAATTTACAGCACAAAATTTTTACGCATTGTTTTTGAGTTTTTTTTTTAATGAATTCTCTTTCTATTTTCTGCGTTTTTTTTTTCTGTAAAAATTTATTATAAGTATTTTTTAAGCTTTTCTAATGTCATTTTTTAAGGTAGTCTTGATTTTGAATTATAAATAAAAGAACCGTAGCATTGCCAAACAATGTTTAATGAAATTAAAATATTTACAAATGTCTTTAATAAATTTTTGTTCTGTAATAACTAATAAATAATCTACATATGCTTCAAAAAGATTTATAAAAGTTATAAAACCTTTTTTTTATTTAAGTCGTTTTATAAATGTCTTATTTCTATACCCATAGGTAATACCAACGAGTTATGTACACTATTTTTCCTACGATCCCAAAAAAATATGAAGTTTAAACTTTAAGAATTCTTTATTTAATATTTTCTAATTTTTATTACTTATTCCGAGAATTTTTGAGAAAAGCAAAACACAAAATAGCATACAAATTTATATATGTATGTCAACAGGAAATATGTTTTTTATTTACATTTAGTTTTCTTGGTTTTATATTTAATACAACATATTATGGAAGCTCAACACTGTTTAATGGGTTGCCTAACCGCAAGCATCTTTTAAATCAAGGAAAATTTGACAGTTTACTAATTAAATTTGAATTGTGGATTTGCTACCATATAAGACTAAAATTCTACAATGTTTTACATTTCATGAGGAAATATTGATGTTTTTTATAAAATGTAAGGTAACTAAATCACAAATTAAGTAATTTTTATAAAATCTAGACATTAATAAAACATGACCTGGGTCAAAATAGTGAGGTTATAACTATAGTTTTTATTTTTGACATGAAAAACAGAAATATTTGGATTGAAAAACATAAAAGACACCAAAAAAGTCTGTAATAAAAGGTGGAAAATGGCATAGAAAACGAGGTGAGTAAAATTCGTAGAATTTACAACGTAAATATCTAAACAAAATTAGGCAAACCTACATACATATATATCAAACTAGGGTGATATGATAATATCAAACAAGTGTGATATAAGGCGTTTTCTAAAGAACAAGTGATTGTGGTAAATGACATTTGTGCAGCTTTTGGCGCAGGGTAGTTTGGGGATGTAAAATTGCCATTTTAAAATCTTGCCAATTTTCCAGATCTCATGTTTTTTTCCCTTAAAGTGTGTTGTTGTAAGACGAATAATACATGTTTACAAACAAATAAAAAAATATCAAATTAGTGTAAAAAAAACTAGAAATTTATTGAAAATATATATACAGAACGAAAAAATAAAACCATTTTGTATTTTAAATAAAAGGATTACACATAAAAATTATTTTTTTAAGGAACCCCCTGTAACAAGTTCAAGGAGTCAACGGCAGACTAAAATCTCTCCTCTAAATTTCTCTACTCCCTAACATCCCTACTCCATAACATCCCTACTCCACAACAACTCTACTCCGTAACATCTCTACTCCATAACATCTCTACTCCGTAACAACTCTACTCCACACTATAAGGACTTTATTAGCCACTTAATAATAAATGAGCAGTTCAAAGAACAAAGAATCTTCTTCTTCTAGATTATTTTATTTTTTTCGTAGAAAACGTTTATCTTTAAATTCAAATCTAGAACAATCATAAATGAATTATTCTAAAAGCCACAATGACCGCGTACTCTTAATATGCACTAATAAGTAAGTAATTAATAAATTAAATTCATATTTGACAGTGACTTTGCATGACAAATATTCATTTGAGTTAAGACAAGTGACTCATCGAGTGCATATAGTGCGGAGTAGAGTTGTTACGGAGTAGAGCTGTTATGGAGTAGAGATGTTACGGAGTAGAGTTGTTGTGGAGTAGGGATGTTATGGAGTAGGGATGTTAGGGAGTAGAGAAATTTAGAGTAGAGATGTTAGTCTACCGAGTCAACGCCTATTTTATATTATAAAATAAAAACGATTTTTAAATTGTTATTTAGCAAATTTTGGATGATAATTTTGGCCCCCTTTCCACACTGTCATGTCGTACAACCCCGGGGTTCATGATAACGGGGCCCCGTTATAATGTTCTTAAAATAAAATAAAAAAAAAAAATTAACTTTTAAAAACGCAAAAATAGTCAGGATTCTCAACAGTCCCTTCCCCCAAACGTGTGAGGTTATTTATGCACGACCCCTTAACAGAAAATAAATAAACTAGGAATTTAAATGTCTAAAAATATTATATAGGGTGTCCCAACTCTATTTACCCAGCGATTTTCTCGTAAACTAAAAGAGATAATCAAGTTCTGAGAAAACCATCTTAAATAAGACAACTTAAACTATCTATTAGCATATATTTGATACTTTCAGCTCTTGAAATGTGGACAGGGGGGCTTAGAGGGACATTTTTTTAAATGGAAAGGGGGTCGTGTGATGCATCATTTTAAAGCTTATAAAATTCTTTATTTAACTATATATTTTTTATTTTTTTTTGGGTTTAAATAAGGTTGAAAATGGGTATTTTTGTCAAAATTTCTCTAAAAATCAGACAATTTTTTAAAAATTACTAACTTCATGATGAAAAAACGTAAATTATAATTTTAAACTAATTTTAATTGACATAAATAAAAATTTACAAAAAAAAACTTAAAAATTTGCATATTTTAGCACAAAAAAATAAAAAATCAAAACCTTAAAAAAATATACAGTCCAATAGAGAATTTTATTTGCTTTAAAATGATGTATCACAAGACCCCCCTTTTTATTTAAAAAAAAATTCCCTCAATGCCCCCCTGCCTACATTTTAAAAGCTGAAAGCATCAAATATATGCTAAAAGATAGTTTAAGTTGTCTAATTTAAGGTGGTTTTCGCAGAACTTGATTATCTCTTTTAGTTTTCGAGAAAATCGCTGGGCAAATAGAGTTGGGACACCCTGTATACATATCTGCGTTAAAACTAAGCTCTAAATATAATAAATACTAATAAAAATAATTTAATTTTGCTGCAAAAAAAAACATTTTTAAAATAAAAGCGGCATTCCTATGAAAAAATTATTGAAAATAACTATTGTGAATCATTTTTACCAAAGAACTTTTACCTCAAGAAGGAACATGATGAAATCTACCGTATGCTTTGTTTGAAGCGTGAACCAACTACGGTGAGCGGCTGTTGAGGAGTGACTATTGTTTACACTTAGTACGCGTAAAGAGAGAGAAAGAATGTGTAAACTCAGTCTAATGTCGTAAAATGACTGACACAGGTACAGTGTTGCCGATTGGAAACATATACTTTGGATATTTTATTGTAAATTTTAAGAAACATTAGTTCTGTATGAGTTTTATATGAACTAGTAGTTTAATTTTAATAGATTTCAATATACTATATTATTAAACATAATTATAGTATACACAATAAAGTTTTTTACATTTTTAATTTAAGTATAATGATTTGAATTCATGATAAGGTGGAAACTACGCGACATCGCTACTAGGTAGCCTGAAAGTCGACTAGCGACATCTACATTTTACACCACAAAGCTGTATCGCGTTTCTGTTAGTACATAAACAAACAAAAAGATGACACCTTCATAAACATTGGTGTGAAATTACTTCTTGAGGTAAAAGTTCTTTGGTTTTTACATATTAAAGATTCATTTTAAATTCACAATACTAACAATTTATGATTTTTTTCTCAAAATTTTTGCGTATTTTTTTATTTTTACAGCTAGAAAAATATTAGAAACTTCATTTGCTTCATAAAAAATAAATGGCTCAACTTTTGTTTATTTTTTGACGAATCTGGATTCTTGAGAAAAAATTACGTAAAAAATGTGAACAGCTACAACTGCAAGTGTTTCAATAATTTTTTATAAGGTTTTATATTTATTTTTCCTTAACATTTTTACATTTTATTGAAATAAGAATAGACCTATTTTACAAATAAATAATTTTCCTGGAGATCGACAAATTAGGTTTTTCTTAATATTAACCCTAGTAGAAATCGTATATATAAGTACGTTATAAATATGTACAAAAGTCCCGCTTGTAAACGTTAGAATCTAACTTACAAACACGAATCTAACCAAAATCTAACGTTAGATTTTTGTTAGAAATATGTTAGAAATACGTTTAAATCTAACTTTCAGAGGAGGCGTGGCCAGCTAAGGAATTTCTACAGCGTTGCCAGACTTACTATAAATTTTACTTTTGAGGGATTTTATTTGATAGATACATTGTATTCAATGATAGCGCATATGTATGTAATATTATTATCTGGAGAACAACAAAATCTTTTAGTGTTTCTTTTATTTTTTGAGAATTTCCAAACTAGACGGATTATTATAATAATAATGATACTTATCAAACCTATAGCTGTCTATAATCAATATTTTCCATTATATCCTACGTATTAATAATGGAAAGTCAAAGAATATTTAAAGTTAGATTAAGGTTAGCCTAATGTTAATTTCTAACGGTAGAAAGAGGATAAGATTTAGTTAGATAACTAACGTTAGATTTTTGTGTTTTATAACGTTTTTGTTAAATGTTAGTTTTTAACGTAAGATTTATTATTTTATAACGTTTTTGTAATAACGTTAAACATAAAAATGTCACCAATCTAATGTTAGGTTAGATTTAGGTATATACTTTTCTACCAGGGAACAAATATACTTTTGATTTAACAATACTTAAATATATAAGTAAAAAAAATAGTATACATTATAAAAATTCAAAAGCCTCCGTTTCCATATCAGAGTCATTACATTCGTTCGAATATTCAAAATCAGGGGGCGGTAATCTTTTAGGGGTCACCTGAGCATCCTTACTATAACCGTCACAAAAAACAAACATCGGGTACTCACTGCTACCGGGCTTAGTAGATGGCGACACAAGCGGTTGCACAGTATCTATCAAATTAAAAAAATCCTCTCTAGTGTTACAGTAGAATCCTATACAACAAGAAGGGTCTACTTTACTAATGTGTAGCTTTCTGGGGGATCTACAATGGAAACTGTTTAAAGGAAAGTCTGGGCTCCAGACGTCTACAACCTCTTGGCAGTAGTGAGGGTCCAAGTGTATGAGTTTGTCATCTTGATAGCCTACGAAAAATAGAGAATGTTTGGGCCTGCCTCCTATAATCCCAATGCACTGTTTTACGCTGAAGAGTTCCATCAGGCATGGTCCATAGATGGCGTTGAATTTTTCCGCGCCTAATCTCACCGGTATTAGGAGAATTAGAGATTTCCATTTGTTGTTTTTGTCGGTGCATTCTTCCAATACGTCCCTGATCAAAAATAAATGGGGTTATAACCAGAGATGGTGGTGTTTATTTGCCGAAAGCTCGCAAAAATTACAATTTTAAATTATCTAGTTTTTAAAGTAAACTCTAGTAGAAACTTAAGGTTAGGAAAACGTTTTTTCTAAAAGAGAGTTCTCAGAGCTTCAACGTGCTGCGGCGTTATGATGGCGCCACCTATGGTCTGTTTCATCAAGCAAGATAGTAAATTAAAAAACGCACAGTGAATATTTTTAAAACAGATTCGAATATTGGATGTGCGAATATACTGCGTAGTTTATTTTATAAAACAACTATATTCTATACACAAACATATACTATTCAAACCTGTTGTAAAAAAATTTACTGTGCGATTTTTAATTTACTATCTTGCTTGAAAAAACAGACCATAGGTAATAGATACTTTAAACTATATTTCACTCAGGGGCGGATCCATGATTTTGCTTGGGGGGGGGGGAATTCTGTTCAATTTTACCTCATCCAAAAAAAATTTTCTAAACAAAGAAAAAATTGGTAAGTACTTCGCTTTTACTTGACTCAAATGGAGGGGGGGGGGCAATTGCACTCATCATCATCATCATCATCATCACTTGGATCCATAATTTTTTTTTTTTCAAAAAGCAAAAGCTGATATCGGCGAAAAAAAATCTGTCCGGAAAAATATGTGACCACTTTCAGCTAGTCTTTAAATATAAATAATATAATAATATAAAAAATATTTTTCTTTTGTTTTTCGAAAAAAATTATATTTGTCAATAAAAAAAATGTTTCTCAAACAATCTCGTTTGGACTTAAAAAAAAAATAAATAAAATAAAAACTTACCTAATATAAACGGCACAATCTTGCGCAATGCAAACTTGAAGAGAGTCAAATTCGTAGTTGTCGGCTGTCGCTTTAACAAAAGCCTGTCGAAACAAATGAGCGACGAAACCAGGGCCGTACCAGTCCCCTGCCTTTTTGCCCGACGCCTCGCCCAGATTAACCAAAGTGTGGATAGACAGGGGACTGTTTCTCGATGGTTTGTCCCCAAACCATTTTATTATTTTCCTGTGGTTTACCATTTCTACAAGGTTTTCGCGACTTTTTGGTTTTTGGTCTGGACTATACCTAAATTTAAAATAAAGAATGGTTATTTGTATGTCAAAAGGTCACAAAGACGCAACGAACCAATAACTCTTCTCCCCAGAATACGCATACCGTTAATATTAAGTATCGCCAACATCTAGGTTTGTTTGTAAACAAATAGTAGGTATATTCAGGCCTGAACAATAACAGTTACCAGTAACTGTTATTGTTGTCTCTGTTATAACAAAGCTGTGCGAGTAAGACAGACAAATTTATATGTTGGCTACGTTTTTGTCAGTTTTTACAAATGAAATGCCTATTCTAGAGAGAAGAGTTATTAGTTCGTTATCCTGGACTTAGGGGGTGCTTAATTAAGGGCCACTTGCACCAATGATGGTTTAACTTTAAACTTGGATTAAATTGACGGCCGACCAATCAGAACTCAGTATTTTTAACTTAAACTCGGTTTAGCTGAGATAATCCCAGACCAGGCCAAATTTTGGTACGGGATTAACTCAGCTAAACCGAGTTTAAGTTAAAAAGGCTGAGTTCTGATTGGTCAGCCGTCAATTTAATCCAAGTTTAAAGTTAAACCAGCATTGGTGCAAGTGGCCCTAAGTAGAATAGTACGAGGTTTAACAAAAAAAAGGACAAAAAGCCAAATATAGGCAACCAACAAGGAATACTTTGCCATTTTGATGCCCTGGCCGCGCAAATTTAAATTTATAATACCCTCCCCCCTTAACTTTTGAACGAGTTTAGATATAGGCTTACAGTTTGGTAATCATAAATATTCTCTAAGCTTTAAAATGATGTATCACACGACCCCCCTTTTCGTTTAAAAAAATGTCCCCACATGCTCCCCAGCCCATATTTTAGGAGCTGAAAATATCAAATAAAAACAAAAAGGTAGTTTAAGTTGTCAAATTGTGCAGTTTAATATATCTTTGGTTTTTGGTTGTTTTGGTGTTTTTTTTTTGCAAAAATACCAAAACAACCAAAAATCAGGTTGTTGCTTTTCGTTCGCGAAACGAGCAACAAGTCTACGGCGGTGTTTAATTCGCGTTAGGTTCCAGCCATGGCTAGTGAATGTTAAAATATGTTTATTATGGAAGTATATAGATGTTATGTATTGATTTTAATTGGAATTTGAGCTTAGTGATTTGATTTGTCCACGTTTTTTATTTGAGGTTATGTTGAGAGAGATTTTTTAAGCGATTATAATACAACACATAGGTTAGAAGTAAAAAAACAAAACATAGGAATGGGACATACCAGACCTGCATAATAGCAGATCCTATGCTTTAATTAGAAATTTGAATTTGAGACTGGTTGGTCGGATAGCCTTAGTAGCTAAGACCATAAAACTGAATGGAATAAGAAGAAGAAGAAAGTTACATAACCTCAAAGTGCTAACAGGGACTACAGGATTATTTCTGGCTAACAATTCAAAATGAATTACATTAAAATAGTAAAAGGGGAAGATGCAGCTGAACATAAAGTAAAAGAAGACTTTGTGGATAGCACCATACACGTAAAACCGTTAAAAGAAGAAAATGTTACCCAATTTATCAAAAAAGAGTTGGTAGATGATGCACTTGATAGTTTTGATAATTCCAAAAATCATCGGGAGTCCTCTGTAAACTTAGATGAAGAAATAAAAATCGAGATTCAAGAACATGAAGTAAAATTTGAGAAAGAAGAAATCATCAATCAGTCCTTTGCGGATATTCAACAAAAGCAACATTGTGAGTTACATTTTAAAGGTTCTACTTTGAGCCAACAAATAAAAAGCAAATCAAAAAGAACTCTTGAAAAAAGTCTAGTTGATTCTGACATTTGCAATACAAATTCTACTCAAAAATTCCATTTGAACGACCATATTCAAAGTTACACAGGAGAAAAACCGTATGAATGTGGTCATTGTGATAAAACGTTTAGTCGGAAATCCCATTTGAACAACCATATTCGAACACATAGAGAAAAACCATATAAATGCAGTCACTGTGATAAAAAGTATTCTGAAAAAAGGAGTTTGGTTTTTCATATTCGAACACACACAGGAGAAAAACCATTTAAATGTGTCCATTGTGATAAAAAGTTTAATCAAAATGGCGACTTAAAGAGTCATATTCGGTCTCACACAGGAGAAAAACCATATAAATGTAATCATTGTCATACAAATTTTAGTCAAAAATACCATTTGAACAACCATATTCGAACTCACACAGGAGAAAAACTGTATGAATGTTCACATTGTGATAAAAAGTTTTTTTATAGAAGCACTTTGTATAGCCATATTCGAACACATACAGGCGAAAAACCATTTAAATGTAATCATTGTTATAAAAATTTTAGTCAAAAAATCCATTTGATTAGCCATATTCGAACACACACAGGAGAAAAACCATTTAAATGTGTCCATTGTGATAAAAAGTTTACTCAAAATGGCGATTTAAAGAGTCATATTCGGACTCACACAGGAGAAAAACCATATAAATGTGTCCATTGTGATAAAAAGTTTACTCGAAACGGCGACTTAAAGAGTCATATTCGGACTCACACAGGAGAAAAACCATATAAATGTAATCATTGTCATACAAATTTTAGTCAAAAATACCATTTGAACAACCATATTCGAACTCACACAGGAGAAAAACTGTATGAATGTTCACATTGTGATAAAAAGTTTTTTTATAGAAGCACTTTGTATAGCCATATTCGAACACATACAGGCGAAAAACCATTTAAATGCAGTCACTGTGATAAAAAGTATTCTGAAAAAAGAAGTTTGGTTATGCATATTCAAAGACACACAGGAGAAAAACAATATAAATGCGGTCATTGTGATAAGAAGTTCTTTTATAAAAGAAGTTTGCTTCCCCATATTCGAACACACACAGGAGAAAAACCATATAAATGTGTCCATTGTGATAAAAAGTTTACTCAAAATGGCGACTTAAAGAGTCATATTCGGACTCACACAGGAGAAAAACCATATAAATGTGGTCATTGTTATAAAAATTTTAGTCGAAAATACCATTTGGAGCACCATATTCGAATACACACAGGAGAAAAACCGTATGAATGTGTTCATTGTTATAAAAAGTTTACTCTTAAAAAAACTATGGAAAATCATATTCGAATACATACAGGGGAAAAACCATATAAATGCACTCATTGTGATAAAAAGTTTTCTGATCAAAGAAGTTTGCTTCCCCATATTCGAACACACACAGGAGAAAAACCATTTAAATGTGTCCATTGTGATAAGAAGTTTACTCAAAATGGCGACTTAAAGAGTCATATTCGGACTCACACAGGAGAAAAACCATATGAATGTGATCGTTGTGATAAAAAGTTTTCTCATAAAATCACTTTGGACAGCCACATTCGAACTCACTCAGGAGAAAAACCATTTAAATGTGTTTATTGTCATAAAAAGTTTAGTCGAAAACTCTATTTGAATGACCATATTCGAATGCACACAGGAGAAAAACCATATAAATGTGGTCATTGTTATAAAAATTTTAGTCAAAAATACCATTTAAACAACCATATTCGAACTCACACAGGAGAAAACCCGTATGAATGTTCACATTGTGATAAAAACTTTACTCAAAAAAACTTGTTAGAAGTGCATATTAAGAAGCATATGAGTCAAAAATACAAACTTAAGTTGGTATGTGATCTTTGCAATACACCGTTTCGCCAAAAAAATAAGTTTCTTCAGCATATTCGAATGCACATACTATGAAGTTTACGGAAGCATTTTTTTTCTTCAAAAACCAACTGGATAAATTATTATATGAAATATAAAAGTATCTACCCTATAACATTTTTTTGTTTATTATTATTATTTACTCGTATACGACGCACAGTAGTCGTAAAAGTCCAAACCAAAGTGTGGATACCATTTTATTATTTTTCTGTGGTTTACCATTTCTACAAGGTTTTTGCGACTTTTTAGGTCTGGACTATACCTAAATTCAAAATAAAGAATGGTTATTTGTATTTCATTTAAGGGGAGGGGGCCATCCATAAGGAAAACAATTGCGCTTTCACCGTAAATATAATTTTGAAGGTATTTCTATGCTAATATATCTCGCGGGGGGGAGGGGGGCAGGGCCCCCGTGGCGCCTCCCCTAAATCCGCCCATGTTTGTATGTCAAAGGGTCACAAAGACGCAACGAACTAATATCTCTGACAAAAACGTAGCCAACATATACATTTGTCTGTCTTACTCGCACAGCTTTGTTTTAACAGAGACAACAATAACAGTTACTGGTAATTGTTAAGGCCTGAATATACCTACTATTTGTTTACAACCAAACCGAGATGTTGGCGATACTTTATATTAAGGGTATGCGTATTCTAGAGAGAAGAGTTGCGTTCGTTGCGCACAGTGAGAAGTTTTTTGCGAGTCAAGATAGAAAAACAAACAATATAACCCAGAAATTACAGGAAGAAAAAATAGGGTACAAATACATATTTGTAGCGAGCTGGCCAAATTCCAAAGGAAAAGGCCACGATTCTTTGAAGAAGAAGATTATGTTACATAACCTCAAAGTGCTAACGATTTAAAATGGATTACATTAAAATACAAAAAGGGAAAGATGTAGCTGAACATAAAGTAAAAGAAGAATTTGTGGATAGCACCATACACGTAAAACCGTTAAAAGAAGAAAATGTTACCCAATTTATCAAAAAAGAGTTGGTAGATGATGCACTTGATAGTTTTGATAATTCCAAAAATCATCGGGAGTCCTCTGTAAACTTAGATGAAGAAATAAAAATCGAGATTCAAGAACATGAAGTAAAATTTGAGAAAGAAGAAATCATCAATCAGTCCTTTGCGGATACTCAACAAAAGCAACATTGTGAGTTACATTTTAAAGGTTCTACTTTGAGCCAACAAATAAAAAGCAAATCAAAAAGAACTCTTGAAAAAAGTCTAGTTGATTCTGACATTTGCAATACAAATTCTACTCAAAAATTCCATTTGAACGACCATATTCGAATGCACACAGGAGAACAACCGTATGAATGTTCACATTGTGATAAAAAGTTTTTTTATAGAAGCACTTTGTATAGCCATATTCGAACACATACTGGCGAAAAACCATATAAATGCAGTCACTGTGATAAAAAGTATTCTGAAAAAAGGAGTTTGGTTTTGCATATTCAAAGACACACAGGAGAAAAACAGTATAAATGCGGTCATTGTGATAAGAAGTACTTTTATAAAAGAAGTTTGCTTCCCCATATTCGAACACACACAGGAGAAAAACCATTTAAATGTGATCATTGTTATAAAAAGTTTAATCAAAAGGGCGACTTAAAGAGTCATATTTGGACTCACACAGGAGAAAAGCCATATAAATGTGGTCATTGTTATAAAAATTTTAGTCGAAAATGCCATTTGAGGCACCATATTCAAATACACACAGGAGAAAAACCATATAAATGTGATCATTGTTATAAAAATTTTAGTCGAAAATACAATTTAAACAACCATATTCGAACACACACAGGAGAAAAACCATTTAAATGTGTTTATTGTCAGAAAAAGTTTAGTCGAAAATTTTATTTGAACGACCATATTCGAATGCACACAGGAGAAAAACCATATAAATGTGGTCATTGCTATAAAAATTTTAGTCAAAAATACCATTTGAACAACCATATTCGAACTCACACAGGAGAAAACCCGTATGAATGTGCACATTGTGATAAAAACTTTACTCAAAAAAACTTGTTAGAAGTGCATATTAGGAAGCATATGAGTCAAAAATACAAACTTAAGTTTGTATGTGATCTTTGCAATACACCGTTTCGCCAAAAAAATAAGTTTCTTCAGCATATTCGAATACACATACTATGAAGTTTTAGGAAGCATTTATTTTTGCTTCAAAAACCAACTGCATAAATTACTATATTATTATATGAAATATAAAAGTATCTACCCTATAACATTTTTTTGATGAAAACCAGTTCCAATACACACATTAAAAGTAACAAAATCTCATGAATCTTCATATGGAAATTCTAAAGTACTTTTACCCCAAGAAGTAATTTCAGACCAATGTTTATGGAGGTGTCATCTTTTTGTTTGTTTATTTACTAACAGAAACGCGATACAGCTTTGTGGTGTAAAATGTAGATGTCGCTAGTCGACTTTCAGGCTACCTAGTAGCGATGTTGCGTAGTTTCCACCTTATCATGAATTCAAATCATTATACTTAAATTAAAAATGTAAAAAACTTTATTGTGTATACTATAATTATGTTTAATAATATAGTATATTTAAATCTATTAAAATTAAACTACTAGTTCATATAAAACTCAAACAGAACTAATGTTTCTTAAAATTTACAATAAAATATCCAAAGTATGTTTCCAATAGGCAACACTGTACCCCTGTCAGTCATTTTACGACATTAGACTGTGAGTTTACACATTCTTTCTCTCTCTTTACGCGTACTAAGTGTAAACAATAGTCACTCCCCACCAGCGCCTCACCGTAGTTGGTTCACGCTTCAAACAAAGCATACGGTAGATTTCATCATGTCCCTTCTTGAGGTAAAAGTTCTTTGCAATGAACTCATTTTTTTACTGTAAAAAAATAGATCACTTCTAACTAGTGTGTTCAGTTATAAAATATGAACATTTTAGTACGCTTGAAGAATTTTTTTTTTTTTTTTTATTGTTAAAAAGTCCAAACCGTACCTAAATTCTCGTCCCATCAGGTGATTGACCAGCCCCTGGGCAATGAGCATCTGTCCACTTCTCAACATGCAGCCCCACCCGCAGTCACTGCTGTAGTTGGACCCGTTCAAAATCGGGAATTCTCGTCGGTAAGTCAACCAGATCCGGCTGGAAAAGTCCACTTTGAAGGCTTCGAAGCCCTCGTCTTCGGCAGTTATGTCGCTTTGGCTTTGGAAGGCTGCCACGTCTGTTCCCAATTCTGTAACAACAATATACCGGGTGTCTCATAAAAGAAAGTTTTGTGATGGAAAAAAAATCAAAATAAGCAACAAAAAAAACTAGATGAAACAAAATGTGCAATAATAATTTTTTTGTAGCTCCTTCTCCTCTCATCATTATTCTCAGGATATTTTAAAAGAAAAAATACCACAAAATAATAAAGTTCAACTTTTTGGGTCAAATACCGTAGAGTGGAACGAAAAAAAGAAACTTTCCATTGCAAAATTTCTACTAGGGTATAAAACAGTGACCCTCAGATTTGTTATCTGTTAATTTACACATGTGTGCTAAGTACATTTCCGCAATGTTTGTTTAAAATAATAATTATTAAATCAAATACGTATTATACATATTATGTGTTAAGGTGTTTCTTAAAATATATTTTTAGACATTTTGGAACGAAAAAATATAGGAAACAAAAAATGTTATTTTTTTTTGTTCCTTATACTATTATATATTATTATACATAAATATATAAAAAGTGGCTATTTTCACGTCCGACGTTACATGACCTAATTCTTTGGTTTGTTTGGGTTTTTTGTTCGTTAGGTGTTTTTGGGGGGGGGCGTAGCTGCCCCATTAAAACGAGGAGAATACAATTCTGACGAAAAATATACCTTAAAGGCTTTAAAAACCCTAAAAATCGGCCAAAAATATACTGGACGTGCACTATGTGGATTAATAGTTATTTATGGTACTAGTGGGTAAAGTAAGATATTGCCCATGAGAAAATTAACCTGCGAGGCGTCAGCCAAGCAGGTTAATTTTCGAGAGGGCAATATCGGTTTACCCATGAGTGCCATACAAGGTTTTATCCAACAAATAGCTTAGGAATTCATATTTTTATTAAAAATTTTAATGACATTTACAAAAAAATAATTTGACAACTGACAGTTGAGTGGGTAAAATAAATAATTATCCACTCAATAAAGTAAAAGCCACGCGAGGGTTATTATTGAGTTTATCTATTTAAAATAAAGCTGGTAATTGTCTTATCTGTATGTATTGTATACCCGTTATTTTACGTTAGACCCTAACGTTAGGGATCTAACATTCAAACCACATTCATCTAACGTTAGGTCAAATCGTTCTTGCGTTATTTCCCGCCAGGGCAGGCTGGTACTCGATTAAATTTGGTGTATACACATGATTTCTAGACAGTTTAAAACAAATTTAGAGGGCGTCCCTAAAAGTATGTTTTTTCAGGACCACCCTAATGTGTTTCAGTAAATATTGTTAATAAATACTAAAAACAAATAATATTTAGATGTTTTTATATCTAATATTTATTAGTATTGCACTTTTGTATATTAAATACTAGATGAAACGTTGCAAGCACCCTGTCAAAACATCGGCACTATTGTACACTAGAGCCATCTATTTTGCAAATTTCAAACTAGGTGTTTTGTTTCATTTTAAATTCTGTATCTTTAAAACATTATATTCTAGCAAAAAACTGTATATAACATTTTTTATAGGGCTTAAAAAGAGCTTTTATTTAAAATATAATTTTTTGAAATCGGGTTATAAATATGTGAGATATGCTAAAAAAACCTTTTACTGCTTTAAACGCCAATATCTCGAAAACTATGCGTTTTAGGAAAACGTTGTTTATAACATTTTTTGACCAATTTAAAATTATCTGTTATATAAGTGCTAAATTAACCAAATACAATAATAATTGCCTTAATTATAAACAAAAATCGCTAAAAATAGGAGTTTTACCCTATTTTTACCCCCTTACCCCAATCGTTTACCCCCAAAATCTAATCAGCTCTTCGGAATACGATAAGAAACAATATGCAAAAAACCGCAAGTCGATATCTCATGTAGAAATGGAGTTAGAGAGTTTACACCCAGACAGACGTAATTTTTTTTTACTGATTTCGACTCAGAATGGTCTAAAACGTCGAGAAATGTGAAAAAAAACGTGGTCAAAGATTTGGACTTTTCGGCGAAGATTTCAATACATCGGCACTCTTAGTAGCACTAAGTGCGGATGTAATAAATATTATTTATACATTTATTAAATATTATTATAAAATAAAGGTTAAAGCCCAGGGTATGTATTCTCGGGCTCGAGAGAACGCATTCCCGGGAGAAAGGTAGTGTGGGTTGCATATTCTTTCTCTCGAAACGCAAAACTACTTATTCTTGAACTTCACATCGCACGAAAATCGAGGAACTTTACTTCTACTACTCGGGAGCCTGAGAAGCGAGCGTTCACGGATATTTTGACATATAAGTTAGTCGCGCGCATTTAAATATAACCCTATTTTGGCTTTTGGTTTTGTGTTATTATTTTGAATACCGTTTTATTTTATAATAGTTAATGAAAGAAGCTTTTTTATATTTAGAAATTATTATACATATTATAATAATAATAATAATAATAACATAACGATGGACGATTTGGAAATTGTGGGGGCTGTTGCCCTTTTGGGAGATCTGCAAGATGCGGAAGATCAAATGGAGAACTAAGAACGGGAAGTGTTGGCTAGGACCGACCCTTTCCAACTTTCTAACAAAAAAATTGTAGTGAATTCAGGACTAAACAGCCCACTAATAACAAGAGGGTTGTCCTGAATAAAATTTAAAACTATTTTTTTTGTTGACTGCTGGTTGGCGCAGATCTTTTTCTGTTTTTATTTTCATTTTCAGTCATTTCTTACACTTTAATTTTTGGATATTAATTATAAAAAATATTCAAACCATAGCAACTTGCTTACAAATAATAAAAATAAAGACAGCCTGCGCACGCAAATTCGTGTCACATAATCTGATAGGTTAAAATCCGCTAAAATACTTGGCAACGCTGCAGCCGGCTCCAGAGATCCCATCACGCTCACTACTGTTCAAGAATAGCATTTTTTAACTTTGGGGAACTTTGATATGATGTGATCAATTCCCTTCCTACGAAAATTGTTCACGTTCTCTCGAGCCCGAGAATAGATACCCAGGAGCTGTTCACTCTTTAAAAGTCACTTTTGCTTCTACCCCTAAGAAATTACGTCACCAGAAATCTTTTTGATTGGACATTTTTGTGGGAAAAGAGTTAATTTTTTTTCAAAAAATTTTTTTCAATTTTTTTTTTCAAAAAAAAAAAATTATTTATTTTTTCTAAAAACTTACCTGTTTGATCGGCAGCTGGCAAGTCGATCCTGTGATAACATTTTCCCAGCAACCACACGGGAGATTCCTTCGAAAAATTCGTCTTCAACTTGATCCCAAATTTCACGTTGTTCCAAATCGACAAAAACCGATTTTTCACTTTCCCTTCGACTTCGGAAAAATTTTCCGCCGAACTGGAGGGAGAACTGTTCCGTGGAAAAAATATTGCGCGTTCACTGGCTACAACTTGAGTATTCATTTCGGTTTTTCTACTTAAAGCCCCCTAGTTTACGATTAAATGGTGATACTAGAATTTTGGGTGTGAAATTTTCATGTTTTTCACTTTTTAGGTTTGTTAGTTTGGTAACTACGATTTTGCTACATCTGGAACAAAACACAAAACATAATATTTTACTAGTTTTTTTTAATATTTTGTATTACTTTCCCAGGGAACATTTTGAAAAAAAATTATTGAGAAAAGTAAAAAAAATATATGATCTGTCAGTCTGTCTGTTTGTCTGGGGAATTTGTGACCACGATAACTCAAGAAACAGTTCAAATTTGGACCATAGGTTGATTATCCAAAGTTCTAGGCTGGGATTGTGTTTGGTAAAAATTAAGTGGGGTAAGGGGGTAAAAAAAAAATGTTTTTCAAAATATTTTTTTTTCAATTTTTCGTTCCACGAAAAAAGGAACTTTTTTGAAAAATTTAAGGCCTTTTTGTGTTTGGTGATGTAGTAAAAAATCACACTTGGATACATTAACCCCCTTATAGGGGCCCTATATTATCCATATACTATCCTCGATGAAATATTCATACAAAAAAGATTGATTTTTTTTATATTTACCCACAATTTATGAATATTTAACAAAAAAATATATTTAGGTCCCCTCCTTAGGAGACAGTTATTAGTAATTAACATATAACAGCCAAATGGCAAAAAAAGCACAATTTCACCCCATCAAAAATCTTGCCCTTGGCTTAGTTTAGACCATGGGTACTATACTTTAAATCTAGGTAGTTTTTATCTACCTATCTCTGTTTTTAGCATTTTTTAAACAGAGATAGGTAAATAAAAAGTACCTGGACTTAAAATATAGTACCCATGGTGTAAACTAAGCCCTTATATTAGGGGAAGTCGGGGTTAAATGGGCCGCTTTTTTTCATATCGAGTTTATGAAAAACCTGTAAACAATTTTCAAATATTTTCTATAGCAAAAGGTAGATTAATACTATAGTTAGAACATATTAATACTTCAGACAAATATTATTTATATAAAAAAAGTTATTAACGATAAACCAGTTAACCCCGCTGGACCAGTTAACCCCATAGGGCAGGGTTAACTGGATCACTACTCAGGGTTAACTGGTCCACTTACAAAAAAGTATTGTATTGTAATTATTGTGAATAAAAACGATTTGAAATCAAATCAAATTTAATTCTAACATAAAAATAGACAACATAATATGTTAAATATTAGATATATCTGAGGGTTAACTGGTCCGGGGTAAGTGGTCCATTTAACCCCGAACCAGTTAACCCTGAGTGACACCACTGAATAAAATCATAAAATTTTATTACTTAATAAGATATTAGAAGGCGGAAATTATGCAGAATAATTAATAAAATACTGAGTATATTAGGTAAAATATTAGTCTAGATCCTCCTATTAATAAAAAAGTATTAATTAAAAAAATAAAAGTTAAGGCAATTACCCACTTTTCATCGAAAAAAATTAACTTTCTTTACTACAACTTACACGTGGACAACACGGTCCGTCATAATATTATGACGGACCGTGTTGTCCACGTGTAAGTTGTAGTAAAGAAAGTATATACTTTAAACAATACTACTAACTAAATATCACTAGAATTTGCCCTAAGGCGGCAATACTAATAAAAAAGTTGATAAAATCCAGGTGGACCAGTTAACCCTGTAGCCCAGTTAACCCTGACTTCCCCTACTGTTATATATTGAATTTATTTAAAATTAGAGATTTAAAGGGGCAACATTAAAAATGGCTACTAAAAATAAAACAATACAATTTTAATACCATATTTGAGAAAATGACCTATTTAGTCCATAAAAGGAGTATTAGAAATAAGGTTATGATAATATAATCATAAAAACTGTTTCCCAAGGCAAACATGATTTTATCATCAAGGATTAAAAATATTTTTGGTCGACTAAGTAAATAAATAGTAGAATTACCTTTTATTTTGGAAAATTTTGCACTAACAAACGAAACTGTAACAATGGAAGTGACATTTGGTTGTCTGGTTGGCAAAACTGTTAAGGGTTGGGTAGAACAAGTTTTGACAAGAATCGATTCTTTCTCACAAGGTTAATTACAAGTAAAATCTTGCTTTTTTCACATTTTTTCATCATTTTTTGGATTATTTTAAATATTAATAATTAAATGTACAATTATATCATAATGTTTTCCTGTTCAAACAATTATATCTCAATTTTTACTTGACGTAAACGATTAACTGCAATTTTACCCATCCCTTAGTCAGGGCTGCCAACATCAAAATAAACCAAACAAAAATCAATAATTTTTCTTTGTTCAAAGTTTATTTAAGATAAATTTTATCATTTGCAAGCTATTTTTGGAAAAATTAGAAAGCTCTACAAAAATATAGGTTTATTTGTGATCGAAGTGAAAAGTTAAAAACAAAGTTATATTTTAGGTTATGTTTAATGTGAGTAAATTATTTTATCCAATACATACAGATAATGAGACAATTACCAGCTTTATTTTAAATAGATAAACTCAATAATAACCCCCGCGTGGCTTTTACTTTATTGAGTGGATAATTATTTATTTTACCCACTCAACTGTCACTTGTCAAATTATTTTCTTGTAAATGCCATTATAATTTTTAATAAAAATATGAATTTCTAAGCTATTTATTGGATAAAACGTTGTATGGCACTCATGGGTAAACCGATATTGCTCTCTAGTACCATAAATGACTATTATTTGAAGCCTTTAATACTTTGTCCTGAAAAATTTTCAAAACAATAACTCGAAAACGCTTTAAGGTGAAGACTGGGTTCTATCCAACTTTAAGTTCTCAAAAGGGATGATTACTGGTGGAAAATAAGGTTACCCTGTTAAAAAAAAAAACAAGTAGGGACTAGTAGGATCCAGTAGATTCCAATTCGTTTTCTACTGGTCTCTATTTGGTTCTATTAGAGTCGTTTTTGGTAAAAGTTTTGGTGGGATAAAAGTGCAAAAACTGTTATTTTATCTTACCGTGATTGGTAGTATAACAAAACATTTTTTGTAAGAAATTTATACTGTAAAATAATTTATTTTTGAAGTTATTATTTTTTAATATTTTATTTTTTTTAGTTCTAAATCATTAAAATATATGATTTTGATATGAGCTTGAGGGTAAATTGCTGACAAAATTTTGTACACCTTTACAAGGAAATCTTCAAAGATTTTCTCCAGATTACCTCCAAAGATTAATTCGAGTTTCTAAGATTTCCTTCAGATTAGCTTGTAACCCTAAAAGATTTCCTCAAGATTACCTCCAATTAGTAAACCTGAATTTCTCTGCGGTTTACCCCTCATATGATGTATAACTGTTTAGTATAATTATAATAAAATTTTTGCTAAAAGAACAACACATCTCAAAAAAATAAAAAAAAATCGTAAAAACTAAACTTTTTTTAATTAATTTTGGCCTTTTACAACATTTTTTTTCGCTATCAAGATTGTATAAGATTAAATATTTCAAATTATTAAATATTTTTATTTAATTATTTACAGATTAAGTAAAAAAAAAACAATAATGGAAAGTGAAAAAATCCAAAACATAAGAATAAAAGAAGAAATAGTAAGTCCCGAAAACATAAAAACTGAAATTGACCTGCAAGATGAAAACCAAAAAACAACAGACAATCAGTTCCAAACACCCGACCTTGAAATTAAGAGAGAGACAGAAGAAAAAACTACAAATACCAAGGAAATAAAATCAAACCTACCAAAATGCCTATTTTGTGATAAATTGTTTGCAAATAAATATAATTTAAAAACACATATGCTGTTACATAAAAAAAATCAAGTTTACATTGAAAATGAAGTTGAAATAAAAACAGAAATAGAATACAAACCAACTCGAATCGAAGATAATTCATTGTTAAACTTGCTAAAATGCAAAGTTTGTGAAAAATCGTACAAGAATAAGTACAGCTTGGAAAAACACCTATTACTGCACAAAAACAAAAATATTTGCCCATTCTGCGATAAAAAATTCAACCAGAAATCGATTTTAAACGAACATATCGCCACGCACAGTGGCCCGAAATCGATTTCGTGTCCACAGTGCGGTAAAACGTTCAACCAAAAATCCGACCTGAAAGTCCATTTAAAAACGCACAGTGGAGTTAAACCTTACCACTGTGCGTATTGCGATAAAAGCTTCCACACAAAAATTAACTGCGCGCAGCACACTAGAATTCACACAGGTGAAAAACCTTTTACTTGTAGCCAGTGCGGAAAATCTTTTATGAGGAAACACGATTTAAAATTTCACCTTCGAAAGCACAGTGGTGAGAAACCGTTTAAATGTGACCAATGCGAAAAATCTTTTATAAGAAAAGACTATCTGGATTATCATTCAAAAATTCATTCGGGGCCGTACGTGTGCAAAACTTGCAGTAACGCCTTTCCGGACGCAAGGCATTTCAAGCGACATCTACGCGAAAATCCTGAAACCTGTTTAAAAGTTAACCGAGAAGAAGAAGAAGTGAACATTAAACCTAAAACTGACGTGAATTTAGAAACAAATGAAGAAAAAATAAGAAGACATGAAGGTGAAATAGAAAAAAAGGTAGACGATGAAATCCAGCTAAGAATAGAACAGATGAAAGCATCCTTAGTTGAAAAATTAAACTTAACCGAGTTTAAGTGTACAGTTTGCGAAAGAATGCTTAAAAATAAACACGGTTTGATCCGCCATATGCGAACGCATACCGGTGAACGACCCTACGTGTGCGCGACGTGCGGAAAACGGTTCACTTTGCAGCACATCTTGACCAATCACATGATCACGCATACCGGGGAAAGACCTTATTCCTGCAAGCACTGCGATAAGAAATTTGGCAGCAGCGCAACGCTCGACGAGCATGTGCGTACGCACAGTGACGAGCGACCGCACGCATGCACCGACTGTGCGAAAACTTATAAGCACAAAAAACAATTGACGATTCACACGCGCCGACATACCGGGATTAGACCGTATGTGTGTCAACAGTGCTCCAAGGATTTTATACGTAAAGTTGACCTGTCGAAACATATACGTGTACATACTGGCGAGAAGCCTTACAGTTGTCCTTATTGCAAGAAATGTTTTACTGTGAAAAGTGGACTTAACACACATGTGCGTATACACAAACGTGAAATAGGAGATAATTGACGTCATATATGAAAAATTTGCAATGTCTCATGACAATTAAGCCTTGACTGCGTATTAGCATAACTCCACCCTGCCTCATCTTGGAAACATTTTTTATTATTAATGAAATTTAGTGGTTTTGCCATTAAATTTTGATAAAATAATGTTTTTAAGATGGGGCAGGGTGGAGTTATGTAAATACGCACTCAGTGCTGAACGCTAATGGAATAGTGTAACACCTGTGACGATCGCCACGGTTTGAGACATAAATATCAAATTCTTCATTGTAAATTAACAATATTTTCAAAGGACTATAAAATAAGCATGTCTCTTCAAGCGAGATAGTAAATTAAAAATCGCACAGTGAATATTTTCAAACCAGATTCGATTATTGGATGTGCGAATATACTGCGTAGTTTATTTTATAAAACATAACTATATTCTATACACAAACATATACTATTCAAACCTGTTGTAAAAATATTTACTGTGCGATTTTTAATTTACTATCTTGCTTGATGAAACAGACCTTTTTATAAAGGTATTTTATACCTCTTTAGAGTGATAATATTTACAGTAAATTTGTATTAACATACAATGTATATTATATTGTTTCTTTCTAATATTTCTTGAATATAAGTTCTTCTTTGAATCATCTATGTGTGACTTATTAATATAAGGTGAATATTATCGTCTATACTTCTATGGTCTATTTCATCAAGCAAGAGAGTAAATTAAAAATCGCACAGTAAATATTTTTACAACAGGTTCGAATAGTATATGTTTGTGTATAGAATATAGTTATGTTTTACAAAATAAACTACGCAGTATATTCGCACATCCAAAATTCGAATCTGTTTTGAAAATATTCACTGTGCGATTTTTAATTTACTCTCTTGCTTGATGAAATAGACCATGGTATTTAAATATTTACAATAATTTTGACATATGGGAACGTTCAAGTATTTCGTTATGCAAATTGTACCAAAATTCATACACTTCATACCCCGGTTCTCGCGTAATTATAGATTATAGAGATTTCATATTTTGGCTATCCCCCTAATAGGGGGTGTGTTAGGGGGGTAGCCAAAATATGAAATCTCTACAGCCTTGATTAACGCTAGAACCGAGGTATGAGGTGTATGAATTTTTGGTACATTTTGCGTTACGTAATACTTGAACGTTCCCTATTTTGTTTATCAGAGAATTTTAACCAAAATTTTCAAGAAACATCCAAAAATTGGAATAACAAAATAATAACAGCATCTAAGGCCTTAGAAAGAGAATCTACAAATTAGTTGGTTAGTGCCTTTTTATTAATAAATATTAAGACGTATTTTGTGTATCAATACCCCTAATTAACCCTATGTTATTACACCCTATTATGTCAAAGGAAGAAACTAGGATTAATGGTCCATTATAATAAATATTTTAACCTAGTTTCTACGGTCTTACAAAGCGGTTTTGGTCAATAAGACCTATCTAAAACATTTGGTCTCAAGTCCAGATTTAACTAATTAACCCTATCTTATTACACCCTATTATATCGAAGGAAGAAACTAGGATTAATGGTCCTTTATAATAAATATTTTAACCTAGTTTCTACGGTCTTACAAAGCGGTTTTGGTCAATAAGACCTATCTAAAACATTTGGTCTCAAGTCCAGATTTAACTAATTAACCCTATCTTATTACACCCTATTATATCGAAGGAAGAAACTAGGATTAATGGTCCATTATAATAAATATTTTAACCTAGTTTCTACGGTCTTACAAACCGGTTTTGGTCAATAAGACCTATCTAAAACATTTGGTCTCAAGTCCAGATTTAACTAATTAACCCTATCTTATTACACCCTATTATATCGAAGGAAGAAACTAGGATTAATGGTCCTTTATAATAAATATTTTAACCTAGTTTCTACGGTCTTACAAACCGGTTTTGGTCAATAAGACCTATCTAAAACATTTGGTCTCAAGTCCAGATTTAACTAATTAACCCTATCTTATTACACCCTATTATATCGAAGGAAGAAACTAGGATTAATGGTCCTTTATAATAAATATTTTAACCTAGTTTCTACGGTCTTACAAACCGGTTTTGGTCAATAAGACCTATCTAAAACATTTGGTCTCAAGTCCAGATTTAACTAATTAACCCTATCTTATTACACCCTATTATATCGAAGGAAGAAACTAGGATTAATGGTCCTTTATAATAAATATTTTAACCTAGTTTCTACGGTCTTACAAAGCGGTTTTGGTCAATAAGACCTATCTAAAACATTTGGTCTCAAGTCCAGATTTAACTAATTAACCCTATCTTATTACACCCTATTATATCGAAGGAAGAAACTAGGATTAATGGTCCTTTATAATAAATATTTTAACCTAGTTTCTACGGTCTTACAAACCGGTTTTGGTCAATAAGACCTATCTAAAACATTTGGTCTCAAGTCCAGATTTAACTAATTAACCCTATCTTATTACACCCTATTATATCGAAGGAAGAAACTAGGATTAATGGTCCTTTATAATAAATATTTTAACCTAGTTTCTACGGTCTTACAAAGCGGTTTTGGTCAATAAGACCTATCTAAAACATTTGGTCTCAAGTCCAGATTTAACTAATTAACCCTATCTTATTACACCCTATTATATCGAAGGAAGAAACTAGGATTAATGGTCCATTATAATAAATATTTTAACCTAGTTTCTACGGTCTTACAAACCGGTTTTGGTCAATAAGACCTATCTAAAACATTTGGTCTCAAGTCCAGATTTAACTAATTAACCCTATCTTATTACACCCTATTATATCAAAGGAAGAAACTAGGATTAATGGACCTTTATAATAAATATTTTAACCTAGTTTCTACGGTCTTACAAACCGGTTTTGGTCAATAAGACCTATCTAAAACATTTGGTCTCAAGTCCAGATTTAACTAATTAAGGGCTACTTGCACCAATGATGGTTTAACTTTAAACTTGGATTAAATTGACGGCCGACCAATCAGAACTCAGCATTTTTAACTTAAACTCGGTTTAGCTGAGATAATCCCGTACCAAAAGTTGGTGCAAGTGGCCCTAACCCTATCTTATTACACCCTATTATATCAAAGGAAGAAACTAGGATTAATGGTCCTTTATAATAAATATTTTAACCTAGTTTCTACGGTCTTACAAAGCGATTTTGGTCAATAAGACCTATCTAAAACATTTGGTCTCAAGTCCAGATTTAACTAATTAACCCTATCTTATTACACCCTATTATATCGAAGGAAGAAACTAGGATTAATGGTCCTTTATAATAAATATTTTAACTTAGTTTCTACGGTCTTACAAACCGGTTTTGGTCAATAAGACCTATCTAAAACATTTGGTCTCAAGTCCAGATTTAACTAATTAACCCTATCTTATTACACCCTATTATATCGAAGGAAGAAACTAGGATTAATGGTCCTTTATAATAAATATTTTAACCTAGTTTCTACGGTCTTACAAACCGGTTTTGGTCAATAAGACCTATCTAAAACATTTGGTCTCAAGTCCAGATTTAACAAGTATAAAAATGTTTTTAAGATGGGGCAGGGTGGAGTTATGTTTATGCGCACTCAGGGTTGAATGTTCGTGAGATATTGTAACAGCTAAATGCAAACTTAATTTTCCTTTAGCAATCTGAATATGCTGAATCAAATGAACTTCTCCATCATATTTTTTATCGCACTGTTTACACTGGAATCTTCTCTCTCCAGTGTACGTTTGAATATGCACCAACAAACTAGATTTATGTGTTTTTTTTTTGACAATGCTTACATTTAAATGGCTTCTCATCTACATTAAATATTTTCTTTAATCTACAGTTAATCTCAACAAAACTGGAAAAGTGGGGTTATAAAAAAAATTACATTGTGAACTATCTTTCATTTGACAAATATTTGTTTACTTGTTAATAAATTTAGTGTCAATATTGTTATTGCCACATCAATGTCAAAGTCAAAAAATGTTTGTGTATTTTTTTAAAATTGGGAGAGGTAAAGCAGAAAAACAAGAATACTCAAAGAATACTGGTGTAAAACCCATAATTATAATTTTTAAATTAAGGAACTATGAAGAATACCTAGTTGTAGGAGACCAATATACTAGTAGTGTTTTTTAAAAATAAAGGTATTTAAAACAAGTTTATTAGATACAAAATATATTGATAAGGGGATTTAATAATAGACATTTTAGAATAGGGATATTTTAGAGCAGAAATACAGTAATTAACAATAGAGATACGCTTCAAAATCCAAATAGTATTTACTAACCACAAATGCATAGAATAACATATGATTTTTGACATGGTTAAACTAACCTTATTTTTCAAACAGGCATAACCCCATTTTAATAATCCACATTCACACAACTAAATTTTATGGAAAACATGAAATTTTACTTAACCCCACTTTTCCAGTTTTGTTGAAATCAACTGTACATGACTGTGAATGGCCTGAGATAGTCTCTGGAATGGCTTTTCTCCTGTATGAATTCGAATATGCTTCAATAAACTGCTTTTTCGGGTAAACGTTTTTTTGCAAATCTCACATTCAAACGTCTTTTCTTCTACATGAATTCTAATATGCCCTTTAAAAGAGTGTTTATGCGTAAACTTTTTTTTGCAGATCTCACATTCAAACGGCTTTTCTCCTGTATGAATTCGAATATGCTCCAATAAATGGATTTTTTGAGTCAACTTTTTTTTGCAAATCTCACACTCAAATCGCTTTTCTCCTGTATGAATTCGAATATGCCGTGTTAAACTGCGTTTTTGGCTAAACTTTTTTTTGCAAATGTCACATTCAAACGGCTTTTCTCCTGTATGAATTCGAGAATGCTCCAATAAATAGATTTTTCGGGTAAACGTTTTTTTGCAAGTGTCACATTCAAACGGATTTTCTCCTGTATGAATTCGAATATGCTCCAACAAATTGGTTTTTTGGGTAAACTTTTTTTTGCAAATCTCACAGTTAAATGGCTTTTCTCCTGTATGAGTTCGAATATGCTTCGATAAACTGCTTTTTCGGGTAATGGTTTTTTTGCAAATCTCACATTCAAACGGCTTTTCTTCAGTATGAACTTTAATATGCTTTTTAAAAGAGTTTTTATGTGTAAACTTTTTTTTGCAAACTTCACATTTAAACGGTTTTTCTCCTGTATGAATTCGAGTATGCTCCAATAAATATTTTTTTCGGGTAAACGTTTTTTTGCAAGTGTCACATTCAAACGGCTTTTCTCCTGTATGAGCTTTAATATGCTCGTTAAACGAGCTTTTATGCGTAAACTTTTTTTTGCAAATCTCACATTTAAACGGATTTTCTCCTGTATGAATTCGAATATGCTCCAATAAATTGCTTTTTTGGGTAAACTCTCTTTTGCAAATCTCACATTCAACCGGCTTTTCTCCTGTATGAGTTCGAATATGCTTTAATAAATTGATTTTTCGGGCAAACGTTTTATTGCAAATCCCACATTCAAACGGCTTTTCTCCCGTATGAGCTTTAATATGATCGTTAAACACGCTTTTATGCGTAAACGTTTTTTTGCAAATCTCACATTCAAACGGTTTTTCTCCTGTATGAGTTCGCATATGCTCTATTAAATAAAAATTTCGAGTATACGTTTTTTTGCAAATCCCACATTCAAACGGCTTTTCTCCTGAATGAACTTTAATATGCCTGTAAAACCCACTATTATGCGCAAACTTTTTTTTGCAATGCTTACATTCAAACGGTTTTTCTCCTGTATGAGTTCGAATATGCTCCAATAAGTACACACTCTGTGTAAACGTTTTTTTGCAAATTTCACATTCAAGCGGTTTTTCTCTCATATGAACTTGATTATGCCTGTAGAGCCCACTTTTTTGCGTAAACTTTTTTTTACAATGCTCACACTTAAATGGCTTTTCTTTTGCATGTGTGTGAATATGTTGAATTAAATTTTTTTTACGAGCAAACTTTTTTTTGCAATGTACACACTGAAATGGCCATGAATATTTGGATCTTTTATTACATAAATCAAATCCATATTCCTTTTTCTGAAAGAGCAGAACATCCAAATCTAGTTGATCAATACTTTCTTCTTTTTTAAATTGTATTATGTTTTCATCAATTTCAATTTTTAAATCTTCGTAGTCAGAATCATCTTTGATCTTTATACTTTGAGAAAGCTCTTCATTATTACCCGCAAAGTCTTCATTTTTTTCTTCAATCTTTATTTCGTCAGATTCAAAGCCAACTTCTTTCTTTATTGTATTGTGTAATTTATTAATATTAGATTCATTAATATTTTCAAAATCATCATCAAATTCTTTTTTTATTTCAATCATATTTTCATGAATGTTATTTTTTCTTTCAACAACATCCATTCCTTCAAATGTTTATAAGACTCCAGACTATAGTTTTCTATAAATAAAAAATCACAACAAATAATATTTTAATTTAAGCAATATAGGGAATGCTGTAAGTATTCTTTATAAGTATTAATTTATAGCATACTATAATATGGTGGTCCAAAAAAAAATTATTTACCTAATCTTTTCTATGGTCTGTTTCTTCAAGCAAGATAGTAAATTAAAAATCGCACAGTTAATATTTTTACAACAGGTTTGAATAGTATTTGTTTGTGTATAGAATATAGCTATATTTTATACAATAAACTACGCAGTATATTCGCACATCCAGTATTCGAATCTGTTTTGAAAATATTCACTGTGCGATTTTTAATTTACTATCTTGCTTGAAGAAACAGACCATATTTGTCGTGGTAAAAACGCCCCTAGAGTAAAAATTTATATAGATAACCCTAAGAGGTACTTTTAGGGCCCTAAAAACCCTAAAATATCGCAAATATCGATAACATTCGTATAGAAATCAGCTCTATGCGTAACAGACCATGGTCTGTTTCTTCAAGCAAGATAGTAAATTAAAAATCGCACAGTGAATATTTTTAAAACAGATTCGAATATTGGATGTGCGTGTATAGTGCCTAGTTTATTTTATAAAAAGTAAGTATATTCTATACACAAACATATACTATTCAAACCTGTTGTAAAAATATTTACTGTGCGATTTTTATTTTACTATCTTCCTTGAAAAAACAGACCATACTATTCAGAGTTTCATGCTTATAGAATAAAAACTTATCGAATAGAATCTTACAAATTTTTAAAGCTTCTTTTGGCTGAATTTTTATTACATATTAGTTGCCTAATAACCGATAAAATTATAGTTTAAACTGATCAAAATAAAATGCATTTTTTTGGAGGTTATGTTATTTAGATTGAAATAAATTTTTAGTATCAAATTTAAAAATACTGCAGTTATCTTTACGAAAATATTTATTTACCTTATCTATCTGCTTTAAGTATAATAAAATGTGCTTCTTGCATTTCTTTCTTCCACGTTTCAATAATCGTTTGTATAAATGAATGACAGCGCGTTGTTGTCAGATTTCAAAGCCTGCTTGTTTCAGGGATGGTTATTTCGATTCTCATAAAGTGGCGTTTACACTTGAACAACAACAGTGACTACATTTAGACGCGTAGCGCTAACTACCGGTATTTATAAGTTTCGACAGCAGTCTGTCTCTGTCAAGTTGTTTTAGAGAAAGAGAGAATGATAGAGAAGTTATAAATACCGGTAGTTAGCGCTATGTGTAAACGTAGTCAGTGTGGCGGTTGAAAACTACACTCACACACTGCCGCGTACCAACGAACTAATAATTCTTCTCTTAAGAATAGGCATTTCATTCGTTAAAACTGACAAAAAAATTTAAAAAATGAGATATTTGCGCATACGGACTAGAAAAAAGCTATTCTCTGTTGTGCAAGAATCTTGTAACCTGGAAATTGCGCAAAACATGCTTAAACATGTTACACAGTTAACCTACATTCAGGCCTATTCACATGTACCATTGAAATCTATTCAATATTGACAAAAATTACAATCCCATGCAGTTTTAATACAGTTGACTTAAATGACCTTGCAATTTTCGTCAATATTGCCACAAATCTCAATATCAATGGTACATGTGAATAGGCCTGATTTACTTATAGAGCTATAGCGATTAATTTGTTCAGAATTGACGCCAAGAAAAACCAACAAGCGAGAAAAAACTAAACGATTTAAAGCGCATGCTCTATTTTATACCATATGATGGTCTTAAATTCTATCCTATCTACATAGGTTTAACATACACACATAGGACTTTTCAGCTTAGCAAGGCAGCTTTGACCTTGACGATAAGTGTTTGTAATTTTAATTATCTTCTTCTTCTTCCTTTTTTTGGCCTTTAGTGAGATAATTAGCCAGATCACTCTTAGTTACTCAATTCACCAAGAGTGGTTCTTGTCTGGCTTTTCACCATGCCCACTCCTGTTTTGATTATAGAAAATTTTCAGTCTTCTGTAAGACCTTTTCTTTTTCTTTTCCTTCTTCCCTTTTCGTGTTTGCTGTTGGTTGTGTTAGCTGTTGACAAGGTTGTTCTTTCTAATTTGTAATTATATTTGCGCATGCGCTAGTATATAAAAAAATTCTGTACGTATAAAAACTTCTTCACGTGTTTGTTGCTTCCAAATCAAAATTTATCAGCGTTATAAATTATTAAAAAACATAAAATTATCTTCTGACTCCAATATAATCACATGTTCGTCATTTTACTGCACATCATCCATACAATCACTATAAAATATATCAAATCGAATCCAGGGCATATCTAAGATAGCAAATAAATAAATAACTATACTAAAACACTTGATGCTAAAAATTAAACGCGATTAACGGATTACATAATTCTTGCCAAAAGTACTTGTTCCTCGTTTCACGGGTGAAAAGCAACTGTAATTTTAATTATGTTTGGACTTTTTGGTTTGGTTTTTTTTTGCATCTCTCACATTCAAACATCCTTTGCATGGACTCTACTATGCACATTGTACGCGCTTTTATGCGTGAACCTTTTTTTGCAATGCCCACATTCAAACGGCTTTTCTCCCGTATGAATTCGAACATGTTCGATTAAATTTTTTTTTTGGGTAAACGTTTTTTTGCAAAGTTCACATTCATACTGCTTTTCTCCTGTGTGAACCTTAATATGCTCGTTAAACCCGCTTTTATGCGTGAACCTTTTTTTGCAATGCCCACATTCAAACGGCTTTTCTCCCGTATGAGTTCGAATATGCCGCATTAAACTGCCTTGTTGGTTGAACGTTTTTTTGCAAAAATCACATTCAAACGGCTTTTCTCCCGTATGAGTTCGAATGTGCTCCATTAAACAGCTTTTTCGACCAAATTTTTTTTCGCAAAACTCACATTCAAACGGCTTCTCTCCTGTATGAGTTCGAGAATGCTGGTTTAAACTGCTTTGATGGGCAAACTTTTTATTGCAATGTACACACCAAAATGACCATTCCACTATATGAAGCTGAATGTGCCGATCCAGTTGGCCTTTACATTTGAAGCTTTTATTACATAACTCACACCCGTGTTCCTTCCTCTGAATGAGCAAAACATCCAAATCGACTTGATCAATACTTTCTTCTTTTTTATATTGTATTATATTTTCAACAATTTCAGTTGTTGTATCTTCATAGTCGGAATCAACTTTGTTCTCTACTTTTTGAGAAAATTCTTCATTATTGTCCACAAAGTCTTCATTTTTTTCTTCACTTTTTATTTTAACAGATTCAAAGCCAACTTCTTTTTTTATTGTTTTGTGTAATTCATTAATATTAGATTCATTAATATCATCAAATTCATCATCAAATTCTTTTTTTATGAAAATCATATTTTCGTCAATTTTAGTTTTTTGTTCAATACCTTCCATCCCTTTAAATGTTTATAAGACTGCAGACTATAGTTATCTATAAATAAAAAATCATAACAAAATTTTAATTTAAGTTTTTTAACCCTTCAACTGCGGAAAAAGTCTAAATGAAACGTACATAGAGTGCGATTATAAAGTGTCGAACAGTTTGAAAAGAAAATACTCTTCGTTTGAAGCCACGCCTTTGTTAGAGTTGTGCGCGACAAGCCCATGTGATTGCTACGTACAACAGCTCGGTGGCCAGTAAAACGCACACAGCTTTCTTGCATTTTACTCATCGCTAATGCCAGTTTTGCATTAAAAAGTGTTCGGCACTTTATAATCGCACGGTATATGCATAAGAACGTTTTCAGCAGTTTCAGGCGGTTAATATTTATTTGTGGAAAATGTATAAATACGCCCACAGCAGCTAAAGGGTTAAGCAATACAGGGTGCCCGTTTTTCAAGCTCAAGATAAGATAAGATAAGATAATCTTTATTAGTCCATAAGCTATTTTACAATAGATTAGACACGTCAAATAAAATAAAGCGTGGGCATCTCGATTATTATAAGAGATACAAAAACTATTGAATTAGGAAAAAGTTGCGCATTTTTATGCTGATCAATAATCTAAAAGAAAACTTGACCTATTATTTTTTGTTATTTAATTATTGCAAAAAAAAAAATAAAAATCCTGAGTTTCGTTTTTATTATTTTGAGCGAAAACGGACAAAGCTAGATGTATTATATACTATGAAAACCTGTTGTAAGAATATTTACTGTGCGATTTTTAATTTACTATCTTGCTTGAAAAAAACAGACCATAGTAATCAAATCATGCATTCGTGAAAACAGAGTCTATAAGCCTGTTAAAGCAGTCTTGATCTTGTCTTATATTAGACAAGTTTCATGCTCTTTGTTGGCCTTTCTTTTCTTATTACATATAAAACTTGCCTAAAGCTGTGGGCCTAGATGGCCTGTATATGGCTCATATATATATATATATAAAACCATCTTTAAAACTGTTCAAAACAAAATGATTTTTTTTAGGTTATGTTATTTAGATTAAAATAAATGCTCACTATCTACAAATCCAATAATACTGCAGTTATCTTTACGAAAAAGTTTGTTTATTTATTTACCTTATCGGTCTGCTTTAGGCGTAATAAAATGTGATTTGTGTTTTTCTTTCTTACACTGACGTTTGGACAACCGATGTTTGTAAAATGTCACTGCCTTGTTGTCAGATTTCGAGATTTACTCGTTTCAGGGATGTTTTTTTTTTTTCGATTTTTATTATCCCAATCTGGCAATTTATTTACTTAAATTCCAATTTTTTTGCACTCAGCACATTATTAAATATCGGTTTTTGACTTAGCGTGTTTTAGTAATAACCGATTTTATTACTGTGAAGTAGCCGTTTAATTTGGAAATTACTTTTGGCTATCCCTGAAATTTTCAAGATGGCTACCCAAGACCATTGAGGTAGAGTGGGGAGAGTGCCAGAGCCGTTTAAATTTCTTGTGCCGATTTTGATTTGCGCATCTATCTAACTCTCTCTAAAATTCCGTTCAAACGGTCTTGCGCACTTCGAAATACACAAAGATAGCCACTCGGTCAGACAGAATTCCTGCTTCCCCCACTCTAATTCATTGAAAAACAAATGTGAACTAAATTTTAGGTTACAAGTCTTACAGAAGACCAGGCCAAAAGAAAGCGATGGGACGGTAACAACCAGGCAAACCATCTGCAGAAACTAACCAGAGAGCAGCGAGCTGGCTAATTTACAAAGGCAAAGGCCAAAAATAAAAAAGAAGAAGAAATTTTAGGTTAGTTTAAAAACAAAGTCGAAGTAACTGCGCAAATTCAAACTGCAAAACAAAGCTCCTTTGTCGGCACAGTTTGTCCACGCGCAGCCTGGTCGAATGGCACTCTCCCCTCTCTACCTCAATGCCCAAGACTAAAAATGTAACCAATCCATAAAATTAAAAGAAGAAGAAGAAGACTAAAAATTTTTAGTAAAAGTAGACTTCGTGGCGAATACGTTGAAAATGGCCTTTTTGCGATCTTAAAAGTGGAAACAAAGTGTCTTTAACACTGGTAGGTTGGTTATATTTTGGAAAATATGATTAAGATAACAAAATTGTGTATTTGGATACAAAATAAACATAGAAATGAGGTCATGTTTATTTTTGATAAAAACTCGCATATTAAAAATTAAGTTGCCAAACACATATTATTATAACTGAAATGATTTAAATTCCAATATAACATTTTAAGTAAAAAAATACACAAAAAGTAACTAACTATAAACAAGAGTAACAGGTGTGATCAAATAATATTTTTTAGTCTGTTTTTACTTCCACTCCATAAAATAAAATATTTTTCTATTCTAAATGACCTAGAAAAGGTTGCAGGTGTGAAATTTTGGGAAAAAATAAACATTTGTTTTTTTTTAAAGTACATTTACCCATCTCGATATTTTCAAAATTTTCAGGAAACGCAAAAAAACGATTTAAAACGCATTTAAATTCTTTTTGGAAAACATTACAAAACTTATTACATCAAAAATTATTCATCTGACAGGTTGTGGAGTTCCATGGAATGAGCTTTAATATGATCGTTAAACACGCTTTTATGCGTAAACTTTTTTTTGCAAATCTCACATTCAAACGGTTTTTCTCCTGTATGAGTTCGCATATGCTCTATTAAATAAAAATTTCGAGTATACGTTTTTTTGCAAATCCCACATTCAAACGGCTTTTCTCCTGAATGAACTTTAATATGCCTGTAAAACCCACTATTATGCGCAAACTTTTTTTTGCAATGCTTACATTCAAACGGTTTTTCTCCTGTATGAGTTCGAATATGCTCCAATAAGTACACACTCTGTGTAAACGTTTTTTTGCAAATTTCACATTCAAGCGGTTTTTCTCTCATATGAACTTGATTATGCCTGTAGAGCCCACTTTTTTGCGTAAACTTTTTTTTACAATGCTCACACTTAAATGGCTTTTCTTTTGCATGTGTGTGAATATGTTGAATTAAATTTTTTTTACGAGCAAACTTTTTTTTGCAATGTACACACTGAAATGGCCATGAATATTTGGATCTTTTATTACATAAATCAAATCCATATTCCTTTTTCTGAAAGAGCAGAACATCCAAATCTAGTTGATCAATACTTTCTTCTTTTTTAAATTGTATTATGTTTTCATCAATTTCAATTTTTAAATCTTCGTAGTCAGAATCATCTTTGATCTTTATACTTTGAGAAAGCTCTTCATTATTACCCGCAAAGTCTTCATTTTTTTCTTCAATCTTTATTTCGTCAGATTCAAAGCCAACTTCTTTCTTTATTGTATTGTGTAATTTATTAATATTAGATTCATTAATATTTTCAAAATCATCATCAAATTCTTTTTTTATTTCAATCATATTTTCATGAATGTTATTTTTTCTTTCAACAACATCCATTCCTTCAAATGTTTATAAGACTCCAGACTATAGTTTTCTATAAATAAAAAATCACAACAAATAATATTTTAATTTAAGCAATATAGGGAATGCTGTAAGTATTCTTTATAAGTATTAATTTATAGCATACTATAATATGGTGGTCCAAAAAAAAATTATTTACCTAATCTTTTCTATGGTCTGTTTCTTCAAGCAAGATAGTAAATTAAAAATCGCACAGTTAATATTTTTACAACAGGTTTGAATAGTATTTGTTTGTGTATAGAATATAGCTATATTTTATACAATAAACTACGCAGTATATTCGCACATCCAGTATTCGAATCTGTTTTGAAAATATTCACTGTGCGATTTTTAATTTACTATCTTGCTTGAAGAAACAGACCATATTTGTCGTGGTAAAAACGCCCCTAGAGTAAAAATTTATATAGATAACCCTAAGAGGTACTTTTAGGGCCCTAAAAACCCTAAAATATCGCAAATATCGATAACATTCGTATAGAAATCAGCTCTATGCGTAACAGACCATGGTCTGTTTCTTCAAGCAAGATAGTAAATTAAAAATCGCACAGTGAATATTTTTAAAACAGATTCGAATATTGGATGTGCGTGTATAGTGCCTAGTTTATTTTATAAAAAGTAAGTATATTCTATACACAAACATATACTATTCAAACCTGTTGTAAAAATATTTACTGTGCGATTTTTATTTTACTATCTTCCTTGAAAAAACAGACCATACTATTCAGAGTTTCATGCTTATAGAATAAAAACTTATCGAATAGAATCTTACAAATTTTTAAAGCTTCTTTTGGCTGAATTTTTATTACATATTAGTTGCCTAATAACCGATAAAATTATAGTTTAAACTGATCAAAATAAAATGCATTTTTTTGGAGGTTATGTTATTTAGATTGAAATAAATTTTTAGTATCAAATTTAAAAATACTGCAGTTATCTTTACGAAAATATTTATTTACCTTATCTATCTGCTTTAAGTATAATAAAATGTGCTTCTTGCATTTCTTTCTTCCACGTTTCAATAATCGTTTGTATAAATGAATGACAGCGCGTTGTTGTCAGATTTCAAAGCCTGCTTGTTTCAGGGATGGTTATTTCGATTCTCATAAAGTGGCGTTTACACTTGAACAACAACAGTGACTACATTTAGACGCGTAGCGCTAACTACCGGTATTTATAAGTTTCGACAGCAGTCTGTCTCTGTCAAGTTGTTTTAGAGAAAGAGAGAATGATAGAGAAGTTATAAATACCGGTAGTTAGCGCTATGTGTAAACGTAGTCAGTGTGGCGGTTGAAAACTACACTCACACACTGCCGCGTACCAACGAACTAATAATTCTTCTCTTAAGAATAGGCATTTCATTCGTTAAAACTGACAAAAAAATTTAAAAAATGAGATATTTGCGCATACGGACTAGAAAAAAGCTATTCTCTGTTGTGCAAGAATCTTGTAACCTGGAAATTGCGCAAAACATGCTTAAACATGTTACACAGTTAACCTACATTCAGGCCTATTCACATGTACCATTGAAATCTATTCAATATTGACAAAAATTACAATCCCATGCAGTTTTAATACAGTTGACTTAAATGACCTTGCAATTTTCGTCAATATTGCCACAAATCTCAATATCAATGGTACATGTGAATAGGCCTGATTTACTTATAGAGCTATAGCGATTAATTTGTTCAGAATTGACGCCAAGAAAAACCAACAAGCGAGAAAAAACTAAACGATTTAAAGCGCATGCTCTATTTTATACCATATGATGGTCTTAAATTCTATCCTATCTACATAGGTTTAACATACACACATAGGACTTTTCAGCTTAGCAAGGCAGCTTTGACCTTGACGATAAGTGTTTGTAATTTTAATTATCTTCTTCTTCTTCCTTTTTTTGGCCTTTAGTGAGATAATTAGCCAGATCACTCTTAGTTACTCAATTCACCAAGAGTGGTTCTTGTCTGGCTTTTCACCATGCCCACTCCTGTTTTGATTATAGAAAATTTTCAGTCTTCTGTAAGACCTTTTCTTTTTCTTTTCCTTCTTCCCTTTTCGTGTTTGCTGTTGGTTGTGTTAGCTGTTGACAAGGTTGTTCTTTCTAATTTGTAATTATATTTGCGCATGCGCTAGTATATAAAAAAATTCTGTACGTATAAAAACTTCTTCACGTGTTTGTTGCTTCCAAATCAAAATTTATCAGCGTTATAAATTATTAAAAAACATAAAATTATCTTCTGACTCCAATATAATCACATGTTCGTCATTTTACTGCACATCATCCATACAATCACTATAAAATATATCAAATCGAATCCAGGGCATATCTAAGATAGCAAATAAATAAATAACTATACTAAAACACTTGATGCTAAAAATTAAACGCGATTAACGGATTACATAATTCTTGCCAAAAGTACTTGTTCCTCGTTTCACGGGTGAAAAGCAACTGTAATTTTAATTATGTTTGGACTTTTTGGTTTGGTTTTTTTTTGCATCTCTCACATTCAAACATCCTTTGCATGGACTCTACTATGCACATTGTACGCGCTTTTATGCGTGAACCTTTTTTTGCAATGCCCACATTCAAACGGCTTTTCTCCCGTATGAATTCGAACATGTTCGATTAAATTTTTTTTTTGGGTAAACGTTTTTTTGCAAAGTTCACATTCATACTGCTTTTCTCCTGTGTGAACCTTAATATGCTCGTTAAACCCGCTTTTATGCGTGAACCTTTTTTTGCAATGCCCACATTCAAACGGCTTTTCTCCCGTATGAGTTCGAATATGCCGCATTAAACTGCCTTGTTGGTTGAACGTTTTTTTGCAAAAATCACATTCAAACGGCTTTTCTCCCGTATGAGTTCGAATGTGCTCCATTAAACAGCTTTTTCGACCAAATTTTTTTTCGCAAAACTCACATTCAAACGGCTTCTCTCCTGTATGAGTTCGAGAATGCTGGTTTAAACTGCTTTGATGGGCAAACTTTTTATTGCAATGTACACACCAAAATGACCATTCCACTATATGAAGCTGAATGTGCCGATCCAGTTGGCCTTTACATTTGAAGCTTTTATTACATAACTCACACCCGTGTTCCTTCCTCTGAATGAGCAAAACATCCAAATCGACTTGATCAATACTTTCTTCTTTTTTATATTGTATTATATTTTCAACAATTTCAGTTGTTGTATCTTCATAGTCGGAATCAACTTTGTTCTCTACTTTTTGAGAAAATTCTTCATTATTGTCCACAAAGTCTTCATTTTTTTCTTCACTTTTTATTTTAACAGATTCAAAGCCAACTTCTTTTTTTATTGTTTTGTGTAATTCATTAATATTAGATTCATTAATATCATCAAATTCTTTTTTTATGAAAATCATATTTTCGTCAATTTTAGTTTTTTGTTCAATACCTTCCATCCCTTTAAATGTTTATAAGACTGCAGACTATAGTTATCTATAAATAAAAAATCATAACAAAATTTTAATTTAAGTTTTTTAACCCTTCAACTGCGGAAAAAGTCTAAATGAAACGTACATAGAGTGCGATTATAAAGTGTCGAACAGTTTGAAAAGAAAATACTCTTCGTTTGAAGCCACGCCTTTGTTAGAGTTGTGCGCGACAAGCCCATGTGATTGCTACGTACAACAGCTCGGTGGCCAGTAAAACGCACACAGCTTTCTTGCATTTTACTCATCGCTAATGCCAGTTTTGCATTAAAAAGTGTTCGGCACTTTATAATCGCACGGTATATGCATAAGAACGTTTTCAGCAGTTTCAGGCGGTTAATATTTATTTGTGGAAAATGTATAAATACGCCCACAGCAGCTAAAGGGTTAAGCAATACAGGGTGCCCGTTTTTCAAGCTCAAGATAAGATAAGATAAGATAATCTTTATTAGTCCATAAGCTATTTTACAATAGATTAGACACGTCAAATAAAATAAAGCGTGGGCATCTCGATTATTATAAGAGATACAAAAACTATTGAATTAGGAAAAAGTTGCGCATTTTTATGCTGATCAATAATCTAAAAGAAAACTTGACCTATTATTTTTTGTTATTTAATTATTGCAAAAAAAAAAATAAAAATCCTGAGTTTCGTTTTTATTATTTTGAGCGAAAACGGACAAAGCTAGATGTATTATATACTATGAAAACCTGTTGTAAGAATATTTACTGTGCGATTTTTAATTTACTATCTTGCTTGAAAAAAACAGACCATAGTAATCAAATCATGCATTCGTGAAAACAGAGTCTATAAGCCTGTTAAAGCAGTCTTGATCTTGTCTTATATTAGACAAGTTTCATGCTCTTTGTTGGCCTTTCTTTTCTTATTACATATAAAACTTGCCTAAAGCTGTGGGCCTAGATGGCCTGTATATGGCTCATATATATATATATATAAAACCATCTTTAAAACTGTTCAAAACAAAATGATTTTTTTTAGGTTATGTTATTTAGATTAAAATAAATGCTCACTATCTACAAATCCAATAATACTGCAGTTATCTTTACGAAAAAGTTTGTTTATTTATTTACCTTATCGGTCTGCTTTAGGCGTAATAAAATGTGATTTGTGTTTTTCTTTCTTACACTGACGTTTGGACAACCGATGTTTGTAAAATGTCACTGCCTTGTTGTCAGATTTCGAGATTTACTCGTTTCAGGGATGTTTTTTTTTTTTCGATTTTTATTATCCCAATCTGGCAATTTATTTACTTAAATTCCAATTTTTTTGCACTCAGCACATTATTAAATATCGGTTTTTGACTTAGCGTGTTTTAGTAATAACCGATTTTATTACTGTGAAGTAGCCGTTTAATTTGGAAATTACTTTTGGCTATCCCTGAAATTTTCAAGATGGCTACCCAAGACCATTGAGGTAGAGTGGGGAGAGTGCCAGAGCCGTTTAAATTTCTTGTGCCGATTTTGATTTGTGCATCTATCTAACTCTCTCTAAAATTCCGTTCAAACGGTCTTGCGCACTTCGAAATACACAAAGATAGCCACTCGGTCAGACAGAATTCCTGCTTCCCCCACTCTAATTCATTGAAAAACAAATGTGAACTAAATTTTAGGTTACAAGTCTTACAGAAGACCAGGCCAAAAGAAAGCGATGGGACGGTAACAACCAGGCAAACCATCTGCAGAAACTAACCAGAGAGCAGCGAGCTGGCTAATTTACAAAGGCAAAGGCCAAAAATAAAAAAGAAGAAGAAATTTTAGGTTAGTTTAAAAACAAAGTCGAAGTAACTGCGCAAATTCAAACTGCAAAACAAAGCTCCTTTGTCGGCACAGTTTGTCCACGCGCAGCCTGGTCGAATGGCACTCTCCCCTCTCTACCTCAATGCCCAAGACTAAAAATGTAACCAATCCATAAAATTAAAAGAAGAAGAAGAAGACTAAAAATTTTTAGTAAAAGTAGACTTCGTGGCGAATACGTTGAAAATGGCCTTTTTGCGATCTTAAAAGTGGAAACAAAGTGTCTTTAACACTGGTAGGTTGGTTATATTTTGGAAAATATGATTAAGATAACAAAATTGTGTATTTGGATACAAAATAAACATAGAAATGAGGTCATGTTTATTTTTGATAAAAACTCGCATATTAAAAATTAAGTTGCCAAACACATATTATTATAACTGAAATGATTTAAATTCCAATATAACATTTTAAGTAAAAAAATACACAAAAAGTAACTAACTATAAACAAGAGTAACAGGTGTGATCAAATAATATTTTTTAGTCTGTTTTTACTTCCACTCCATAAAATAAAATATTTTTCTATTCTAAATGACCTAGAAAAGGTTGCAGGTGTGAAATTTTGGGAAAAAATAAACATTTGTTTTTTTTTAAAGTACATTTACCCATCTCGATATTTTCAAAATTTTCAGGAAACGCAAAAAAACGATTTAAAACGCATTTAAATTCTTTTTGGAAAACATTACAAAACTTATTACATCAAAAATTATTCATCTGACAGGTTGTGGAGTTCCATGGAATCACCCAAAGGTCACTTCGAAGAAAAATGGGTAAAATTGGGATAAAATCAGAAGTTATCGACCTCAATGACAGAAAAATTGAATATCAAAATGTAAAGCAAAATAAAAAAACAGAAAACTCTAAAGCTAAAATAAAAAGAAAACTAGTGGAAAAAAAATTATCTCAAACTCAAGAAGAAGAAGCTTTCACTTGTTTGATTTGCCAAGAATCATTCCGAAAACAATGTTATTTAAAACTACATCATCGTTTGGTACACACTGAGTCTCGCAATAAGTTGATTGAACCACATTTCTACAACAGGTATCCATGTAAGATTTGTCATTGTGTATACCCCAAGAAAAAGGACTTGAAAAGACACTATTTCAAAAAACACAAAGGAGAAAAAATTCCCACCAATGACGATGTTGTGAAATTTATTTGTGCAGAATGTGGAAAAAAGTTCCAGTTAAAGCATCGCCTGCGAAAGCACATTCTAGTGCTATGCAAGACGCAAAAGGTAGCCTGTCCTGTATGTAATGTTGTAATAGGTAAGCTATAAACAGTGCAGTCCAAAAGTCACAACCCCTCTCTTTAATTTTTGAACGAGATATCTATTTCAAATTTAGAACACTTTAATAAGAAAACTTAAACTATCTTGGAATCGATTTGATATTTTTAACCTTTGACATGTGGGCAGGGGTACATGGAGGGGGGATAAATCATTTTTAAAATATTCATCCAGAGACTCGAATAACCAACCATAATACATATCATACGATGTTTTGGTTGGCTTTATATGTACTCATGTGTCTTGTGCGCAGGCTAGCCTAATGGCGATTTCTCCCGTTAGATTAGACAGGGACAAAAGTTCTACTCAAAAAGGATAGAAGACATACATACACTCCCACTTCCACCCAACCAAACAAATTCTGTATTTGTTCTTTGTTGAACAAATACAATATTTACTTGGCCGGGCGAAAAGTGTAACTATATTATTTTTATTAAAGAAATTACTGGCGCCATCTAAATTTTAGTAGAATAATCTTATTACACAAATTCACATTAGCTATGTTCGTTCGTGCCGCTCAGTGCTACACTTTCCGGCCAACCAAATAAATACTGTATTTGTTGTATGAAAAACAAATACAGTATTTATTTGGTTGGCTGGAAAGTGTAGCACAAATGAGATAGATAGAGATAGGGTAGACGTCTTTTGTTTCATAATTCTAGTTGTAGAGAGCTCCATTAGCTTAAGCTTACAATTATGTTTATGGTGAATCACCATTGGTGATGCGAGCCTGTGGATGGGGCCTAGCATAAGATTTTCCAAGACTCCTCTGCCTTTCTTGTATTGCTCGTAAAATGTCTCATGATCTTTCAGCCTTGAGTGCGCATTAACATAACTCCACCCTGCCCCATCTTAAGCATATTTTTTTAAATTATAATTGAAACTAAGTGCCTTTGGCATTAGATTTTCGTAAAAAATAATTTTTAAGATCGGGCAGGGTGGAGTTATGTTAATTCTGGGTTGATGTAATTTCCGGTTAAACCGGAAGTGACTTGAATGTACTTTTTATGTTAAAAGTTGACGTTTTATGGCAATAAGAGATGTTCCAAATTTAGAATATAACTTTTAAAATAAAGAAAAAAAGGGGGTGTACCTTAGTTGTAACACCCGGTATATACCGTGCGATTATAAAGTGCCGAAAACTTTTTAATGCAAAACAGGCATTATCGATGAGTAAAATGCAAGAAAGCTGTGTGCGTTTTACTGGCCATCGAGCTGTTGTACATAGCAATCACATGGGCTTGTCGCGCACAACTCTAACAGAGGCGTGGCTTCAAACGAAGTATTTTCTTGTCAAACTGTTTGACACTTTATAATCGCTCTGTATATATATATATTTTTTTTAAGGTAAATGGAGCATGAAAAGACATATGCAAAAACACAGTGGTCAAGAAGTTTTAGAAAAAGTTTTGGAAAATATTATTAACCCCGATGTTGATGATATTCATTATGTAACCCCGGAACTAATAAATACTGCACAAATCGAAGAAGAAATAAAAAGAAGTGTAAACCAGGAAGAAATCGAAGACAAAAATGAATCCATCGGGCCAATCAATCAGTTGAAAATTAAAGAAGAAATGAACGAAAACGAATTCAGTAAAGGAAATTCAATACTTTCGAATTATTCAGAACTTCCAACCATAACGCACAGTGGTATAATTTCCCATTATTGCATGTATTGCCCAAAAACATATACTCTAGAAAGCGAACTAAAAATACATCTTAGATCACACATGGTATATAAACGGTACGTTTGTGAATATTGTAAAAAATCTTTTCTAAGCTATACTCGATTTAAAAGGCACCTAGATATTCATCTTTTGTTTAAACCATTTAAATGTCGACATTGCGAAAAATATTTCTCCGAATCCAAATTCAAGGTTCACGTCAAAATTCACGAAAAAACGGATAAAACGGAAGAATCGATTTTGTGTACGCACTGTGGTCAATTTTTCACTGATCAAGAAAGTTTGAAAACGCATATTCTTGCGGTCCACAGTGCGGGTGTTTAAATGTCGATATTACGAAATAGTAGGTATATTCTACAACTAGAATGCTGCCTTCCTAAGCTGAAAGGTCCTATCTGTGTATGTTAAACCTATGTAGATAGGACCTTTCAGATTAGCACGGCAGTATGGAATAGACAATAATCCGCGCGAGCAGGCGAGTATGACGGTCCCACGAGCGCGGAATGGCTATTCCATACGTGTTGTTGTCTATATTTTTTCTTTGACTGCAAATATGAAACACTGTATGGCTTTAAACTGCGGACAAGTTTGAAAACAATGTTTTTTGTGACTCGATATTGTAAATGCAACAAAACACATATTTTTAAATGAAGTGCTTAAAAAAGTACTTAAAAAAGATTTTTATTTAATTTTAGCACATATTTACAAATTATAATGCAAAAATTGAAAGTTATGTCAGATTGTTGTGACAGATTATATATATATATCCAAACCAAAACCCATATATATATATATATATATATATATATATATATATATATATATATATATATATATATATAATGTTTTTCTTAGGACCACTTGCACCAAATTTTGATCTGGGATTATCTCGACTAAACCGAGTTTAAGTTAAAAATGCTGCGTTCCGATTGGTTGACCGTCCATTTAATCCAAGATTAAAGTTAAACCATCGTTGGTGCAAGTGGCCCTTAGAGGTAAACGTATTTAGGGAAAGTATAACAGCATATTACACGAAAATATTTAGGGCCACCTAAAAAGATGTATATTTTATAAATAAATAAATATTGTTTTAAATAAAATCTTTTTTTGCATAAAAAATACACCAAACAGACGCCAAACCAACGTTAACGTAAACCAAGGCCCCCTAATAAAAAAAACACTTAGGGCCACTTGCACCAACGATGTTTTAACTTAAACCTAGCATTTTTAACTTAAACTCAGTTTAGTCAAGATAATCCCAGTTTAAGAGTTGGTGCCATTGGCGATTTCTCCTGTTAGATTAGACAGGGACAAAAGTTCTACCCAAAAAGGATAGAAGACATACATACACTCCCACTTCCACCCAACCAAACAAATTCTGTATTTGTTCTTTGTTGAACAAATACAATATTTACTTGGCCGGGCGAAAAGTGTAACTATATTAATTTTATTAAAGAGATTACTGGCGCCATCTAAATTTTAGTAGAATTATCTTATCCTACAGATTCACATTAGCTATGTTCGTTCTTGCCGCTCAGTGCTACACTTTCCGGCCAACCAAATAAATACTGTATTTGTTGTATGAAAAACAAATACAGTATTTATTTGGTTGGCTGGAAAATGTAGCACAAATGAGATAGAGATAGGGTAGATGTCTTTTGTTTCATAATTCTAGTTGTAGAGAGCTCCATTGGCCCTTAAACATGTTTACTGTAAAATGCAAAATGTTAATTGTAAAAATAACATACAGTTTTAAAGGTCTTGTCCAGTATGCTTTTTATTATGTCTGTTCAAATTAGTTTTCTGGCTAAACGTTTTATCACAATGGCCACACGAAAACGGTTTTATAACGGCGTGCGTTTGCACATGCACAATTAAGTTACTTTTTTGAGTAAAGCTCTTATCACAAACATCACAATCAAACAAATTTCGTCCAGTGTGCTGCTTCATATGCACTTCCATCGTATCTTTACGTTTAAATGTTTTATCACAATGTCCACATTTATACGGTTTTACTCCTGTGTGCGTACGATAATGTGAGTTCAATCTGCTTTTTCTAGTAAACTTTTTATCACAATGATCACAAGCAAACGGTTTTAGTCCGGTGTGCCTTCGAAAATGCACATTTAAGCTGCCTTTTTGAGTAAACTTTTTGCCGCAGTGACTGCAATCAAAGGGTTTTTTTCCTGTGTGAGTTAGCATATGTGCCTTCAAATAATCCTTCCGAGAAAATGTTTTATTACAATAACAACATTCCAGTGGGGTTTTTTCCGTGGCCTCATTTAGTGGACAGTTTTGGTTAAACTCATCATTAAAATTAGAAAATTCACCATATGCGTTTGTTTCGATACTACCAATTTTCTCTTCCTCTTTAAAGTTTTCTACAGGTTTTATCTCGACTTTATTTGCTTCACTTTCATGGAATGCCTGATTATTAAGAACATTTTTGAGCTCGTCTTTGTCCACAAACTCACTTTTAACAAATTGAGTAAAATCCTCTTCTTTTAAAGACTTGATGTAAATGGAACTATCCATAAGTTCTTCTTTTACTTTATGTTCGATTGTATCCTCCTCCTTTTCTATTTTAACGAAAAATAAATCCATTTTGAGGTTATGTTTGTTTTTATATGGGATAAAATTACATATTTTACTTTCCATTTGATTTCAAACAGGTGTTAGAAAACCTAAGAACGTATAGCCTTTTCATTTATAAATTATAAAATTACACTTTTTAAATTTAAAGATAACATTTTCAAGACAGGCAGACTAGAAAATCAATAAGGGATGGTAAACTAATCAGTGTTGTCAAATCGTTGAACGATGCTGTGCTTGGTCGTGTATCTTGTGCGCAAGCTTATAAGGTATGTTTTTGGTTCGCGAGCCTGTGGACGGCGCCTTAAGGGCCACAGTCACGCATAAGAACGTAATACATAAGAATGCGATGCCGTGATTGGCTTGATGTGCGGCCATGTTTCTTGCAAGCCAATCACGGAATCGCTTGCAAGAAACATGGCTGCAAATCAAGCCAATCACGGCATCGCATTCTTAAGTATTACGTTCTTATGCGAGACTGTGGAAATACCCTTTATGTTGAATAAATAGCACCGCAGAAGAAGAAGAAGTGTTTACTTTTTGCACAAAAACCTTAAATATGGAAAAATATCGATAGTTCTAATTAAAACACGTTTGATTAATATTTTTTTGGGATTAATACACAAATATCATTATGTTAAAGGTATTTATGTATAAATAAATGTTAACTTAACCTAATTTAACTAAATTTATTTAAAACAGAACTGGTTTAAAGCTCAATGTATAATAAAAGTTTGTATGTTTTAGTCTCATTAATTCCAAATGAAGTGTAAAATAAAAATAAAATGAATTCTACAAAAAGAGTACCAAAAACACTAACAACACCTGAAACCGAGACAAAAAATGTTCAAAATTTAAATTACAATTTTGAAGATATACAAAATGAAATTGAAGAACAGGCTATTAACAACAAGTTAATAGATAAACAACTTTTTATGAAGAACATTGAAGAAATTAAAAAAGAAGTAGTAGATGGCGAGTTTGCAATAAAACTCGAGAAAGAAGTAGAAGACAATGAAATTATAGAAACTCCAACATTTAACCTCACAGAAGAAATAGACTTCGCCAACCTTGTGGTCATGAAAGACGGTATTACATATTTCAGGTGCTTAGTTTGTCTTAGAGAGTTCAGCAACAAAAGTAATTTAAACCGACACATTTTAACACACAGTGGCAAAAAACCTTACTCTTGTACACATTGCGAGAAAAAATTTTCAAGAAAATCAACTTTGGATGAACACTTAACGATACATTTTGGAGAACAACCCTTTCAGTGTACCATTTGCAAAAAGGCCTTCTGTAGAAAAAACGACCTAAAAAGACACATTTTACAGCACAATGTTGAAAAACCGTACAAATGCAACTTGTGTGAGAAAAGTTACTGTCAAAAGTGCGATTTGAACAGGCACATGCTAATACATAGCGGAGAGAAGAGATTTAAATGTGATACGTGTAAATATGGTTGCATAACTCGAAGCGATTTCAAAAAACATATGTTAATACATAGTGGAGAAAAGCCATTCAAATGTTTGGAGTGTGATAAGGGATTTACTAGTCGTTACCACCTAAAAATACACCTTTCGAGAAATCATAAGGAAATAAATGAAGAGAGTGTAGAGGAAGATTCTAAAAACATAGATAAAATAGATAATATATAAATATTGACATTCTTAATTTTTTGTTTTTTTTTTTAACTCGCACCGTTATTTGAGGCCTAGTTTTTTATAACACTCGCACTGTACATATACAACGCTATTTTGAAACAAATGAACTATGATCATTACACACGCACACTGTATAATCTATTCTGGTTATGTATATATTTTATGGTCTGTTTTATCAAGCAAGATGGTAAAATAAAAATCGCACAGTAAATATTTTTAAAACAGGTTTGAATAGTATATGTTTGTCTATAGAATATAGTTGTGTTTTATAAAATAAACTACGCAGTATATTCGCACATCCAATATTCGAATCTGTTTTGAAAATATTCACTGTGCGATTTTTAATTTGCTCTCTTGCTTGATGAAACAGACCATAGTGTGGTAATTTTATTTAAATTGAACCAATCAGGTACAACGTAAAAACGCAAGAAATTCATTCTTGCGTTTTTACGTTTACGTCGTATTTGTAAATAGGCCCTTACAAAATCGATGTTTTTTACCCATCCCTTCAAAGCGAACGGACGAACTTCATATCGGTAAATAATAACCTTAAAAATAACATTCTTTTAATCGATTGAAACGATGGAAAATAAAAAATAACTTTTTATGCCTTTGAGAAGAACGTTTGGTAAGTTAATAAATTTTATATACATATAAATAAAGATGGCTGCAGCCATCTTGATATTAATTTGAGCTCTACCCCGTTTTTTAACAAGCAGTTCGCCATGCCAAGGAGTTTGTTTTGGTTTGGTCTTTTTTTTACGTTAAAGTTGGTTTGACGTCTGTTTGGTGTTTTTTTTTTTTGTAATATTTTTTTTTATTTAAAATAATATATTGAAAAAGGGTCAGCGCATGCGCAGTTTAGCACGGCGCGGCATAACGAGCTGCATACATTGAGTTGGAGAGGGCTTTCTCTAAGTTGATGGCTACATATAACCGCTCCTGATTTTTATGGATGGGGTGGCGCGCTCTCAACTTAACGGCTAAAGCGTCGCAAAGCAAGATGCGTGCAAATGAGAGGGACAGTACCCCATCATAATCAATCTATATACATACATATATAGCTTATGCTACAATGTCTTATGGATTTATTGGATAATGATTTATTTTAGATTCAACGTATTGAAACAAATTATGAAAAATAATTAAAAAAATAAGAAATTATATTTTGGAAATTCTGATTTATAATGGAGGAAATTAAAATTGATATTAAACAGCACCAAATAACAATCAGTAATGAACAAGAACATGTAAAAGAAGAAAATTTTAAGATAGATAAAACTGAAATAATCGATTTCCAATTAAACATCGACCAAGATAATTTAAAACAAGAAAAAGAGGAAAAATGCAGCCTGTTTCTTGATAGTATTAAAACCGAAATTGACGAACAAGAAATTTATAATCAATCGATCGATAATCAAATTAATATCAACAACATTAAAGCATTAATTAAGCAAGAAATTCCCAACGAACAGCAAGCTGGGTCAAGCCAAAAGAAAAAACTCGACAAAACAAGATTTTTCTGCACGGAGTGTGATAAATCCTTTTACAGAAAGTTAAACTTAACCGCGCACATTCGCACGCACACTGGCGAAAGGCCATTTAAATGCACGCACTGTGAAAAAACCTTTACCGGCCAAACCAACCTGAGAAATCACGTACTTCGATGCACGGGAGATAAGAGGTTTTCCTGCACTTTTTGCGAAAAAAGCTTCACGAACAACTACGATCTAAACGAGCATGTGCTAGTGCATACAGGGGACAAACCGTACGAATGTAAACATTGCGAGAAAAAGTTTGCGCGTAGAAACACTTTACGTTATCATATTACAACGCACAATGGGGAAAAAAACTTTGCTTGTGACCTGTGCGAAAAGAGTTTTTCCGTCTCTAAAGCCTTGTCGTTGCATCGACGGATGCATAGTGGCGAGAAACCTTATAAATGTACAGTGTGTGATAAAAGTTTCGCGTTAAACAACACTTTAAGAAGACATATGCGTACGCACACTGGGGAGAGACCCTATGTATGCACTTATTGTCAAAAAGCGTTCACGGTAGGTTCGGCTTTAAAAAGGCATATTAATATACACACTAGTAAATAAATTAATATTTAAATTATGTATTTTTTATGAACTACCGTGCGATTATAAAGTGCCGAACACTTTTTAATGCAAAACTGGCATTAGCGATGAGTAAAATGCAAGAAAGCTGTGTGCGTTTTACTGGCCACCGAGCTGTTGTACATAGCAATCACATGGGCTTGTCGCGCACAACTCTAACAGAGGCGTGGCTTGAAACGAAGAGTATTTTCTTTTCGAACTGTTCGGCACTTTATAATCGCACTGTATACTTTTATATGGTCTGTTTCATCAAGCAAGATAGTAAATTAAAAATCGCACAGTGAATATTTTCAAAACAGATTCGAATATTTGATTTGCGAATATACTGCGTAGTTTATTTTACAAAACATAACTATATTCTATACACAAACATATACTATTCAAACCTGTTGTAAAAATATTTACTGTGCGATTTTTAGTTTATTATCTTGCTTGCTGAAACACATTTTTAAAGATCAAGATGGCGGACCGAATTCGTAAAATTAACTCTGTAATAGAAATTGGTATATGTGGGTTTTTGGGGTAGCTGATCACGAATCTGTTATTAGATTTACTTTCAGCAACCTCAAAAAGTCCAATATACCAATTTTCACAAAAATCACCCCCACTCCTAAAAAAAAAACACAAAAATTACTTAAAAAATGTATAAAATTATAATGATCTATAGGTGGTAAGTTAATTACCGTAAGTATACTTACCACCATGCTTTTAAGGGTAAAAATGGGGCAGGGTGGAGTTATGTCAATGCGCACTCAAGGCTGAATCTCCATGTGACACACAGCTCATATATCGGGTAACCTTGTGAAAAGTATTATTAAATGACCTTGGACGAAGGACGCTTAATGCGACAGCAGAAGAAGAAGAGGTTTATATAAAATAACCTACATCTCAACTTTGAGTAAAAAACGCTTAAAAAATCGTAAAATGGCAAAGAAATATCCAACAGACTGGAACATCGAAGACTACAGAGACGATACCGAACCGGAAGATCATTGGGAGTTGAGAAAAGAGTTCATGAGGGTCCACAAAGGAAAGTTTTCGGAGGAATATTTGGTGGCCCTTGCTAAAACTTTCACCAATATCGAGTTCATGGGATGTATATATCCAGCAGCACTCATGGTAAGAATAGCGGAACTTTCCAAAGACGTAGCAAAGGACTATAGGGAAGGCCAAAAGACTAAACTTCAGCGTACCTTTGTCAGTGCCTCGAATGCGGCTGAAAATAAGGTTAAGAGGGCTGGACCTATAAAATCATGAGCTGCTTCAAATAAAACTATTTACTAATTTTTTACAAGGTCTTTTAATCGTATAAAAACATTGTCATTTTGTAGAATACTATAAAAAATAATATATTATGCACCTAGTATGCGAACTAAGTCTATATTGTTCAAGACTGAAGTTTTCTTGCTGAGACGGAGTCGAGACAAAAATTCAGTCGAGAACACTTAAGAAAGTTTACATACATGGTGCATATACTATTTTTTCTACTATCTAAAGCTAATAACTCCAAATATCAGTAAAAATAAAGTTTAAAAATTATTTGCTGTCAGTTTGACAAATAAGTTGAAAAAAGTTAGTAGTTGTCTCAAAAAATTTTCATTATTAACCGTCGTCAATAAACAATGCTTAACAACGGTCAATAATAAATGAGTTCACTGATTTTATTGGTTGCCAAGGTAAACAAGCCTTGACAACGGTAGATAATATGTAAGCTAGCACTTAATTAGGTAGTAGAAAAAAAATATTTTTACAAAGTAAAATAAAATAAACCTAAATAAAAATAATTTAAACCTAAACTTAAATTCTTAATTTAATTATGTATGGTTTCAAATAAAAAAAAAAAAAAATAAGGAAAAACTTTTCAAAACTTTTCATTTATTTTTTATTTTCTTTTTGCGGAAAAGCCAAAATATGAAATCTCTACAGCCTTTAATAACGCGAGAAACGGGGTATGAAATGTATGCATTTTGGTCAATTTGGGTGACATGGACTTTATTATAAAAAGTACTACAAAATCCATCAATCCATCAATAAAAAAATGGGGTGCTTGGTTTTTTATTTAATTTTTTTAAGGCCTACTTCGCTGTAAGTGATCAAAACGACAAATTTCATCAAAAATCTTTTTTTATTCATATTTATTCAATAAACATTTTTTAAATTTTGCGACTTTTATAAGCTCAATCATACGCATTTTGCGTGTTCATATAGGCCCATAAGAGGTCTCTACTTTTTTTTCTGTTAGGTTGGCAACATACAAAAGCCTATCTCTTGACGTTTTACGTGCAAATGTCAATGTCGATTTAAAGTTTAATTTTTTACAAAATTTTGTGTTTGGGTTATTTTTTACCGTGTTAAAGTTGTGGACTGGTTAATTGCAGTGAAAAAAGAAGAGATGACTGTAAAATATATCAAAATATCATTTGTTCTTAGAATTTTAAACATAGTGTAAACTGTAATGCCAACCCAAAACAAAAATCCTTAAATCAGTCATCAATTTAAATGTAAGTTTTTTTTTTATTTTAGAGCAAAATAGAAAAAATTGTATAAAGCACTCGTTTCCTAACACGTTTTTAGAGCACTAGTACTTTAGAAAACTCGCCGCAAGTAGGGACACTAGATCTAGGTCTTAAGTTAGCAAGGCGACAGACAGTTGCTAACATGAGACCTAGATCTAGTGTCCCTAGCCGCAAGCGGCTCGTTTTCTAAACTTGTACTCGTGCGCTAAAAACGTATGTTATGAAACTAGTACTTTAATATACTATTAAAATTTAATTATTTTATTATTATTTATTACACTGTTCTACAAAATTAGACTTTTCGCTAGATTGGACTTTTGTGTTTTATAGTTTTAGACCTTTTTCCATACAGTAAACATAGTCGTGGATAGCTGGTATGTGATATTTCCACCATGAAGCAAATACTTTACTCAAAATGTTATATTTTATTTCACGATTAAGAGGTACATCCACTGCTTTTTCGGCTGCTTTGTCACCAGCACCAAAATGGGTGTCACCACATATTTTACCATTTCGCGCTATCTCCTGCTTGCTAAGTGTTCCATTATTATACCTTTTGTGAATATTCCATGTGAGATCAACAAATTCCCTAGAACGAAAATTATAGTTAAATACCCTGATGGATAATAACGTTATAGTCGGTGAGCTGGTGCTAGGCTCCGGATCCGGTTCCTTTGGGTGCTAGAAGCTCCAAAAGCTGTGGCAATGGACTACCAAGAAAAACTATTTTTTTGACAAATTTCACCAAAAACCTTTTTTATTCACAAGAACAAATATTTTTATAATTCATTAATTACATCGCCAATTAGTGCTACTAAGAGTGCCGATGTATTGAAGTCTTCGCCGAAAAGTCAAAATCTTTGACATTGACTTTGTCTGTCTGGGTGTAAACTCTCTAACTCCATTTCTACATGAAATATCAACTTGTGGTTTTTTGCATATTGTTTCTTATCGTATTCCGAAGAGCTGATTAGATTTTGGGGCTAAACGATTGGGGGTAAGGGGGTAAAAATAGGGTAAAACTCCTATTTTTAGCGTTTTTTGTTTATAATTAAGGCAATTATTATTGTATTTGGTTCATTTAGCACTTATATAAAAGATAATTTTAAATTGGTCAAAAAATGTTATAAACAACGTTTTCCTAAAACGCATTGTTTTCGAGATATTGGCGTTTAAAGCAGTAAAAGGTTTTTTTAGAATATCTCACATATTTATAACCCGATTTCAAAAAATTATATTTTAAATAAAAGTTCTTTTTAAGCTCTATAAAAAATGTTTATACAGTTTTTTGCTAGAATATAATGTTTTAAAGATACAGAATTTAAAATCAAACAAAACACCTAGTCTGAAATTTGCAAACTAGATTGCTCTAGTATACAAATTTTAAGCTTCCATTCATTTGTTTTTAAAATCAATCAAAAATTGTAATCAATAAGTTCAACTTGCATCCAAGTAAAAACATATTTTTATTATTAATTTTAATTATATATTAAGTGTACAAGAAAAGCTCAAGTTTAATATAAATATTATACTAGTTAGTTTGTGCAGTGAGGAGTGGTAGTAAAATTGTAATTATGTTATGCTACCCTGTTCTAATAGCATGTTATTAGTTTTCCCAATAGTGCCGATGTTTTGACAGGGTGCTTGCAACGTTTCATCTAGTTTTATTATCGATTTTTTGGCTGTAGATTTCTTTCCATACAGTAAATATAGTTGTGGATAGCGGGTATGTCATATGTCCACCAAGAGCCGAATACTCTTGTTAAAATATTATAATTTATATTATCCCGAGTAAACGTATTTATTGCTTTCCATGTTGCTTTGTCATCCTTCCCGAAATGGGCGTCACCACATATTACTCCTTCTCTTTGTATCTCCGCTGTGCTATGTGTTCCGTCCTTGACCTTTTTATTAATGTCCCCTGTTAGATTAAGAAAGTGTCTAAAAATAAAATTGAAATTCAGATTCCTCAGTCTTTGGAAGTTATTTGACGCAAAAAGACCGTTTCGGCGGAAGGTGCTCCAGCAACAACTTTGCAAGCATTGATATGCCCATGATTCGATTTTATATTATTTTATAGTTGACCAATTATCAATTTTAGACCAAAATAGATAAAAAACACTCGTTTCATAACACGTTTTTAGCGCGTTAGTAATTTGGAAAACTCGTCGCAAAAAGACTAAACTTGTACAGTTGATTTCAACAAAACTGGAAAAGTGGGGTTAAGTAAAATTTCATGTTTTCCATAAAATTTAGTTGTGTGAATGTGGATTATTTAAATGGGGTTATGCCTGTTTGAAAAATAAGGTTAGTTTAACCATGTCAAAAATCATATGTTATTCTATGCATTTGTGTTTAGTAAATACTATTTGGATTTTGAAGCGTATCTCTATTGTTAATTACTGTATTTCTGCTCTAAAATATCCCTATTCTAAAATGTCTATTATTAAATCCCCTTATCAATATATTTTGTATCTAATAATCTTGTTTTAAATACTTTTATTTTTAAAAAACACTACTAGTATATTGTTCTCCTACAACTAGGTATTCCTCATAGTTCCTTAATTTAAAAATTATAATTATGGGTTTTACACCAGTATTCTTCGAGTATTCTTGTTTTTCTGCTTTATCTCTCCCAATTTTAAAAAAATACACCAACATTTTTTGACTTTGACATTGATGTGGCAATAACAATATTGACACTAAATGTATTAACAAGTAAACAATTATTTGTCAAATGAAAGATAGTTCACATTGTATTTTTTTTATAACCCCACTTTTCCAGTTTTGAAATTAACTGTACTCGTGCGCTAAAAACGTGTGTTATGAAAATTAGTACTTTACTATTTTACACAAACTTACTGTAAAGTCTTCTCCTTGTCGTATCCAGCAACATACTGTATATCTGGAAATAATGAGAAAAAAGAAATATTTTTTTTATTTCGTTTTTTTTTTTACTTTTTTTTTTTCAAAAATCGGATTTTTTTTTGAAAAAATTGTTTTACCACATTTGACCCCTTACCCCTCCCTGATTTTTACCAAAAACAATTCCATCTGAGAACTCAATACTCTAAGCGTTCTCGAGTTATCGTAGTCACAAATTTTCCGGACAGACAGACCGACAGCAGAGTTTTTTCTGACATAAATCGTATTTTTTGGAATAAAACATCGAGAAACGTAAAAAAAGCAATCAAAAATGTTCAATGGAGCTCTCTACAACTAGAATTATGAAACAAAAGACGTCTACCCTATCTCTATCTCATTTGTGCTACACTTTCCAGCCGAACAAATAAATACTGTATTTGTTTTTTATACAACAAATACAGTATTTATTTGGTTGGCCGAAAAGTGTAGCACTGAGCGGCACGAACGAGCATAGCTAATGTGAATCTGTAGAATAAGATAATTCTACTAAAATTTAGATGGCGCCAGTAATTTCTTTAATAAAAATAATATAGTTACACGTTTCGCCCGGCCAAGTAAATATTGTATTTGTTCAACAAAGAACAAAATTGTATGTATGTCTTCTATCCTTTTTGGGTAGAATTTTTGTCCCTGTCTAATCTAACGGGATAAATCGCCATTTATTTTTACTAACGTAAGAATTTCCTCGATGAAAGTAAAACACATATTTCTAAAGTTGCTAATGTTACTTTTATTTTTGACTTATTTTTTTACATTTCTCAAGTGGTCAAATTAACTGTATTAAAAAAATACAAAAATTCTAATTTAAGCTAAAGTTAGATTTTCGTAATTTTCTATTTGGTCTCTATAGTATAACGTTTAAACCTAAAGTTATATATCTGACTAAAATATGACAATTTTCTAACGTTAGAAATTGGTTAGATTTATGTCAGCCATCTAACGTTATTGCTTGACATAAATCCAACCTTAAAGTAGGCAACTAAAAAATAATACGTAAAATAAATAAAAAATACTCACTATGGGCACCTAGGCTTAAAATCTAAATGTATATGTTTTCAATAACTAAAATATGTTACGTAATAATTTTATACCTACTTACTTGCAATCAAAGAAATCAAAACGGCTGTGAAGATACAAGTTTTAATAGACATTTTAACGATAAAGTTACCAACCTATCAAAAATAAAAATGATGCCAAGCGTTACATACCTAATGACGACAAAAAAACATTATCAAAAATAAATAATTATATTCAATATATTTTTTTAATTAAAATAATTATTTTTATACAGTGCTTTTAAAAAATTTGTTTTATACAGAGCGGTCCAAAAGTCACCCCTCCCCCTTTTAACTTTTGAACCAGTTGAGATATCGACTTCAAATTTGGAACTTTTAAATAAGACAACTTAAACTATCTTTTAGCATATATTTAATACAACTCTTAAAATGTGGGCAGGGGGGCATGGGGGCACATTTTTTTAAAGGGGGGTCTTGTAATACATCATTTATAAGCTTTAAAATGATGTATTACACGACCCTCCTTTCCATTTAAAAAAATGTCCCCCCATGCCCCCCTGCCGACATTTTAAGAGATGAAAATATCAAATGCTAAAAGATAGTTTAAGTTGTCTTATTTAAGAGTTCTAAATTTGAAGTCGATATCTCATCTCGGTCAAAAGTTAAAAGGGGGGGGTGACTTTTGGACCGCACTGTATTAACTATTGGTATGTATATTTTTAACGGCCAGTATATACACAAATAGCACCGATGCATTCCATTGGGAATGTCCTTTAAATAAATTTTTAGATATGCTACTAAATTTGCGATTTAAAACCAAGTGCATAGCATATCCTTGGAATTTTTGTCGCTATTGACGCTATTTTAAATACACCGCCCAGACAGCACATGATAACTATTAGATATCCAGGGGATATACATTCTGGATATATGGTATATCCAGTGGATAGCCTGGATTGCCATTAGATATCCCATGGACATCCAAAAGTCCGCCTATATCCAGATCCTGGCAAAATATCCACTGGATATCCACGAGATATTTATTTTTTTAAACTCCCCAAAGTATATCCACTAGATATCCATTAGAGATCCACCATGGATATCCTGGATATCCATGATGGAATTGAACCATAGCAAAAATATATATACGTGCACTGTAAGTTGCCTACGGATAACAAAGAAATTATCTTTTAAATTTAACACATTTTTTGTCGTTAATTTTTTACCTTTCCACTAGTAATTTCAGTTGAGTTCGAGTTGTACGCTTTTAAGAAAACTATGTCTATATTTTTATAATAAATTGAATAATTAAAAATACGACTGTTTATTAGTGTACAATAAACTAACTCAACCAAGATTTCACGATTTCTGTATTTTATTACGAATTCTCGTTTCAGGATCTCTAATGGATAGCCAGTGGATATACTTTGGGGAGGTTAAAAAAATAGATGTTCACTAATAATCTCGTGGATATCCAGTAGATATTCTGTCAGGATCTGGATATAGGCGGACATTTGGATGTCCATGAGATATCTAATGGCTATCCACTGAATATACTCTATATCCAGAAAGAATATCCCCTGGATATCTTATAGTTATTATGTGCTGTCTGGGCGTGTATGTGAAATTAAATAAAACTCTATAGACCTGTGTTTTACTAAAATTATGGTATATTTATATATATTTGTATAAACGTATATACATAATTATTTATTTTTCTTATCAATAACAACAATTTTGAATTCGTATAACAATCAATTAAAAAATATTTGGATTGTTAAATGCAAAATGACTGTAGTGGACTAATCAGCTACCCTAGTAGAAATTTAACGTTAGAATAACGTTTTTCTAATGTTAGAAAACTGTAATAAAGTACGTTATAAAATATGTGAAAATGTCCCGCTTTTTAACGTTAGAATCAAACGTTGTTAGAAACGTTAATCTAACGTTAGATTTTTAAGTTAGAAATACGTTATAAGTACGTTTAATTTTTAACTTTCGGAGGGGGCGTGGCCAACTAGGAAATTTCTACCTGCATCATAAAATGGCAGCTGGAGACAAATTTATTCATATAAATAAATCTTAATATATTTTCAATCATAATATATTTAAACATAATTTCGTTACATTTATTTTAAAAATAGCCATCTTTTTAGGTGGCTCTAAATATTTTTCGTGTAATATGCTGTTATACTTCGATAAATACGTTTACCTCCCAGAAACGTACTTTTATAAAGTTTTCTAACATTATAAAAACGTTATTCTAACGTTAAATTTGTACTAGGGAAGGAATTCTAAAAACCTACATCTTTTGGACAATACCTCAAAGATATAACGTTACGTATGCAATTTAAGCCCTTTAATAGTTACTGTTATAAAATTTTTGGGTAAATAAACTACTATTATTAAGATATAATTTATTTATGTAAATAAGTCTATTCTAATAAAAAAGTCTGTAGACTTTTAGGTACTTACTACATATCAATATGTCAAAAACTTATTATTTTTTTGTAATAAGATCTTATTCTTTAGATACAATAAAGTTATGTTATGTTACATAATATGTCAAAGATTTACTAAATCTTGGTCTGTTTCATCAAGCAAGAGAGTAAATTAAAAATCGCACAGTAAATATTTTTACAACAGGTTTGAATAGTATATGTTTTGTAAAATAAACTACGCAGTATATTCGCACATTCAATATTCGAATCTGTTTTGAAAATATTCACTGCGATTTTTAATTTACTCTCTTGCTCAATGAAACAGGCCATAAGTACAATATCACAAATTTTAAGCGAAAACAAAATAAAAAAATATATGTACAATTTAGATATAGATATAGAATTATATAGATAGAATTATATTTTTTTTACAACATTAAAAAATACATTGCGCTGTATCCCAGGTAGCAAGGGATGTTATATTACAAGAAATTAACATCACTTTTGGGTGTATTTTTAAACTAAATCATAACATCACATAATATTGAAAAATAACATGTATTTAACATCACATTTGCAACGTAACACGTGTGACGTGACAAACATGTTATTTAATAACAAATATTTAACAACGCTGTGAATATATCGCATGTCACATATTAACGTGGCTTTCACGTGAATGTCATGTTATTTTGCTTCTCACCGACGTTCGAAGCAAAAAAATCGATATAAGATGATGTTGATAGAGTAAATTATTATAAGGAAATTGTACACACATTATACGATTTCCAGTGGATAGGGGGCTCTGCCGGGCTTCTCAAGACCACGGACACGGATTAAAGGAATATATTCTCCGCTTAATCTGCAATTTCGTATTTAGAATCTATCTGTTTCAATCTGTGATTGTTTCAATTACTGATTGATTTTAAATCCGTTTTTTTATAGGGTTATAGCGTTTTTAATGGTTTTATTTAAAAAAGCTAATATCCTAGGATATTATTTAAATACTAAAGTACCAGTAACGGCATCCATAAGATATTAGATATAACAGGAATGTGGATTTATGATGTCACAAACACGTTATTTTCGGGATGTCATTGTGTGATGTTATTAGGGGCGGACTTAGGATATCCCCACCATGCTACATTCTTGTTAAATGAGACTACAATCTTAACATCACATGTCACATATTAAACGTGGCTTTCACGTGAATGTCATGTTATTTTGCTACCTGGGATTCATAGAAAAAATAAACATGTTCTTTGTCTATGTATTGCACTTTCTTCTGCTTATTTCAAATCTGCTTATCTTTATCTCATACTTTTTTTTAGTGTCTAGGAAAGTAATTTTTTGAAAAATACTATTTTTAATATTTGTATAAAACCAAAATTTATTATCTTAGCTATAACTTACTACTTACTAGTGTGGTTTGAAGAGTGTTGTTTAAATGACGTCATAGTTAGTTGGTAAAGTAAAAGTAAATCTTTTTCGTGGTTAAAAAGTTGATTGAGTTGTTTATTTTGCGATATTTGAAATTGAGAACCAAAAATGAGGTCTACAAGGAAAAAATTAGGCTTGTCCTAACTTTGCAAGTACATTTTTGCATAAAGCTTATAAATTACTTACTTTTATTTAACTCGTTTATCGTATCTATATTATCCACGAATGATATCTGACGATTGTTTAAAATAATATCAATCGAATTCATTCTTGCCGAGATTCTTGCAAAAGTGGCAAAACAATCTTGTACATAAATCCGGCTTCCACAAAAACACTAAACTCTTCTTCGTCGAAAAAATATGATTCGGAAAGCACAGAAATATGATAGAAAAGGATAGAAATACTTACTATGCGAGCAAACCACCTAGGGGTACATGGTTACTAAGAATAGTAAGTGTGACGTCATTGTTTGTTGTAGTTAACTAATAAAATGTGTGTAGTATGCTGTTCTTCATACTAGTATGTTATAGTTTCGATAATAAAATTTGGTTTTAGTTGATTGGTTTTAGCATAAAACCAGATTTGCTAGAAAACCTTTAAGAGCATCTGAGTTAAGCGTAAATAATACATGTATTACTGTAAAGTACGTAAAAAAATCTGTAATTTAAATTACAGTTAGAGAGTTATTAATATATAAATTAATTAATATATAATATATAATAAGTATGGTTCTGCCCCCAGGGGGGCAGGCATCTAAAAAGACGATGGTCTGCCCCAATGAAAGATCGACTAAATCCCTAGGATGCACTGATGGTGAACCTAAAAATCGCAGTCTTTTCTGTGAGAAGACCGGACATTGTCCCAAAATGTGGGATGCAGTTTTCTTATCATAATCGCAGAACCTACAGCGTTTGCTCTGGACAATATAATACTTTTTGCTCTCTGTATGAGAGAAGTCAAACCTGTTCAAAAAATATTTACTTTTCCTCAGAGTCAGGCATTTCTTTGGCTTCGTAAATGATCCTAAAACCTTTCCCTGAAAAAGTATTGTCAGTTACAAATCGAACCAACAAAACTTCTTCAGTAGATTTTATCTGTTGCGGTTTCAGATTTCCGCAGAATCTTCCAAACGAAGACGCACTCGGGCTCAAATCATTGAAAATCTCAACATAATCAAACATACAGTTTTCCTCATACTCCAAGTCGAATTCTGAAAATGTCAACTCAACGTAATATCCACTTTCTGCTTCAATAAACCAATCACATTTAGAATTGTTTTCATATTTATTTATCCCAAAATCAGCATGAGAATAGATATACTTCTTTTTCTGATGTGCTTGAAGTGTACCACCACAAACAGACGCATGCGAAGCCAAAAATCCCGTTTTTTGACCAGAAATATCTGATCTAAATGTCATAAACAATTCATTTTCGGATGAAACTATCAAAGGAGGCAGCTTAGACCCACAAAACCTTCCTAGAAAGTTCGATATAGACGTAGCACCATCGTAGAATTCTAAATAATCATATAAACACTCTTGATGTAACTCAAAGTCAAACTTGATGAAACCCAACCTGATTTTATGCCCCGGCGCTGTTTTAAAAACCCATGCACAGTCTTTTTGAGGAGGGTATCTTTCTGGATAGTTTGGGCTCTCAACTGTACCTATTTTATTGGTTATTTCAAAAGTACAGTCGCCTTGTTTACAGTCCCTACCATTGTCACTTAGAGTGTACCCTGTTCGACATGCGCAAGTGTACGAACCGAATTTGTTTATACATTCGTGCTCACAGCCTCCTTTATTTTTCGATAAACATTCGTCGACGTCCGTGGAATAAAAAGCAGAAAATCCAGACCTTTGTACACTGCTATCCGAAGTAAAAACAATCCTTAAAACATTTCCTTCCGAAGTTATCACGCCTGGTGATACAGTTCCACAAAACACACCATGTTTCTTAACCGTATCGTCATCATTTACACTGTACACCTCAAGTTTGTCCAAGTCGCAAAACTGTTGTGGTCCGTTGTTGCCTTCAACATCGAAGTGAGTGAAATTGAGGACGATTTTGAATTGAGGTTCGGCTCTGATCTCCCAAACGCAGTTTTTGTTCAAGGGGTAATTGTTTGGGAATGACGGGGAAGTGATCGTTCCATTCGAGGCAGTGAACATCCCTCCGCAGGCGTTCACGCATGTTCTTTTGTCCGAATGAAGTTCGTAGCCTATCTTGCATATACATTCGTAGCTGCCTAAGCTGTTAACACAGCCTTGTCCACAGCCATGGTCGATTTTAGAACATTCGTCATATTCTTTCGTTATAATAGCGGAAAATCCTACTTTCTGGATGGTCGCGTCAGAAACAAACTTCACCAGGAGTTGGTTGGAAGAAGAAATTATATCCAAAGGAAGTTTATAACCACAGTAGCGTTCGTCTATAACAGGACTGTCCAAAGCTAAGCCATCTCGGATTTCTAAAAAGTCGTATACGCAATTTTCCTGATGTTCCACTTCGAAAGTTTGAAATTTTAGGGCCACTTGATAGTTCTCTGGAACAGTTATTCTCCAGATACAAGTCTGATTTTTTTGATACTTTTCAGGATAGTTCGGTGATTCCAGGAGTTCATCCGACTCGATAAAAAAATCTCCTCCGCATATCACTTCGTAACTAGCCGTGAACCCTCTGTGCTCAAGCGGGTTTTTGGATACGTAAGTAATAAGCATTCTATTACCAGTCGACGTAATTTGACTATACCGTCCTGTTCCACAGAAAATACCCAACAATTTCGATTTATGCCAATACCCGTCTCTAACCTCAACATAATCGGTCTCACAGTTTGGTGATTTTAGTATGTTCAAGTTGGTAATATTCAGAACGATTTTTTCACCGTGAGTTGCACTTATTCGCCACTCACATTTAATTTCTTCAACAGTATTCCCATTTAGGTATTCAGACGGTGAAAATGTTCCTTGTTTTCCTTGAAAAGTTTTTCCACACGTTCTACACTTGTAAAGCATATTGGTTTGGGCTATATCGTCTTCGCTAAGTCTTGCTCGTTGTCCTATCTCTATTCTGCTCCTACCGGGTACTTCTTTGGGACGAATGGTTTCCAAATAAACGCCTTTCGCGAATGTATTACGCCCATAATGCATTATAGAATTGTAATCATATTTAAACCCCAAAGAATTTACGTCGTTGTCTTCACGTTTGTTGAAGTTAAAGTCTTGTCCGTTCATGATATTCTCCCTGATGATTTCAACGAATTCATCTCTGTCCGGTCGGGTGTGCTCGTGGTAAAACCCAATCACGTGACCTAGTTCATGCACAACGTTGCCAAAGTTATCGCATATCTTTCCTATACTGATCACCTGGCCACCCGTTCCTTGTTTTCCTACTGAAGAGCAGCAACCGCATGGTTTTTCTTTGAAAATTATGAAATCGGGGTGTTCTTCCTTATTTCTTTCCACGAATTTTACGCAAGTGAAGTTCTCCCAGTGTCGCATGGCTTGTTTGAACAAGGTTTTAAAATGCCCGTTATACTCGTCGTCGATTTCGTAGGGAATCACGCCATGGTCCCATAACCTATCTTTTCTTGAAGTTGCAGCCCTGACAGTTCTTCTGGAGATGGCCTGTTTTTGTTTGAATCTGTTTTTGGGTTTATAGATTTTTTGTTTAAGAATAAAACCTAATTTAAACTTGTTAACTGGGATAACGTATTTTACTTTGTATTTATTTTTTCCTTTATTTGCGTTTGTTCGTAAATGATTCTTGTGTCTGATTTTTCTATGTTTTGATGAGCCTCTAGCCTTTCTAACCTTAATTGCATTTTCTTCTAAATTAAAGGACAACTGTTTGGAGCTTGTTCTATTTTTTAAATGTACATTATTTGTTTTATTTTTAAAACTTTTTAAACTAAAATCATACCTTCTTTTAAATGCACTTTTTTTTGTTATTAAATGGTAGTTTTTCCTTATTGACGATATAATAAAAGACTGTTTTTCTTTGATTTGGAGTTCTTTTTCTTTGATTTGGAGTTCTTGTTCTTTCGGCGGAGGTTTTTCTTTAGGGTCACTTTTTTCTTCAATCAAATTAAGATGTTTTCCGTTAAAACTAGTTTTAGGTGTCGCGTTTTTCACCGTTTTTTCCACAACAACTTTGTCTTTGCTTAGTTCAATTGGGATATTTTCACTTGCACTTTTTTTAAAAATAAACATAAGAACCAAAAATGTTAATAATGTTTTGCACCACATTTTTATAAATTAAAAATCACTCAATATTTTTATTTTATTTTAACTATTACAGCACTGATTTAGATTTATATACAGAGAATTTTAAGTTTCACTGTTAAGACTAGTTTTAAGCATAATAAAATAACATGACCTGTTATACTTATACGTAATTGTTCTCCCTACTCTGTACTTTAATCTTTTTCTAATCCAAATTAGGATTAAGGCCTTATTTCGTTAAGTTAATTGGAATTTAGGTTTGCTTTAATTCCTAAATCGGGAATTCCAGAATTGCACAAAAAATCCGTCTAGAATGACCGAGAGTACTTTTTCATTAAAATAAAATCAATCGTTGATTAATTAACCCTTGAACCACAAATTATTTTGTATTAGGAGAAATGAAACATACAAAAATAAAAATCGGTGCTGGCCTTTTATTTATTACGGCTCAAGGACATCGTTGTGGTAGTATACCGCATTGCATTAGGAGATAAGTTTTAGGAATGTGGTCTCATTTTAAAACCACTTCTCTTGAAAGGGTTAATACGATTAATAATTATTAATTTTAACATTAATATTCGTAATTTTCTATGGGTATCGTTGTATAGTATATTCTATAACTAGTATGGAATAGGCAACCTAGCGGAATGACTATTCCATACGTGTTGTAGACTATACTTTTTCTTCGACTGCAAATATGAAACACTGGATGGCTTTAAACTTCGGACAAGGTTAAAAACCATGTTTTTTTTGTGACTCGACATTGTAAATGCAACAAAACACATATTTTTAAATGAAGTGCTTAAAAAAGTACTTAAAAAAGATTTTTATTTAATTTTAGCACATATTTACAAATTATAATGCAAAAATTGAAGGTTATGTTAGATTTTTGTGACAGATATCAAGTTTAAATTTGCTAATTCTGCTACAGTTTTTTTTGCTTTTATAACCAAGAGATGGCACTACATGTGTTCATTCTAACACTTGATACAGAATATTCATACCGTATCTTGAGCTAGAATGGATTGATTCTGTGTTTTAAAAATGTGTGTATTTGCTTACATTCTAAAGCAGTCGTAGAAAAAATAATTTTTGGGCCCCCCTTTCCCATACCGCCATGGAATGTTTTTTGTGCATTTTTTTACCTTTTAGGTGCGTTTTAAACTTCTACTTCGAATAGTAAAATTAATTTTACATAATTAAGTCCAAACGAAAATATTTTTTACAATTTCGGGAACAGAGGAAAAAATTGGTAATAATTTTTTTTTTGTGTAATTTCTATTTACCGTTTAGGTGGTTTTTAAGTTGTTGTCCTATTTAACCCCACCCCCTCTTTTACCCCATACCCCTCAATCGATTTTGCTTAAATACGAACTTGTTCACGATAATATAAAAATACATCCATACATACCAAATTTTAACTCTTTAGCTCAAAGCGTTCTTAGGTTATCGTAGATACAGACCGACAGACAGACAGACATTTTTTTGCTTATTTTGATTTTTTTCAACGTTTCAGAAAAAAATAAGATGATAAAGGCAAAAAAAATCGACTCTTTTTTCTATCAATACTTTATAAGAAAAAGTCCAAACATTTTTTTGCCTAAATCAAAAAAAATGCCTAAATCATGATATTTTTTCCTAAAACGTCTACCAATATCAAAATAACCATGTCCAAACCATGTCTGTCTGTCTGTATCCACTAAAACTTAAGAACGCTTAAAGCTATAAACTTGAAATTTTTTATGCAGATGTATTTTTATATCAACTTGGACAATTTTAAAATAAAAATAAAACAGTATGATATGACTTGACAAGAATTGATAAGTGGCACAAGCTTATTCTCAGAATTCATTTCCGAATCGAAATATGTAAAAATATACAGGGTGTTCCACTTAAAAATCGGAAGTTTGATTAATTTCCGGCGAAAAAGTGCCAAAAAAATTCTAGCTATGTCAAAAAATCGTAAATTATACATAAGATAGCTCCTGAAAATTTCACGATCCTAAAAAAGTTAAGGTGGGTGAACCACCTTCCAGAAACACCCGGTATAGAGTTTTTCGTCTGGCAGGGTTTTTGAAAATTGTCAAAAAGATTGTGAAAGATTATAAAAAATTTTAATGAAGAGTGTTAAAGATTGTGGGAAGTTTTCAGATAATTGTGAAAGATTGAAGATAATTGTGGAGGATTGTAGATGATTGTGAAAGAATGCATTGTCAAGGATTGTAGAAGATTGTTAGATATGTGTACAAGAATAAAAAAAGTCCAATACATAAACCAAGAGTAGGAGAGTAATAATAATAATACTCTGAGAGTAGAAGACTTCTATAGGTTGTCAAGAATTTGGTGGGACACCCGGTAAAACTGAATGCTAAGCATACCATATATTCACGGCTTGTTTGTCTAATTGTTCGCTAATCCAAATTAGGTGAGACTAAAGCCTTATCTTCAGTTAATTGGGACTTATCTAAACAATTTTAATAACATTTTGGGTTTTTCCTTTATAAATCTCTTCGCAAGAATATTCTTGGAACATTCTAAGAAGGAAAGAATATTCTTAGAAACTTCTTAAAATATTCTTAGAATGTTTGTGCTATCAGGGTGAAGAATCCTCCCAAAAATAAAAAACTTATGGTTATGATCAACTTTATTTTTTGAGAAAAAAAAATACTTTTATTGAATAGATCAATCGTACGAAATTCAAAAAAATCCCCCAGAAACAAAGAAGTAATAGGGGTAAAAGTCTGTTTCATCAAGCAAGAGAGTAAATTAAAAATCGCACAGTGAATATTTTCAAAACAGATTCGAATATTGGATGTGCGAATATACTGCGTAGTTTATTTTATAAAACATAACTATATTCTATACACAAACATATACTATTCAAACCTGTTGTAAAAATATTTACTGTGTGATTTTTAATTTACTCTCTAGCTAGATGAAACAGACCATAATTAAAAATGATATTCCGCATATGCAAATAGAAACGAATTAAATCGGATACGCATTTGCAAATAGTATCTAATTGAAAATAATATTCCGCATATGCGAACAGAAACTAATTAAAACATGTTACGCATTTGCAAATAGTATCTAATTATAGATTTTAAGCTTTCACGGCCATTAAGATATAAAGAACTTTCACTTTCGGGTTTAGACCGTGTTAATGGATTTTCACTTTCCGACGTTTCGTCTCTTACTACTAGAGACATCTTCAGGGATTAATCTGAAACTAAGTTTCGAATCAACTTGTGTCACGAGTTGTGGTTATTCACCCGTGACGAGGTTTTTCCTATCAAAGACTTCCATATTGCAGGTAAGTGGTAACCAGTGTCCCGATTGATATTGTTAGGATGCTTGATGATTTCTATCGATTCCCGTATCTTCCTTGGCATTTTTCTGTTTTCTGTTAATATTTGTTTTGTTTCAGACAAATTGATTTTGTGACCTGTTTCATGTACATGTTCGGCTACTGCCGATAAGGAAATTTGTTTCTTTCTTATATTGCGCTCATGCTCTTGAAGTCTTGTAGAAATTTTTCTCTTAGTTTCACCTATGTAAACCGTACCACAGGAGCAGGGTATTTTATATACGCCTTCTGAACTCAGGGGTATTTTGTCTTTTGTTGAAGTAAAACATTGACCTAATTTTTGGTTGGACCGAAATATAGGCTTAATATTTGACTTCTTCAAAAGTTTACCTATTTTATCCGTGATACCGCTTAAATAGGGAAGTATAACTTGTGTCTGTCTGTCATTGTCACTATTGTCCTGTTGTTTGGGTCTGGGATTTCTGTATTTGTATATGGTCTTATTAATGTCTTTTTTGGTATAACCGTTCATGGTCAAGGCTTTGGTTAGTTTAAGGAGTTCTGTGTCTAGGGAATTCTTGTCTGAAATCATGAAAGCCCTATGAACAAGTGAATTAACTACCGAGCGTTTTTGAGAGGGATGGTGATGTGAAAATGCGTTTAGGTATCTGTCAGTGTGGGTTTTCTTCCTGTATACCGAGTGTCCTATTGACGTACGGTTTACATAGGTGAAACTAAGAGAAAAATTTCTACAAGACTTCAAGAGCATGAGCGCAATATAAGAAAGAAACAAATTTCCTTATCGGCAGTAGCCGAACATGTACATGAAACAGGTCATAAAATCAATTTGTCTGAAACAAAACAAATATTAACAGAAAACAGAAAAATGCCAAGGAAGATACGGGAATCGATAGAAATCATCAAGCATCCTAACAATATCAATCGGGACACTGGTTACCTTACCTGCAATATGGAAGTCTTTGATAGGAAAAACCTCGTCACGGGTGAATAACCACAACTCGTCATAAATAGTGACACAAGTTGATTCGAAACTTAGTTTCAGATTAATCCCTGAAGATGTCTCTAGTAGTAAGAGACGAAACGTCGGAAAGTGAAAATCCATTAACACGGTCTAAACCCGAAAGTGAAAGTTCTTTAGTATCTAATTAAAAATAATTTATTTTATTTATTTTATTAGTTTTTAGTCATTCTGGGACCTTACATACAAAGGTGTTTTATATTCCGCATATGCGAATAGAAACGAATTAAATTTAAATAGCAAATGCAAATTTAAACAGGTTAAATCACTGATTAATATTGATAATTTGATGCAAATAGAAATAATTCAAACTAATTCAAACGGGTTAAAAATATTTTACCTTTTATCCGTTTGAATCTGAATTTTTTTATATGGCAGAGAATGATTTTTTTTAATAATAATAATAATTATTATTATAATAATAATAATAATGATACCTTTTATTAAAGAAATATAAGTATTTAAAAAAATAAAAATATAAGAAATTGATTTTTAATTTTTTTTTTAAATTCTAAACAAGTTATCCTTTAAATATGTATTTATGACTTCAGCAGCCAGCTTGATGAAGACATTTAAAATATACATTATAATATACAGTGCGATTATAAAGTGCCGAACAGTTTGAAAATAAAATACTCAATAATATTTTCCTGGAAACAAAACTACTCAATTTCGAAAAATTAAAACAATTAGAACTCGTAAACCTAATTCATGGTATAATTAATGAAAAGAACAAATCCAACCAACAACTAACAACGATATCCAGTATTCACCAATATCAAACCAGAACGCATGAACAACTTAGAAATCCAATGCGCAAAACGAACAAAACACAATGCTCACCAATTTATGCAGGAACTGTGCAATACAATAATATACCAAATGATGTTAAAAGTATAAAAAATGGACTTAGATTTAAAAAGAAACTAAAAATGTACCTTAAAAATATTTAATTAATTTAAGTATTTATACTAGTTAAAAAATATTTTTTGTTATCTTCTTTTTATAAAAAAATTTAAATATGTTATTATAAGTTAGGCCTTGTCACCAGTTTCATAACTGTATTTGAGGTCATGTATAAATAAATAAATAAATAAATAAATAAATCTTCGTTTGAAGCCACGACTCTGTTAGAGTTGTGCGCGACAAGCCCATGTGATTGCTACGTACAACAGCTCGGTGGCCAGTAAAACGCACACAGCTTTCTTGCATTTTGCTCATCGCTAATGCCAGTTTTGCGTTAAAAAGTGTTCGACACTTTATAATCGCACTGTATACAGCCTGTTCCAGAACTCGCGTACCGAAATTTAAGAGGTGATTCTACATCCAAAAATATGAAAAAAAGTTTCTATAAAGGTTGGTCCGGAAATGAGCCCTAAGGAAGCTACGGCCCTTCGAAGATGACGTATTGAATGGGGAACAAAAAAAAAGCACCAATAAAATTTTAATGCTGCAGGGTGATTCTTCATTTAAAACTGAGCAAAACAGTATTATACACCAAAACACCTAAATTTAATATTAAAGGAGTAATAGCCTTTTAAAAAGTAACGTTTTTGGTGGCACAAAATGTTACTTCCTCTTAATTGCATTTTTTTTTTGATAACGGTTGCTCCTACAGTGTTACACTATATGATATTTTATATGTATTTTTATTCTAGAAATCTATATTTTTTACAACAAATCCAAAAAACATACACATAGAAAAGTTTGGGGCAAAAATGTTTTAAGCCTCATATATTTTGTCCGTCTGGGCACGCCTCTGGATAAATTAAAAAAATAAATTAACATAAACTTATTGCCCTTATTAATACTAGTATACATGCAAAAGCTCGCCGCTCTAGCTTAAACGGTACCCGAGTTATTAATTAAAAACCTTATTTTTATTACAATTTTAAAGGGCCCTAGATCCCTTAGGGCTCATTTCCGGACCAACCTTTATAGGAACTTTTTTTATATTTTTGGATCTAGAATCACCTCTTAAATTTTGGCATGCCAGTTATGGATCACCCTGTATATATGTTAATAATGAGATCTGTACACGATTTTTTACCTGTGTATTTGTTTGTGTTTAACCAGTGTTGAGCGGTGGGAAAATGATCTACTACACTCTGAACACGTGTAGGGTTTTTCACCCGTGTGGACTGTAAGGTGCTGAACTAGGCCTACGTTTTGAGAAAACGCTTTACCGCACTCCAGACATATGTATGGTTTTTCACCTGTGTGTAACCTACTGTGAACATTCAGGGCTGCTTTAGAAGAAAATGATTTGTTGCACTCCGGACAACTGTGTGGTTTTTCACTGTGTTGTCTAACATGATGGGTTAGATCTGATTTTCGATGAAATGATTTACTACAGTGTGGACATGTGAATGGTTTTTCACCTGTATGTTTTCGAAGATGGTCGGTGAGATCTGCCTTTCGATGAAATGCCTTACTACAGTGTGGACATGTATGTGGTTTTTCACCTGTGTGTGTTCTAATGTGAGAATTTAGATTTGATTTGGAAGAACATGATCTGCTGCACTGTGGACAGTTGTATTTTTCACCTGTGTGTATACCGAGGTGTTGAATTAGCCTCGATTTGTGAGAAAATGATTTACTACACTGTGAACAACTGTACGGTTTTTCACCTGTGTGTTTTACAAGGTGCTCAGTCAGATCCGATTCTTGATAGAATGATTGACTGCATTTTTTACATTTATACAGGGTTTCACCTGTGTGTGTAGTCAGATGTTGAATTAGACCTGCTTTTCGATAAAATGATTTATCACACTTCGAACACGTGTAAGGTTTTTCACCAGTGTGCAAACCAGTGTGAACTTTTAGATTTGACTTTGAAGAAAATGATTTATTGCACTTCATACAACTGTATGGTCTATCACCCGAGTGTTTTCTAATGTGTTGAATTAGTAGTGAGCCGTGGGAAAATGATTTAGTGCAAACTGGGCAGATGTAAGGTGTTTCGATGTGATTACTCTGCTCTGGTTTGCTCAAGCACAGTTTCCTACTACATTGCGTACATTTAAGTCCCGTTTTTATATTACATTCTGTACATTTTATGTTCGAGTCTGTTGGTCCACTCTTTTCAGTTAAATCTCCGGTTTTAATTTTGAAATTTTCATCATTTTGATTTACAGGTGAGAATGAGACTGTGTACGATGAATATTCCAGATCATTTCGAGAACGGTTATACTCATTCTTAATATTTTCCAAATTCTGCTCAAAGATCTGTGGGTCGAACAAATCTTTACAAGTTATATCGTTGTTATATTGCTCAACTGTTACTGTTTTTATATGGTCGTAGTTATAACCAATTTCAGAAGGATTGCACTCATCTTCTGGATGCAAATTTTCTTCTATTGTCTCTAGTTTTACCCTCCCATCGAAATTTTCCAGTATGCTATTTTCATAGGGTGGTATATCGATGAAATTTAAATATCTGTCTTTACTATCTTTGTCGTAATGAGTCTCACTGTAGTTGTCTTCAGTTGGTTCTCTTTTGCATAACACGTCTTGCAAAGCAGAACTTTTTTGTCGACATTCGACTGTGAATTTATAAAAATCTGTGATGATAGTTATGCACCTTTTGCAAATGTTTGCTGAAAATCCATCATTTTCATCCAACTGGAAAAGAAAATCAGTTCTGCAGTAATTTTCGTGCAAAAAAAATGCACATCATTTTTTTGCAAAAAAAAACGCATTATGACAACTTTTTTTATTAGAGATCCCTATCCAGGGCCGTAAATAAAGACAGGAGGAGCCTTGTCCCAGAACAAACAGCAAGGGAAGCCAAAACGAGGACATGCAGGACATTTTTTAAGGAATATGTAGGTATATTGCATGTACAAGTGGACCCTAGACCTTCAAAGTCGTATTTTCGCCTGCGGCGCTAGGGCTTCCTTGTATTTGAAATTGCAAAACTGTTTAAAATTAATATATATATATATATATATATATATATATATATATATATATATATATATATTTTATCGAAAATCAAAATTCTAAAAATGCTTTCAACGTCATGGTGTGCTAGGGACCCCAAATAAAATGGAAACTTTACACAAAAGTTGTTACTTTATTTAGGGCGCCAGTTCAATAAAACCACCACAGAATGGAGACCCTTCTGTTAACAGAAAAACTCACCCTAATCTCGAGATATAAGAACAATAGTTCTGAAACATTTATCGAATAAATATGTTCTTCACTGCTGTTACAAAAAGCACTAATCTTCTCCAAATTTGTCTTTGAAAAACAAGCTCTACAAATGGCATCAAAATTTTGCTTAACTAAGTTTTCCATTATATTTCTAGAAACAGAACTTTACTCTGAATTATAGACTCACAACAATTAACCATAAATAAAGTTCAAACAAAGAAATCTTTGTAACTGTGGTTCAAAATAATAGATTTAAAAAAAAACGCAATCAGACGCCATTACAGTCTGACGTATATCGGACGTTAAAACTACTTTACAGACAGATGAACTACTTTTATTATTGAATATTCCGCTTGGGTTGGGTATTTTTTAATTTTAGTATCACTTGTAGTAAAATTCTTATTTTTTCTGTGATTTAACCATATCCATTTATTAATTTTTTCTATAATATAATATAATTAAATATATTTTTCTTCTTCTGCTTAGGGCCACTTGCACCAATGCTGGTTTAACTTTAAACTTGGATTAAATTGACGGCTGACCAATCAGAACGCAGCATTTTTAACTTAAACTCGGTTTAGCTGAGATAATCCCGTACCAAAATTTGGTGCAAGTTGCCCTTAAAGGAACTAGAACGGTTTAAAGGATGGTCAAAACAGAAACATTCAAGAATCGATTTATTTTTAAATCAATAAACATGGAAAATAATGTTTTTATTATGGTCTGTTTCATCAAGCAAAATAGTTGATAATCCCAGACCAAAAGTTAGTGAAAGTTGCCCTTATGAATTGTATATTTGAACTACTTTTGTCAAAATTTGAGTCAGATAATCTGACAATATCTTCATCTCAGTAAATGCTCTATCGATACTAACTTGATGTTTTCGATACTAAAAACAAAACAGTTACATCCCTGACAGTTTAAGACTGCTGAACCCTAAAGAAATATTGACTTTTAAAAGTGGTTTGTTGTAAAAAATAGTGGTAAAGTTGTGTAAAAATGGATTGGATCAAGGTAAATTATATAGAAAATAGATAAAAATTGCTTAGAATGATGTAAAATTAATAATTTTATCGAGTTTTATCTGACCCAAATTTGCTTTGAAATTGCTAAAATATCGTAAATATTTGTATGAAAAAGATGTTATTTATTAGCTTATTACTCTAAAATAAACTAGGAACAATAAACAACCGTTTTTGTACATAAAATGTTAAAAAAAGTTGGGTTATGTTTTTAGTTATGCTTAAAAAGAGCAATTTTCGCCACAGTTTATGCACTTACCCTGTTTTTTAATTAAAATACATTAGAAGCAAGGTATTTGATAATAGTTTGGGGTCTCTGGTAGCTGAAAAGGCCCTCGCTAGCACAAGGGCGTATCCAAGGGGGTGGGGGTAAGCTAATGTATATAATGGCCACACAGACCACTAAATGGTCTAGAGGCTGGACTTTTGGTATTCATTTACAGGGGGCTCACATAATTTACAATTTTTTACATCGGCACTTAGTACTACTCTGCCTGCTGAAAGGTCCTATCTGTGTATGTTAAACCTATGTAGATAGGACCTTTCAGCTTAGCACGGCAGTACTATACTCCGTCCAGTTATGCAAGATAGTAAGGGACGCGGCCCCTTTTACACCACAGAGCGCATAAATATCATAATTATGCATAAATCGTAGTGTATCAAAAATTTAACAGATGTCGGTACTGTTTTCCTGGAAAGGGCCTATCCAAAGACTCGCATAACAAGCATAGTACATAAGAATGCGATGCCAGATTGGCTTGATGTGTCGTCATGTATCTTGTAATGGTTGTTATGCGAGCCTCTGGATAGGCCTTAAGTTGTAATTGTAACCTAAAAATTTGACGTTTTCCTTGTGTTCAATATAATTTACGTTTGTACAATATGTAGAATATGCTAATTTAGTGTGAGTGTATGAAGAATAAATCAAAAAAGTACCCTTTTCAATACCATACAAAATAACATTAAGTTTAACCATTTTTTATGTAACTTTCTCTTCTTTTATTAGCTTTAACGACCGCCAGTCATTGTTATAAAGTCACAATATTTTATATTTTAAAAGGTACGAGTTTTTAACCAATGATGTAGCTTAAAAATCGCGGGAATTTTGAACTACTATCTTGCATAATTGGAGGGACTATAGTGCCGATGTATTGAAATCTTCGCCGAAAAGTGGACGGCGCCTTAGATGGGCCTGTTTTGATTTTATAGAAAAGAGCCCGCATAAAAAAGGGATGGGATTAGAAGGGCCTGTGTTGATTTTTTAGGAAATGACCGATACAAAATTAATTAAATCGTTCCTATTTAATTTATAGCAAAAGTCTCGAATAAAAATTAAAAAAGCCTGTTTTACTTACTTGGTAAAGACTATTACTATTAAAAAATATATGATAAAAACAAAAAACTTCCGAGTAAAGAATGGTTGGATAGCTATAGCAACTTAAAGGTTTGTTTGAACATTGGCAACACTGTGATTAGTTAACAACAAACAATCGATTGTCTGGTGCGGGAGTGATATTCTTAGAGCGTTCGGGTAGGACAATCTCTGAACTATTTTTACCCAATTCCTAACTTCATGAAAACTGTCATTGAATAATACTTGATTACAATTGACATGAAGTTAGCAGTTAAAAGAGTTAGAAGATCGTGCTACCCATAGACAAGGAAAGACCTCCAAAGCCGTTGCGGGATACTGTGATAAATGTGCCTAGCGCATCTGAGATAAACTTGCACATGCTCACTACTATTGTTGTTTTTGACGAGTTTTGTGTGTCAAATAAAAATTGTAAAAAATTCAACAAAAATCAATAAATATCTATGAAGAAACGTCGAAATAGTTTTTTAAAATTATTTTATAAGAATTTTTCGAGGTGTGTGAGTTTCGGGATTTTGTACACATACTTTGAGTACACCAGGGATTGACCCTTTGCTCTTCATAAAGCAACAATACAGGTCATGTTTAAAGTTATAAACAAATGCAGCAAAAAAACAATTAAAACACAGTAAAAGTCGAAAAATAAACAGAAACAAACGACGATCTGACAGTACTGACAGTATAAACAAACTACTAATAATTCGTCACCCCGGTATTGGTTTGCCATATCTCTATTTTTGGACATTTTAAGATTTTTACTGGGGGATTTTTGGAGATAAGACAAATAAATACTGGGGTGATGAATTGTTTTACGACCGACAGCATTTCACAGCTGATAGAGATGCGTACTGCGCAAGGTCAGATATATTGCGTTACGTCATTTCGCTGCCCCGTTCTGTCACAAAATAATCTTGCGCAGGCTGGACTAATGGTTCTCTTCCCTTCTCTATGATTTTTTTTTTGTTACAGATTTACAGAAAAATATAAAAATCACAACTGAGATTTTTATATAAAACAGTCCAAAAAACCACATCCAACATGGAAGCTGATACATCTCAAACAGAAGAAACAAAAACCCCTATCGAAAGAGATGAAGATTCTCCAGTTTTCGACATAAAATACATAAAAGAAGAACGAAAAGATGAAGAAGAGGAAGAATACAAAAACGAAGAAGAAGACTTTGAAAATGAAGAAGATGAAGAAAATCCTGAATCCGCACAGCTTGATAAAGAAAAAAATCCTACATCAACCGGTAGCAGTAAAGGTAGCAAATCTGCGTACCAGTGCAACATATGCGACAAAAAATACGACTACAAATGTAAGTTGACCAGACACATGCGCATCCATACCGGCGAGAGACCGTATAAATGCAAGCTGTGCGAAAAAAGTTTCTACGAGAAAAGTCATTTACAGTTGCACGATATAACACACACAGGAATCAAGCCGTACCCGTGCAACTACTGCAAAAGCGCATTTTCGCGCCTGTGGGACAGAAACTCGCACATGTTCAAATATCACAAAGAATTGAAGCCGCACGTGTGCAAAAATTGCGGCAAGTCCTACCGAAAAGCCACCGATCTGAGCGAGCACATGAACATTCATCGTGTGGCTATAACGCACGACTGCAGCGAGTGCGGAAAAACGTTTTCCGTACTGAGCGAGTTGAATAAACACAAACGCAGTCATTTCGAGTGGAAACCATTCGAGTGTCCACTGTGCGAGCAAGAATTTCACGTCAAAAGTGAACTGCAAAGTCACATTCTATCGGTGCACAATCCTAATGTCGAAACCGAAACAAAAACCGATGATTGTTACACTAATCCGATAGAAACTACTAAAGTTAAAGTAGAAATTGAAGAAGAAGAAGCGAATACTGGTGAGATGGAAGATTTAAACGATAAATTTGAAGAAATAGAGGAGCAAGAACACTTGAATAAGTCCATAGACGAAGAAATAAACGACGGTGAGATAGAAAACATCACACAAGACCAAAACGATAAAGATAAAGAAGAAAATAAAGAAGAACCAGAACAAAATGCGACACCAGAAGATAAGTTTATCTTCGAGTGTCCGATGTGCGATAAACGGTTTGATTTCAAGAGTAAATTAAAACGTCACGTGCAAACGCACACTGGTTATAAACCGTATAAGTGCACGCACTGTGATAAATCGTACTACGATAGAAGTCACTTGAAGATACACATACAGTTGCATGTAGATGACAGACCGCACGCATGTGAGTATTGCGGAAAAACGTACGCGCGCATCTGGAGCCTGAACGAACACCTTTTGACGCACAAAGACGAGCCGCACGTGTGCACGCACTGTGGAGACTCCTTCGCTAGAGCTGGCGAGTTAAAAAAACACATGCGTATTCACCCGGTGGAGAAAAACCTTGGTTGCGACCAGTGCGGGGAGAGTTTTACGGAGCAGGCGAAGTTTACTCGGCACAAACGCAAGCACAGCGACGTTAGGCCGTACGCGTGCTCGTTATGCGATAAACGGTTTAAATTAAAGAGCCACGTCAAGAACCATATTCATACGATGCACAGTAAAAAACCGGAAGACTTTGTTTTGGGTGTTAAAAATATAAAAAGCGAACCTGTCGATGTTAATGTGGAGTTAGAACAAGGAAATAACAAGGAAGAAACTTTACCCGAAGTGAAAAATATTAAAAAAGAATTGAACGATGTGGAGCAATTGGTCATCGATGTAAACCCTGGTGCATCGTATGAGGATAGGTTTATATATGTATGCGAGTTTTGTAATAAAAGGTTCGATTATAACAGCAAATTACTGCGACATTTGCGTACGCACACAGGGGACAGACCGTACAAATGCCCGCACTGTGAGAAAGGATACTACGAAAAAAGCCATCTAAAGTTACACATAAGAACACACACAGGCGAAAAACCCCACTCCTGCAAATACTGCGCGAAATCGTACGCGCGCGTTTGGGATTTGAACGCACATTTGCTCACGCACAGTGGAGTTAAACCGCACACGTGCAAAACTTGCGGCAAAAGTTTCAGGAGAGTGTGCGAGCTGCAAGATCACGTGCTTACGCACCGTGTGATGGTTTCACATGGTTGCACCCACTGTGCGATTTCGTTTCCGACGTTATCGGAGTTGAATAGACACATGCACGAGCATTCGGGCGTTCCGCTGTTTTCTTGCCCACTGTGCGACAAAGGGTTTCAGAGTAAAAACGAAGTTAAAGACCACGTGGTTAACATGCACGCGCAAAACCAAGACGATGAGTTACTTAACGAAGAGTTTATTTATAAAGTTAAGGATGTTGATAAAAAAGAAACCGTAGAGTTGGACGAAGGGCAAAATTTTGGTGTAAACACTGGTGAGATGGATTATATTAAACAGGAATCTGACGATGAATTGATGATTGAGGAAATTCCTAGATGGCGTCTGAAAGATATTTCGAAATTTATTTTCGAGTGTCCACTGTGCGATGAAAAATTTGATTTTAAGAGTAAATTGAAGAGGCATATCAGAAAGCACACTGGCGAAAAGCCGTTCAAATGTGACCAATGCGACAAAAGGTAGGAATTTTTCTTTTCAAAAAATAGATTACGCGCTATAAAAGTAACAGTTGGTACATTATCTATGGCAATTTAGCCTTGGGTGCGTATTAAAATAACTCCACCCTGTAAATATATACAGGGCGGTCCAAAAGTCATAACGACTTCAAATTTAGAACACGTAAATAAGACTAAATATAAAAAAAACAGACCATATATATTTTTTGACTTTCCATTAATACGTAAAGTTTATGGTCTGTTTCTTCAAGCAAGATAGTAAATTAAAAATCGCACAGTGAATATTTTCAAAACAGATTCGAATATCGGATGTGCGAATATACTGCGTAGTTTATTTTATAAAACATAACTACCGTGCGATTATAAAGTGCCGAACACTTTTTAATGGCATTAACTGGCATTAGCGATGAGTAAAATGCAAGAAAGCTGTGTGCGTTTTACTGGCCACCGAGCTGTTGGGCTTGTCGCGCACAACTCTAACAGAGGCGTGGCTTCAAACGAAGAGTATTTTCTTTTCAAACTGTTCGGCACTTTATAACCGCACTGTATATTCTATACACAAACATATACTATTCAAACCTGTTGTAAAAATATTCACTTGCGATTTTTAATTTAGTATCTCGCTTGATGAAACAGACCATAGGAAGAATTACAGCCAAAAAATAGGTGCGTTCAACGTCACCGTAGTAGAAACGTTAGATTAACGTTTTTTCCAACGCGTTTTAGGTCAAGTCGTTCTAACGTTATTTTGCACCAGGGAATAGTATTATTTTGTACGTTTGACAATTTTAACAAACTGATTTTGTATTTTTAGATTTTTTGAAAACACCCAGTTGAGATTGCATTCCCGCACCCACACGGGGGAAAGGCCCCACGTTTGCCGCTACTGTGGAAAAGACTACGCCAGGATTTGGAGCCTGAACGAGCACATGCTGACCCATCAGGAAAAACCACACACCTGTACCGAGTGCAACAAGTCATTCGTTAGGTAAAGAAAGAAATATATTTAATTTTTTTAAGTAAGGGAGGCTCAATTACTATGAGAAATTGTCCAGAATCCAGACTAAAACATATTTTTTTATAAATTTCTTTCATTTAATGATCTTTTCATAGGTCTGGAGAACTGAAAAAACACTTTCGATTGCTCCACAAACCGAAGACCCATGATTGTGACATTTGTGGCAAGTCCTTCGATGGGCCCAGTTGGCTCAAACAGCACATGAAAAAACACACGAACGAGCGGCCCTACGATTGTAACATGTGCGAGAAAAAATTCAAGCTCAAATGTCACTTGAAAAATCATGTCGACAGAATTCATACAATCAAAGGCGATATGAAGAAAAAGGCAAGAGTATCGAAAAATAAGGGCAAGAAACTTGGTCCCAGGGCTAAAAAGGTAAAACCGGATCAATCTACAAAGGTTAAAGAAGTGAAAATAGAAAAAGATGATAATTTTAATGAGGATGATGTCCCATTGCAAGACTTAAGAAATCAAGTTACATCTGGAAATAAAGATTCTATTAAAACAAATGAAGGTAAAACAATATTTTGTACTTATGGTCTGTTTCTTCTAGCAAGATAGTAAATTAAAAATCGCACAGTGAATATTTTTAAAACAGATTCGAATATTGGATGTGCGAATATACTGCGTAGTTTATTTTATAAAACATAACTATATTCTATACACAAATATATACTATTCAAACCTGTTGTAAAAATATTTACTGTGCGATTTTTAATTTACTCTCTTGCTTGAAAAAACAGACCATATATTCTGCATATTAACTTACGAATTTGTTAATGTATATTTACTGTGCGAGTATAAAATGAACCTACGCGCACTGTAAATAAGCAACGCTAAAATCGATTATCCAGTGTGCGTGTGGTATTTTAAAGTTCACTTGTTTTAAATAAACTGCAGAATAACACGCACATCGGATTTTTAATTTTGGTAATGTTTAAAAAATTATCACATTTTAAAAACTGACATTAAATTTTATTTTACAGATAAATTGCTTGAATGTTCAGTTTGCACAAAAAAGTTCAAATCAAAGCAATTCTTGCTAAACCATATTGATAAAATTCACAATAAAAAAAGAAAATTTGATACGATGGAAGGAGTTGCTTCAAAATTTGAAAACGTAGACATAAAACTGGAAAAAAATATTAAACTAGAGATAGATCAACAAGAAAATGAAAATAATTTGATGGATGTCAAAGTAAACATTGGTGAGATAAAAGGAATTAATGAAGTTTTTACTGAAACTTTTTTATACGATTGTTCTTTATGTGAAAAGAAATATAAAACAGAAGGGTTTCTAAATATGCATGTCAAAAGAATCCATAGTAATGTTAATATGATGGATGATAATGGTTCTATGAGTAATGTAAATTTAAAACAAGCAGAATTTACTAATATTAAAGTTGAAATAAAACAAGAACATGCTAAAGGTAAGTTATTTATTCAATTTTTTAACATATTTATTTTTTTGGAATTCGCATTTTTTCAAACGCGCACAGTAAATATAAGTATCGTCTGTTTCATCAAGCAAGAGAGTGAATTAGAAATCGCACAGTGAATATTTTCAAAACAGATTCGAATATTGGATGTGCGAATATATTGCGTAGTTTATTTTATAAAACGTAACTAGATTCTATACACAAGCATATACTATTCAAATATGTTGTAAAAATATTTACTGTGCGGTTTTTAATTTACTATCTTGCTTGAAAAAACAGACCATAGTTCATTTAAAATCAGTGAACTATGGTCTGTTTCTTCAAGCAAGATAGTTAATTAAAAATCGCACAGTGAATATTTTTAAAACAGATTTAAATATTGGATGTGCGAATATACTGCGTAGTTTATTTTATAAAACGTAACTATATTCTATACACAAGCATATACTATTCAAATATGTTGTAAAAATATTTACTGTGCGGGTATTAATTTACTATCTTGCTTGAAAAAACAGACCATAGAGAATATCACTCCACTCGCACACTATGATCTGTTCCATCAAGCAAGATAGTAAACTCAAAATCGCACAGTGAATATTTTCAAAACAGATTCGAATATTGCAGGTGCGAATATACTGCGTAGTTTATTTTATAAAACGTAACTATATTCTATACACAAAAATATACTATTCAAACCTGTTGTAAAAATATTAACTGTGCGATTTTTAATTTACTATCTTGCTTGATGAAACAGACCTTAGCTAATTTAAATATAAAAAAAAAGTAGAGTATCTGTTTTTTTTTTTTTTAAATACTGATTTTAAATGAACTATGGTCTGTTTTTTCAAGCAAGATAGTTAATTAAAAATCGCACAGTGAATATTTTTAAAACAGATTTAAATATTGGATGTGCGAATATACTGCGTAGTTTATTTTATAAAACGTAACTATATTCTATACACGAGCATATACTATTCAAATATGTTGAAAAAATATTTACTGTGCGGGTATTAATTTACTATCTTGCTTGAAAAAACAGACCATAGAGAATATCACTCCACTCGCACACTATGATCTGTTCCATCAAGCAAGATAGTAAACTCAAAATCGCACAGTGAATATTTTCAAAACAGATTCGAATATTGCAGGTGCGAATATACTGCGTAGTTTATTTTATAAAACGTAACTATATTCTATACACAAAAATATACTATTCAAACCTGTTGTAAAAATATTAACTGTGCGATTTTTAATTTACTATCTTGCTTGATGAAACAGACCTTAGATTTTTTGATTTTCATCTATTGGACGAGTTAAAATAATTTAAACTTTTTCTTTTAGAAAACAATGTTACCGTTGACGAGATAAAACATCACACGAGCATCACACAAAACAATGAATCTTGGGATATTGATAAAAATTTAACACTTGCCTGTTCTCAATGTGAAAAAAAGTTTAAATCGAGACAATTTTTAAACAACCATATTAATAGAATACACTGCCCAACACTGAATGCTAGCACCACAGAAAATTTAAATGAAGTTTTAAACAGTGAAAAATGTATTTATGTCAGTATTAAAGCAGAAGGAGAAAATAATCAAATCGACGTAGTACACAATACTGGTGAGATGGAACACGAAAAATCAAATGATAACTTTTCCACCATAGTTCACCAAGACAGCACTAAGTTTTTGTACGAGTGCCCAGTGTGTACAGATAAATTTCAGTTTAAAAATCACTTAAGTAGTCATATTAGAAGAAAACACAGTAAAAAGAAAGATATAAATACTCTGGTGGAAAGTGTAAATATTGATTTGGAAGAAAATGTTGATAATCGTTTGGATGGAGTTAACACTGGTGAGATAGAAGGTTAATTAAAACATTTCAGTCATTTAAATTTGACTTCGTTTTCCTTTATATTAAAAGTTAGAATTAGGTAATTTTGTCAGTTCGTATTTATTTAAATTTGTTTAATATTAATTATAAGCTTGTATTTTAGTGTTTTTTAAGACATAAAAAATTATAAAAAAGTAATTTGTGTTTTATTTATTTATTTATTTATACATGACCTCAAATACAGTTATGAAACTGTTAACTTCCCATTATTCAAGCTCGATTTAAAATGAGGATAAGCTGGTAGTTGTCTCGTTAAGCAAGATGCTGCAAAAAAAAAATGATTACCCCATGGATGGATTTCACACCCTGGTAGAAAAGTACATAAATCTAACACCATTAGATTAGTGACATTTTTGTTTAGTCTCTAATAAAGCATTTGATAGGCAGGTTTTTTAGGGTAGGTAGGTAGCTCCTGTGGAACCACTCAAACCACCCACCTACCCCACCTATCTGTTTCACCAAGCAAGAGAGTAAATTAAAAATCGCACAGTGAATATTTTCAAATCAGATTCGAATATTGGATGTGCGAATATACTGCGAAGTTTATTTTATAAAACATAACTATATTCTATACACAAACATATACTATTCAAACCTGTTGTTAAATTATTCACTGTGCGATTTTTAATTTACTCTCTTGCTTGACGAAACAGACCATAGTTGGTTTTTGAAACAAAAAAATTCCAAACCAACTTGATTTTTTGGACCAAAATGTATATTGCAAAGATCGCATAGAAACTATATAAAAATGGTAATGATTATTTTGTACACTATGCTTCTTAGTATGCACTTCTAATAAGTTTTTTTGAGTAAAGTCTTGAAGTTTTGAATATCCACAAATTCTTCTTTTACTTTATGATCAGCTGCATCTTTCTCTTTTTCTATTTTAATGTAATCCATTTTAAATCGTTAGCACTTTGAGGTTATGTAACATAATCTTCTTCTTCAAAGAATCGTGGCCTTTTCCTTTGGAACTTGGCCAGCTCGCTACAAATATGTATTTGTATCCTATTTTTTCTTCCTGTAATTTCTGGATTATATTGTTTGTTTTTCTATCTTGACTCGCAAAAAACTTCTCACTGTGCGCAACGAACGAACTAACAACTCTTCTCTCTAGAATACGCACACCGTTAATATAAAGTATCGCCAACATCTCGGTTTGGTTGTAAACAAATAGTAGGTATATTCAGGCCTGAACAATAACAATTACCAGTAACTGTTATTGTTGTCTCTGTTAGAACAAAGCTGTGCGAGTAAATAGTTTTTGCACCTACTTTTGATCTGGGATTATCTCGACTAAACCGAGTTTAAGTTAAAAATGCTGCGTTCTGATTGGTTCACCGTCTATTTAATCCAAGTTTAATTTAAACCTTCGTTGGTGCAAGTGGCCCTAAGACACACAAATGTATATGTTGGCTACGTTTTTGTCACTTTTTACAAATTAAATGTCTATTCTAGAGAGAAGTTATTAGTTCGTTGCGTCTTTGTGACCTTTTGATATACAAACATGGGCGGATTTAGCAGCAAGATATATTAGCATAGAAATACCTTCAAAATTATATTTTTGGTGAAAGCGCAATTGTTTTCCTTATGGATGCCCCCCCCCCTAAAATGAAATAAATCCGCCCCTGCATACAAATAACCATTCTTTATTTTGAATTTAGGTGCAGTCCAGACCAAAAACCAAAAAGTCGCAAAAACCTTGTAGAAATGGTAAACCACAGAAAAATAATAAAATGGTTTGGGGACAAACCATCGAGAAACAGTCCCCTGTCTATCCACACTTTGGTTTGGACTTTTACGACTACTGTGCGTAGAATACAAGTAAATAATAATAATAATCAAAAAAATGTTATAGGGTAGATACTTTTATATTTCATATAATTTATGCAGTTGGTTTTTGAAGCAAAAAAAAATGCTTCCTATAACTTCATAGTATGTGTATTCGAATATGCTGAAGAAACTTATTTTTTTGGCGAAACGGTTTATTGCAAAGATCACATACAAACTTAAGTTTGTATTTTTGACTCATATGCTTCTTAATATGCACTTTTAACAAGTTTTTTTGAGTAAAGTTTTTATCACAATGAGCACATTCATACCGTTTTTCTCCTGTGTGAGTCCAAATATGACTCTTTAACTCGTCGTTTTGAGTAAACTTTTTATCACAATAAACACATTTAAATGGTTTTTCTCCAGTGTGTGTGTTTGAATATGGATGTCCAAATATTTTTTTACAGAAAACTTTTTATCACAATGACTGCATTTATATGGTTTTTCCCCTGTATGTATTCGAATATGATTTTCCAAAGCTCTTTTAAGAGTAAACTTTTTATAACAATGAACACATTCATACGGTTTTTCTCCTGTGTGCATTCGAATATGGTCGTTCAAATATAATTTTCGACTAAACTTTTTTTGACAATAAACACATTTAAATGGTTTTTCTCCTGTGTGAGTTCGAATATGCCTGTCTAAAGTGATTTTATGAGAAAACTTTTTATCACAATGATCACATTTATATGGTTTTTCTCCTGTGTGAGTCCGAATATGACTCTTTAACTGGCCGTTTTGAGTAAACTTTTTATCACAATAAACACATTTAAATGGTTTTTCTCCTGTGTGAGTTCGAATATGGTTGTTCAAATGGTATTCTTGACTAAAATTTTTATAACAATGAACACATTCATACGGTTTTTCTCTTGTGTGTATTCGAATATGGCTGTTCAAATGGAATTTTTGAGTAGAATTTGTATTGCAAATGTCACAATCAAATAGACTTTTTTCAAGAGTTCCTTTTGATTTGCTTTTTATTTGTTGGCTCAAAGTAGAACCTTTAAAATGTAACTCACAATGTTGCTTTTGTTGAATATCCTCAAAGGATTGATTGATGATTTCTTCTTTCTCAAATTTTACAGAGGACTCTTGATGATTTTTGGACTTATCAAAACTATCAAGTGCATCATCTACCAACTCTTTTTTGATAAATTGGGTAACATTTTCTTCTTTTAAAGGTTTAACGGGAATGGTGCTGTCCAAAAAGTCTTTTACTTTATTTTCAGCTGCATCTTCATCTTTTTCTATTTTAATGTAATCCATTTTTAATAATTACTTTTTTGAGGTTATGTTATATAACTATGTTATAAATAAATGTTATTATCGTATGAGGTTTAATATATAATAAAGATTATTATTATTAATAGAAACTGTTAAAAACTGATTGATGTAACTTTCTTGGTTTGTATCAATTTGTTTAGAAAGGCATACCTTCTTCTTCTTCTCTTTATTTTTGGCCTTTGCCTTTGTCAATTAGCCAGCTCGCTGCTTTCTCTTCTGCAGATGGTTTGCCTGGTTGTTACCATACCATCGCTTTCTTTTGGCCTGGTCTTCTGTAAGACTTCTTGAGGGACCTCTTATTTTAGTGGTAATGTTATACATATAAGGTGCCGGCACAGACATTTATGTTTATGGTGGGGTTCAACTATGGTAGGATTAAAGAAAGGCATACCTTTAGGGCCACTTGCACCAACTTTTGGTATGGGATTATCACACCTAAACCGAGTTTAAGTTAAAAATGCTGCGTTCTGATTGGTCAGCCGTCAATTTAATCCAAGTTTAAAGTTAAACCATCATTGGTGCAAGTGGCCCTTAACTGCGTAAAACCTTTTTTCTTCTTCTTCTTCTAATTTTTTTGACCTTTTTCTTTCGAAATTTGATCAGCTCACACAGATTTCACATATGTATGTGAAATCTGTGTCAGCTCAGTAATAAATGTGTATTTATACTACGGTTCTTTTTTCAAAATAGTGAATTAAAAATCACACAGTAAATATTTTTACAACAGGTTTGAATAGTATATGTTTGTGTATAGAATATAGTTATGTTTTATAAAATAAACTACGCAGTATATTCGCACATCCAATATTCGAATCTGTTTTGAAAATATTCACTGTGCGATTTTTAATTTACTCTCTTGCTTGATAAAACAGACCATTTATTAAAACTTCATGGTATTGTAATTTCTATCAATATTGAATAGAATTTCAATGTAAATGGTACACGTGAATAAAAAACTGCTGCCAAAAAAAATATACTTCCCCTATAGGGCCTAAAATCAAAAACGAAAAAAATTAAAACTTAAAAAATATATTATAATTTAATATTTTAAAATTATTTTTTTTTTCAAATAAAGTTTATTTTCTAGTAAAACAAAAAAAAAATAAAAAAAATTTAAAAAATCGTTTTTACCCCCTTACCGCATTCCGATTTTTACCAAAAACAATGCCAGCCTAGAACCTTGGATAGTCAATCTATGATCAAAATTTGAAGTCTTTAGCTCAAAGCGTTCTCGAGTTATTGTGGTAACAAAATTTCCGGACAGACAGACCGACGGACAGATTTTCTTTTACGAAAATCATATTTTTTAGATACAAAAAGTCAAGAAACTTAATAAAATAAATAAAATAAAAATTATTCGAATTTTTTTTACCAACGCAAGACTTTCCTTATTTGTCTAAAATTAAACGCGTATCATTTTTTAACTGATTTTTTTTCAAGGTTTATTAAAATTAAAAACGAAACAAAATTGAAAAAATAAAAAAAAAAAATTTCAAAAAAAAACAAAACTAAAACAAAAAATAGTTTAATTGCCTTACTCCCTTACCCCACCCCAATTTTCACCAAAACTAATCCCAGCCTAGAACTCTGGATAATCAACCTATGGTCCTTTGGAGTCTTTAGCTTGAAGCGTTCTTGAGTTTGTGGCCACAAATTTTCCAGACAGACAGACCATAAAACAGAATTTTTTTTTGGAGGTAATCATATCTTGGATATAAAACTTCAAGAAACGTAAAAAAAGTAATCAAAATTGTTCAATTTTTTTTACTAAACAAGACTTTCCCTGGGAAAGTAAAAGTGACTTTTTCTACAGCCCTTATTATAAGTAACGTCATTCCTGTTTTGGTACTATCCTCCCCTCGTCACCCAACTGCTGGCCCTTAGACGAGGAAAATGTTTTATGGGGCACCTCGTTATGCTTTCTTAGCATATGTCTTTCCAAGTAAATGGGACTTTTGTACCACTTATCGCAAAGTTTGCACTGCACCTTCTTTTTCTTGTGCAAAACGATATGTTGGTCCAAATGAAACCTATACACAAAGCTCTTTTTGCACATTGTACATATAAAATTTTTTTTTTTGTGTTTCATATTTGTATGGTGAGTTAATTTCATTTTAGCATTGTAAACTTTCGAACAGATGGGACACTCAAATCTAGTTCCACATTCAGTTATGGTATGTTTTTTAAAACATGTTTCATCGTGGAATATTTTTTGACATTTTGGACAAGTAACCGATTCTGCCCTTTTAGCAATGTTTTTCGATGAACCTTTTCTGCAGTCTCTACACGAACACAACCTTGAAGCTTCTTTTTTATGAGTTTTCACATGGTTCTCTAAACTCTCACTATCAGTTATAACGATACAACAATATACACACTCGTAACTCTTTCGACCTGTATGTGTATGCATGTGAACTTTTAGTTCATCTTCTATTGCAAAAAGTCTGTCGCATATCGAGCATTTATGTTTTTCGCAAGTTAAACATATATAATTGCACTCTGTAGCCCTTTGTGCGGAATCATACACAAAAGCGTATTTAGGGGTTTTAATGTTATTGCATATTTTGCAGATTTGTTTTTCGCATTGTGAGCATGCGTATTTTTCGCAAATGTGTTCATCTAGATAGGCTTTGAGAGGGAATTTTTCGTTACAATAAGTACAAAAGTAAGGTTTGTCCTCTGGATGTGTACGCATATGCTGCTCATATTCGTCTTCTTTGAAATATCCATTTTCGCAATATGTACATTGGTACGGTTTTTTTCTAGTGTAAGTTCTTATATTTTTAACGTCTTTGGAAAATTCTTTTTTGCAATACATGCATTCACGCATCTCCGGTATGGGTTTAAAATTATCAGTTAAATCTTCATCTTTAATTTCCACTTCTTTTTTGATGTCCATTAGATTTTTTATAAAAGCATGGCTGTCTATTTTTTCGTTTTCGAGTTCATTCGCTCTAATATCAGATTCAATATTTATTATCTCTTTATTATTTTCGATTATAACAACTTCTTTTTCTTCCATTATTTTTGTTTTTGGGATTAATCTTTCTCCGAGAAACAAAATTATGTTTTTTTTTTGTTGGTTTGGTTAATATACACTGTAAAAAAAAGTAATTATTAATTTTGAACATATCCTATAAAAAATTGTGATGAATACTTTGGTATCCAAAGAAATTTGTTCAAATTTCAAGCAGGCACTTTTTGAAATTGAAATTCAACCAAGTTGTTGCTGAGAACATGGATATTCAGAAAAATCTATGCAATTATTTGAGGTTATGTTATAATTTTAACTGTTTTTCCTTTATTAGATATTTACCTAATGTGATTTTCTTGAATAATTTTCATAGGCGGCCTTAAGTTTTTCATAAATATGTAAATTTACACAAAAATCACATAAAAGTATAGCGTTTTCTCTCCATTAACCCCACGAACGTCCAAAAAAGTCCAAACCCTTTTTCTATGTCGCTTCTTCTTCTTCTTTTTTTTTACAATAAAAGTAATTTTTTTCAAGACTTGTTTTTACTGAATTGAATATATTTGATCTTTTCTATTGTATTATGAATAAAAAAACTAAAAGAACAATTAATTTTATAGAAAATTTAATAATGTACGTTTGAACTACTTTTTTAGTCGGGGTGGAACCACAGAACTTAAAGTATATTTAGTTCTGTGGGGGGAACTGTTCCACATAGGCTTTGTTGTTTTTTTTTAAGTTTGAACTTTTTATTGTGTTAGAGAAATGGTGCGTGATATGGTCTGTTTTTTCAAGCAAGATAGTAAATTAAAAATCGCACAGTAAATATTTTTACAACAGGTTTGAATAGTATATGTTTGTGTATAGAATATAGTCATGTCTTATAAAATAAACTACACAGTATATTCGCACATCCAATATTCTAATCTGTTTTGAAAATATTCACTGTGCGATTTTTAATTTACTCTCTTGCTTGAAGAAACAGACCATAACTACGCAATATGACACGCACAGCATATAATAGATCCTGTTGATATATATTTACTGTGCGAGGTTTTCAGATATAACATTTGTAAAAACTGTTTTAAAAATTAACAAAATATGGTTAAAAACTAACTGGTAGCTACTATTCCTTGCTTTACATCACCACTAATTTGGCTTTTTTCACTGTTTGCTCTTTCACTAAATTTGTGATTATTATTTTATAAATAAAAAACATTGCTTAAAAGTATGATTTAATTTATAACAAAACCTTCTAGTAAGACTAATATTTTTTTATTCGCACAGTATATACTATTATAAGGTCTGTTTCATCAAGCAAGATAGTAAATTAAAAATCGCACATTGAATATTTTCAAAACAGATTCGAATATTGGATGTGCGAATATACTGCGTAGTTTATTTTATGAAACATACCTATATTCTATACACAAACATACACTATTCAAATCTGTTGTAAAAATATTTACTGTGCGATTTTTAATTTACTATCTTGCTTGATGAAACAGACCATAGTATCGATATTCAGTGTGCGAGTAATATTTTATAGTTTATTCATATCTATGGTCTTTTTCATCAAGTAAGATAGTTAATTTAAAAATCGCACAGTAAATATTTTTACAACAGGTTTGAATAGTATATGTTTGTGTATAAAATATAATTATATTTTATAAAATAAACTACGCAGTACATTCCCACATCCAATATTCGAATCTGTTTTGAAAATATTCACTGTGCGATTTGTAATTTACTATCTTGCTTGAAAAACAGACCATACACAATATAACACGCACAGCGTATAATAGATCCTGTTGGTATATATTTACTGTGCGAGTTTTTCAGAAATAACATTTGTAAAAACTGTTTTAAAAATTAACAAAATATGGTTAAAAACTAACTGGCAGATACTATTTCTTGCTTTACATCACCACTTATTTGGCTTTCACTTTGTTGTTTTAATGCCAGTTCTTCAGAGTCTTTTATTCTACGATTGACAATCATCGTTTGCTCTTTCACAAAATTTGTCATTAATTTATTGTTAAACTTAATAAATTTTGTTGCACAGTCGTCCACACATTCTTTTTCATTTGGATCAAGTGTCCTGGAGTTTATGTTGTCGGCACATCTTAGAAAACAGCGCTCCGTGATTTGATTGTAGAGCAACAGAAAGTCTTTGAACTGAAAAAAAAAAATGCCATTAAAAAAATACTAAAAAAATCTCAAAATTAAAATGAATAATTTTCAAAGAAAATGTGTTCACCCCTTTTGACCACATCCACCCCGATTTTTACCAAAATCAATCGAAGAGGAGAGTTTTAGAAAAGAATTCAATATTCCGAATTTAAAGTCTTAAGCACAAAGCGTTTTCAAATTATCGTGATTACAACCTTTCCAGGACACACTGACTGATGTTTGTTTCGAGAAAATTATTATTTTTTATATGGAGGGTTGAGAAACGTAAAAAAGCAAAACAAATAATTCTAAAAAAGCGTAATACTTACATTTCTCAGTGCACTTTGATCCATTTTTAAGGTTAAGTTCACTGACTCTCGATTTTATAACCTCACTTTCATGTATATCGTGAAGTTGGCGACTTAAACTATTTTAACCATCCCTGAATATATTTTTATAAAAAATACATTTTTTTTTGTTTTAATAGAGCCAGAAACTTCTGGTAACGGGAATCTGGTTACAACTGCCACTGTAAACATTAAAATATTGGAAAATACGGTTTTGCCAAAACTGAAACCGAAAGGAGCGCTTATATGCAGCTGTTAATGCCGCGTTTTGATAAACTGCGCATGCGCTGACCGGTTTCAATATATTATTTTAAATAAAAAACATTTTTTTACAAAAAGTTCAAACACCAAACAGACGCCAAACCAACGTTAACGTAAACCAAGCCCCCTCATTAAAAAAAAACAACAAACAACAAAAACAAACTCCGGCACGGAGAGCTGCAATTAAGCGCTTGTAAATCGGAAACCAGTTCCACATAGCGTAATGTCCAAGTGAGACCGGTTTTCGGTTAAAACTCGAAAGCAATAACCGGTTAAAAACCGATTTTTTTCGTAATAACCGGTTATGGTCAAAAACCGGGTACGAGTTTTCCCTCACTAATCTCCATAAAAAAATCAATACTATGGCGTTGCCTGTTTGGTTATGTTGCTCCCTTCGGTATCGAGCATTTTTTCTCTTTTAGTTTGAACTACACAATTGTGTAGTTTTTATGTGTTAATGCAACATTAAAATATCATATTTTCAAAAAATTGTAGTTGTGTGATTCATGTAAGTTAGCTATAGGTACTTTTGGGGTACAATATAACAATAAAAAAACTTTTGATAGAGCTGATACGTTATATCAATATATAATGGCGATTCAGCCTTAACTGTGTAATAAAAAACTCCACCCTGCCCTATCTTTATTACATACAACTAAAATTTAGTGCCTGTGCCATTAAATTTTGATAAACAGAATGCTTTTAAGATGGGGCAGTGTGGAGTTATGTCAATCCGCACTCCAGTCTATATTGTGCAACTGTACCAGCTCTTCGTATAATATAAACTCTTCTAAAAGCTTTAAATTTATATTTTTACCCTTAATAATAAATCATTCTAGTATGATCACCTAAACTATGGTCTGTTTCTTCAAGCAAGAGAGTAAATTAAAAATCGCACAGTGAATATTTTCAAAACAGATTCGAATATTGGATGTGCGAATATACTGCGTAGTTTATTTTATAAAACATAACTATATTCTATACACAAACATATACTATTCGAACCTGTTGTAAAAATATTCACTATGCGATTTTTAATTTACTATCTTGCTTGAAAAAACAGACCATAGAGCTAAGAACTCTAAATTAAGAAAACTGGTTTAAAGCTGGTGCAATATTTTTAAAAATATTTTATCAAACTTTGAGGCAAAGGCATTAAAAAAATATTTAAAATTGAAAGTTTGTTAGCAATCGTACAAAGTTGTGTTCAAATGTCATACTTTATTAACGAACTACATAATAGTTATATTTTCTCTTTATATTTGTAGGTATGCATACAATGAGGTTCTTTTAACAGAAAAATAAATATACCCAACATGGAAACCTTTAAAATGCGAACACAGGAAAAAGAAGATAAGGTAAATTATTCTTTAATGGAAGACATAAGTCTAGATGTAAAAAACATTAAAACAGAAATCGAAGAACAAGAAAACAGAAATCAAGTGTTTGATCAGGGCACAGAATACATGGTCTGTAACAAAGGTATAAATATCAATGAAATGGAAAAAAACGAATATTCAATTAAACCAAAAGACAAAGAATTAATTCAAGACATGAAGCATATAAAAAAAGAACCCGAAGATCAAGAACTTAAAAATGAAATGTTCAATATTGGTGAACGTTTTAATGAAATCAAAGAAATTAAACAAGAAATCAGTTACTTAATAAAACAAGAAACCAAGTTTATTGTAGACCTGAACAATGTGAAAATAGAAACTGAAAAACAAGAACTAGAAAATAATATGTTCGACAATGGTGTATATAATAGCAATTTCAAAGAAACAAGAGAAACATATAGTGATTTTAAATACGAAAATGAGAAAATAGATATTAAAGAAGAAACTAAATATAATGAAGAAAATGTCGATGAAATTATGAATCATGAAGCTTTGTCTCCAATTGTCCAAATTCACGCTGACTCAGAAAATCCAGACAAACCTCACGCTTGTTCAGAATGTAAAAAACGGTTTCCAACCAACAGCAAATTAAAACAACACATGGTTAAGCACTCAGGACTCAGACCATTTTCTTGTACACTTTGTGGAAAAACTTTTGTTCGATCGACTTCATTAAAAAGACATTATCTATTACACACGGCAGAAAGGCCTTTTGCTTGTCCACACTGTGAGAAATCCTACGCACAAAAAGGAAATTTAGACGACCATCTACGCACGCACAGTGGGGAAAGACCATTTTCTTGCGATCAGTGTGATAAAGTGTTTAACAGAAAAGGGACCTTAAATATGCATCTTTATACACACGAGGAAAAAAAACCTCACGCGTGCACGCTTTGCGAAAAATCCTACGTGCAACTGGCTGATTTGACGAGACATTTGCGTACGCACAGTGGAGAGAGGCCGTATGTTTGTTCGTATTGCGAGAAAACGTTTACGCACAGTAGCGAATTGACAAAACATATTCGCACGCACACTGGTTTAGCGCCGTTTAAGTGTAGTTATTGCGAAAAATGCTTCAAGCAGGGAGGGGATTTGAAGAGGCACCTTAGAACGCACACTGGGGAACGGCCGTTTGGGTGTACAGTGTGCGGTATGAATTTTGTGCTCAAAGTTAATTTAAAAAGGCATTCTCGTATGCATGAAAGAAACATGAGTTTCTAACAAATTTTTTATTCTTAAAAACACGCACAGCAAATATACATTAACGGAATCAATTATGTAGTGTGCGTGTGATATTTTTTCTACTTTATTTTTGTCAAATGAACTACAAAATATTCGCACATCGAAAAACCTATTCTCGTACTGTGCGTATTTTAAAAATCAGTTCTAAGGAAGAATGTCTCGTGCACATTCAGCATACGGTGTGTAACATTTTTTTTTTGAGATATTTCACAAATGCAGATTCTTGTTTTTTGATCAACTTTAAAAACTTGCAGAGTTACTGTACGTTAATAGAATTATCCAGTATGCGAGTGATATGCAGTAGTTCATTTGTTAGAAATGACCTATGGTCTGTTTCATCAAGCAAGAGAGTAAATTAAAAATCGCATAGTGAATATGTTTAAAACAGATTCGAATATTGAATGTGCGAATATACTGCGTAGTTAATTTTATTAAACTTAACTATATTCTATACAGAAACATACTATTCAAGCCTGTTGTAAAAATATTTACTGTGCGATTTTTAATTTACTATCTTGCTTGAAAAAACAGACCATAGGATAGTTGAATATAGATTTTACTGTACGAGTTTTCTTTATCAGTTCTGAAATTTCAATTTTTTTGTTTATATAAGGAATAGTAAAACTTTAAATTATTTTTTTAAATAAAACTACCTAAATCTTTTATTAATGTGTTTATTTGTAAGATTAAAAAAATATATATAAAAAAATAACTTTTAATACTATACATAAGATAATAACTATCTAGAAATTAGCAGTACCTACACAGTAGTTATATAACCTTTTTTAACTTTTTATTTTGGTTTTCTATGTCTGTTTTTTCAAGCAAGATAGTTAATTAAAAATCGCACAGTAAATATTTTTACAACAGGTTTGAATAGTATATGTTTGTGCATAGAATATAGTTATGTTTTATAAAATAAACTACGCAGTATATTCGCACATTCAATATTCGAATCTGTTTTGAAAATATTCACTGTGCGATTTTTAATTTACTATCTTGCTTGAAAAAACAGACCATACAACAAAATTATAAAATTAAAATTATCTTTTTTATCTTTTTTTTTTTATTATTAAATATCAGTATATTAAAAAAAAAAACATTTTTTTAAATCTAAAAGTAGTCTTATAAAAAAAAGGTTTAATCAAAAGTTAAAAACGGTTTTACAGCTTCAAATGCTCTTTTTACATTTCATTTTAAATTATTTTTTAATTTAACAAGTTTTGTTTGACAAAATTCCATTTGTTTCATCATTTCAAAAATCGTCAAAAAAAGAATCAACGTCTACCCCATCCAAAGAAGTTTCAAAAATACTTTTTGTTTCACTTTTAGCTGATTTCAAGCTATTCGAGTTATTTTTTACTACTGTTTCGAAACCATTCAATTCCTGAGGTACCAAGGGACCATTATTTTTTGTTTTTACTGAAATAGGTTCAACAAAATTACATTTTTGACTAGCTTTTTCTTTAAACCCATCAAGAATGTCATTTTTTGGTACGGTTTTAATAACATTTAAATTTTGAGTTTTTAATGGAGAAATATTTGTTGGACTAGGTTTAACAATATTGCAGCTCTGACTGGCTTGTTCTTTAAAATCTTCGGGAATGTCAAATTCATCGTCAAGTGATCCAAATTCATAATTTTTTAATTCATTGTCTTCAATTTTTTTTTTATCGTTTATCCTTGATTCAATAAAATTTTCTTTCTTACTATCAAAAATATTCGAAATACAATCTTCCTGAACTACAATTTTCCTAACTTTATCAGAATTTTGGTCATTTTTTCCAATGTCTGTAGTATAAATGGTTAGTAAGTTGTCTGGAGTTATGCTTAAATAATGATTATTATTTGAGGATGTTAAAACTCCAAAATCTTTCAAAACTATCACAGATCCTATAGTCAGTTCTTCAGAATGATTTTCGTATATATTTGTATGTATAGATGCCTGAAGAACTCCTGAAAAAATGAAAAAATATATACAGGGAACGTTCAAGTATTACGTAACGCAAATTTTGATCATTTTGGACCCCCACCCCCCCTGTAACGCTAGTTTCCTATACCATTAACATGGGCGTAACACTGCAAAATGACCCCCACCCCCCTAAGAGCGTTACGTAATACTTGAACTTTCACACAGGGTGTTTTAAACATTCTTTTTATATAGAAGAAAAAATATATATATCATTGTAAAATTTTGTAGGTATGTTCATTTATATTTAAAGAATACAAAAAAAAATGGATTTTTAAAGTACCATTTTTTGCCATAATTTTTTTTTGAAAAAAACATCAAAAAACAGTTGGATCGACTGAAAAAAAAATGGGATATTCAGTATTGAAGTCGCCATAGGTCTATCTATGGTCTGTTTTTTCAAGCAAGATAGTAAATTAAAAATCGCACAGTGAATATTTTCTAAACAGATTCGAATATTGGATGTGCGAATATACTGCGTAGTTTATTTTATTAAACATAACTATATTCTATACACAAACATATACTATTCAAACCTGTTGTAAAAATATTCACTGTGCGATTTTTAATTTACTCTCTTGCTTGATAAAACAGACCATAGCAGAATTTTTTTTGGCCAAAAAATAACAAAATGACAGACGTTTTTCTTGAAAATTATTTCAAATGTTTTGAAAAACGTTTGCCATTTTGTTATTTTTTGGCCAAAAAAAATCTTCTAGATAAGGGCTATAGCGACTTCAATACTGGATAATATCCCGTTTTTTTCTCCAGTCAATCCAGCGTCGGAATCATGGCGACCACTGTTTTTTGATGTTTAAAAAACAACAAAAATTGGCAAAAAATAGCACTTTAAAATTCTAAAAAAAAAAAATTATTCTTCAAATATAAATAAACAGACGTTTCAGGAAAAAATAAGACGATTTAGCAATCAGGGAACATTCAAGTATTACGTAACGCAAAATTTCATTTCAATCTTACCTGTCAAATCTTTTAGAGTGGCATTTATCGTAGGGGGATTCCCGTTGCCTACTTCAATATTTTCGATGACAGCTGCCAAAAATGGGGCTTTTTGTTTCACCAGTTTTTTCAGAGTAGCCTGTGACTTGATGTAATGTATGTTATATGTATCCAGGGCTTTATTTGCAGAACTATTGTCTTGCATATCCCTTACCATCGCTTCCCAACAGCCATATTGGAAGACTCCTACGGATTTTTGGGAACACAAAATAGTCTGGAAAAAAAAACTGCTGCCAACGAACGAATTTTTCCCCTTTTTTCGAAAAACAACCCTGGTAGAAATTTAACGTTAGAATAACGTTTTTCTAATATTAGAAAACTGTATAAAAGTACGTTATAAAATATGTGCAAATGTCCCGCTTTTTAACGTTAGAATCAAACGTTAGTTACAAACGTTAATCTAACGTTAGATTTATAAGTTTTTATTATTATTATTATTATTAGTAACAAAAGTAAGCGGATTGCTCCGATGAGACTTTGTGTTAATATGAAAATTTGAAATACAATAAGATAAATGTCACATAAAAATATCACATAAAAATATCACATATAAAAAAAAATATAACATGAAAAAATATAACATGAAGGTACGATTAATATTACATATAATGAATAAGTTAGAAAAACGTTTTAAGTACGTTTAATTTCTAACTTTCGGAGGGGGCGTGGCCAACTAGGAAATTTCTACCTGCATCATAAAATGGCAACTGGAGACAGATTTATTCATATAAATAAATCTTAATATATTTTAACAATCATAATATTTTTAAACATAATTTCGTTACATTTATTTATAAAATAGCCATCTTTTCAGGTGGCCCTAAATATTTTTCGTGTAATATCCTGTTATACTTCGATGAATACGTTTACCTCTCAGAAAAACTTTATATTTAGTTAATATTTATTTATACATTCAGAATCTTAAAATATTTTTTCTATTATAGTACAGCGTTGCCAGACTTACTATAATTTTGACTTTTTGGAAATATTTTTTTAAACTTATAGAAATAATAAATAATTACCAAACCTAGGCACAAAGCTGTCTGAAATGAGTATTTTCTACTATAGCTTACATATTAATAATGGAAATTTAAAAAATATTTAAAGTTAGAATAAGGTTAGAAAAAGGTTAGAATTTAGTTAGGAAACTAACGTTAGATTTATATATTTTATAACGTTTTTGTCAAACGTTAGTTTTCCAGGTTAGATTTATATATTATATATTTTATAACGTTTTTGTATAATGTTTGAGACTAAACATAAAAATGTCACTAATCTAATGTTATGTTAAGTTAGATTTATGTACTTTTCTACCAGGGTATATAATTAATTATGCATTAATATAATGAATAATTTTTGTGATTTTACTTTGTATGGATATTGCTGGAAACAATTTTTTACATTTTGGGGCCCAATTAAAAAAAAAAAAATGTTATTTTATTTTAATTATTGTTTTTTTAACATACACAATACTTTACGAGAAAGTAAAATATCTTTTTATTTCAGCTTACCTCAATTTCAGCTTTGGACTCGTCTTGTGACTCCCCAGAGCTTGTAAAAGTATTACTGCGGTCCGGTAAAAGTCCGGCGGGTCCCGGAAATTTTCTCTGCACGATTTTCCCGGGTGGGGTGATCATGGAACTGTTGAAATGGATCTCGACCTTTGACTCGAGAGACTCTAGACTGGGGTTTTTCAAAAATGTTTCGCTTTCTTTCAAAAACGTTTTCAATTTTTTCGAGGAAATTTCGGTTTCGGGTTCCATGGGTCGTTTTTGGGTCGGCTTCACTATACACTCAAGTTTTGGGTTGTCAAAATCTTGTAAAATTGAGTCCTGGAATGCCGATTTCTCCTGTTAGATTAGACAGGGACAAAAGTTCTACCCAAAAAGGATAGAAGACATACATGCACTCCCACTTACACCCAACCAAACAAATTCTTTGTTGAACAAATACAATATTTACTTGGCCGGGCGAAAAGTGTAACTATATTATTTTTATTAAAGAAATTACTGGCGCCATCTAAATATTAGTAGAATTATCTTATTCTACAGATTCACATTAGCTATGTTCGTTTGTGCCGCTCAGTGCTACACTTTCCGGCCAACCAAATAAATACTGTATTTGTTGTATGAAAAACAAATACAGTATTTATTTGGTTGGCTGGAAAGTGTAGCACAAATGAGATAGAGATAGGGTAGACGTCTTTTGTTTCATAATTCTAGTTGTAGAGAGCTCCATTAGTAAGAAGCTGTGATAATATGTACTGCCAGCCTGAACAAAAAAGTTTTATTTTGTGTATATACAAATACAACACTGCAGTGTATTGGTGTTCTACAAAACTCAATAAAAAATAATTATTATTAAAAATTGTAAAACATGTTATTTTACTTTTTTTTCCTTATTTCTCTATTTTAAAAGGATTTATTTAGATAGATGGATCATCACTACTATTTACGTTATGTTCAAACTTTTTTTGAATCAAACCAACACCTGTTCAGGTGAGCTGTTGAGCTTCCAGGGTTAAAAAATATTCTCGAAATATGTATAACGAAAAAAGTGTTGCTAGTCGAGTCACGTTTGAATAAAGTCCGCGCATGGTGTTGTTTATGTAGTTTTATGCTTACATCATCAAAATCTGGAAAACCATCACTATCCTCAAACATTTTAGCGATAAATATGAAGAAAAAGCATAAAAATTCTAGTATAAAGAACGCGGGAACACAAAATTTGACAAACAAACGTCAAAATTAACCTCAAAATATTGGTTCTTCTTCTTCTTCTTTTAATTCAATATAAGCACCATCGATTTTCCATTGTAACAAGTAAGTTTCTCATTTGCGACGATGGGAATAGCATATGTCTGTCGTATTTGTAAAGTAGAAGAAGACGAAGGTAATAACCCAATTTTAAATCCAAGGAAAAACACAATTTAAGGTATATTTAAGAAGTTATATGCAAAAATAAGTGATCATTAACAAAAGTGAATGTTTTCTTTTAGTTAAAAATGTTACCTGTTCTAAGAAATTCATTGTTCAACCTCACGAAAAGGTTAACCTCAATTCCAAGTGTTCTATCGTCAAATTTTCATCAATTGTCACGCCCTGCAATGCCTGAACTGAGGTTATTGACGCCAAATGTGTTGAATTTGGTGCCCCAGTGTGGTTTTAAAGTTATGGGCAAGGTATGTTCATTAATCACATATCTCGGGACAGATTCTTGAAAACTATGGTCCGTTTCATCAAGCAAGAGAGTAAATTAACAATCGCACAGCGAATATTTTCAAAACAGATTCGAATATTGGATGTGCGAATATACTGCGTAGTTCATTTTATAAAACATACCTATATTCTATACACAAACATATACTATTCAAACCTGTTGTAAAAATATTTACTGTGCGATTTTAAATTTACTCTCTTGCTTGATCAAACAGACCATAGGGGGTAAAAATACCAAAATGTGATAATGCTTAATTGATTTTCACATTTTCTCTTCTGAAGTTTAAAGAGAGCAGAGTTCTGGGTTACTTGTGTTTGTACCAATTCTAATTCCTATTTTAAGGTACGAAAGCGTTGTAAAGATTGCTACTTTGTTCGAAGAGGAGAAAGGATGTTTGTTATTTGCAACACCCATCGTAGACACAAGCAGATGTCCATGGTGAAAGACGAAAAAAATACATGGATTCTGTCCCACGCAACAATGTCAAAAGTCAGACCATGGTAAAAAAATAAAATGTACATGTTTTAGTAGGTAAATCTGTAAATAATTAAATAAGAAATTTGCTGAAAATACCTTTTTTTTCTAAAACACTCACTATGGTCTGTTTTTTCAAGCAAGATAGTAAATTAAAAATCGCACAGTGAATATTTACAAAACAGATTCGAATGTTAGATGCTGCGTAGTTTATTTTATAAAATATAACTATATTCTATACACAAACATATACTATTCAAACCTGTTGTAAAAATATTTACTGTGCGATTTTTAATTTACTATCTTGCTTGATGAAATAGACCATTATATATCATTAAAAACAAGCTTCTGGTGATATCACATTAAAAACAAGCTTTTGGTGATATCACACGCACACTGGATAATCGATTCTGGTGATAAATATTTACTGTGCGAGTTTAAAAAAATATTTTTTGAATATCGGACAAACTGAACAGTAAAAATATATAAAAAAAGATAGTAAATATTTAACTTTTGAGTTGATTATCTGGCATGCGAGTGATAAACTATAGAATATTACACGCACACTGAATAATCGATTCTGGTGATGAATATTTACAGTGCGAATTAAAAAAAAATGTTCTAAAAAATAATTTTCGTCGAATATTGAACAAATTAAATAGTAAATATATCATAAATCGATTCTCTGGTGTGCTATAGTGATATTATAGTTTATTTCAAACAAATTAACTATAGAATATCACACGCACACTGGATAATCGATTCTGGTGATAAATATTTAGTGTGCGAGTTTTAAAAATATATAAAAAACACGTTTTTATTATTAAAACATTGTTAGGCCTATACCGTATAAAAAATAAAACTCGCACAATAGCTTAAAAATGAAACTGTGAACGTTTCTTTTATTTTTTGGTGCCTTTTTAATAAAAACAGTTTTTAAAAATTATTTTTTTTTTTAAATTGTTATTACACAACTTTACTTAAGCAATTTTTTTTGAAATCGTGTTTATATTAGTTTTTTTTTTAATTAATAAATATGTGTTACTCAAATATAAACCTATTTTTATTTTTTTTAACAAAAGTAAAAAAAACTTATTTGAAAAAAGTTTTTTTTAAGAAAAATAGTGTTTAGAGCTGTTATGTACAATATCTCATGAAAATTCAACCCTGACAGTGTCCCTGAGTGCGCATTAACATAACTCCACCCTGCCCCATCTTAAAAACATAATTTTTATCAAAAATTAATGGTGAAGGAACATATTGATTTTAATCTTGCTTTTAAGAACATAGAGAAAAAAACTCAAAATTATAAAGCCAACGTTTCGCCCCTTATTTTTGGGGCTTCTTCAGGGCAAATTTATTCAAACAATATAATAATTAAATATAAAAACTAGTGTAAATGGTAAAAATATTAATAAAGTAAATTTACATTAAAACATTTTAAAAAAATTATGACAGAATGTCGACGTCAATCAAAAATAAAAAACTAAACTAAAAAAAATTCAAAAGAAAGTATATTTTTTAAGTTTTTTTTTTAAACGATAAAAGAAATATTTTTTGAAATTTTAATTGATTTTACCTCCACTTCACCCCCTTACTCCAGCCCGATTTCTACCAAAAACAATCCCAAACTAGAACTTTCGATAAGCATCCTATGGTCTCAAAGCGTTCTCAAGTTATCGTGGTCACAAATTTCCCGGACAGACAGACCGACAGACATATTTTTTTGTACGAATATTATCTTTAGCAATTTAAATTTACTTACGCAAAACTTCCTTGGGGAAAGTAAAAAAAATTAGCTGAAAATAAAAGTCCTTATAGGGATTTTGTTAATAAAAATTCGAATTTATTTATTTTGCCGCACTGTATATTGATCAAACAAAGCATAACAACCATCAAAATAAACAACAATTTGTCAGTTTTCAAAGTGATTTATTAAAAAGTGTGTTTATTTTATAAGACAGATTTTCTTAGTAAATTAATATCATGGCATCATCCCCTGCGTTTGGGAAGAAGCGCCAAGGGGACGGTGCCGGTAAAGTGTATCAGGATTCTCTGATATCTGCTGACTCAGGACCTGGTGAGTGACCTTATACACATTAACCACGGTTTGATTTTTTGTTATCTGCCTAAAAAATCGAACCGTGTAAAAATCCTATCCAATTCCAGTATGACTTTTTTCTACGACTGCTTTAGAATGTAAATACACACCCTTTTCAACACAGAATGAATGCATTCTAGCTCTAGATACGGTATGAATATTCCGTATCAAGTGTTAGAATGAGCACATGTAGTGCCATCTCTTGTTTATAAAAGTAAAGATAACTGTAGCAAAATTAGCAAAAATATATATATATTTTACCATGAATAATTTAATGCAATTTAAAGTTTTGCGTTAAAATTACATAAAGTTTATTAGTTTTTCTTAATATTTGACCAGTTTTTTATCAATTTAGTTCAAAAAATTAAAACTGCTCCATCTATTGTTAAATATTTAAACCTGATATCTGTCACAACAATCTGACATAACCTTCAATGTTTGCAATATAATTTGTAAATATGTGATAAAATTTAAAAAAAATCTTTTTTAAGTACTGATTTGATAAAATTATTAAATAACATTAATTGCTTTACTTAAAAACATGTGTTTTATTGCATTTACAATGTCGAGTCACAAAAAACATTGTTTTTAACCTTGTCCGCAGTTTAAAGCCTTACAGTGTTTTATATTTGCAGTCGAAGAAAAATTATAGTCTACAACACGTATGGAATAGTCATTCCGAGCTCGCGCGACCGTCATACTCGCCTACCGGCTCGTATGACAAATTTTTCTCTCGCGCGGAATATTGTCTATTCCATACTAGTTATAGAACATACTGATTCCCTTTGGGTAGTTGGCCAGCTCGATCTAGTATAATTTTCGGTCTACACAAAACATTGACGTAAAGAGGGGAGAGTGCTATTCGACCAGGCTGCGCGTGGACAAACTGTGCCGACAAGGGAGCTTTGTTTTGCAAGTTTGAGTTTGCGCAGTTACTTCGACTTTGGTTTTTAAACTAACCTAAAATTTAGTTCACATGGGTTTTTCAAGGAATTAGAGTGGGGGAAGCAGGAATTCTGTCTGACCGACTGTGTATTTCGAAGTGCGCAAGACCGTTAGAACCGAATTTTAGAGAATTTAGATGCGCGAATCAAAATCAGCACCAGAAATTTAAACGGCCTGGCACTCTCCCCACTCTACCTCAATGTTTTGCGCCTGTTTGGTGTTCCAAAGGAGGTAAATACAATTAAAATATATATTTATATTTATATATTTTTATTATTATTTATATATTTTATGATTTTTTTTTGTCAATAAAATATTAGTATTTTTTCAGGTAGCCAGCTTATTATTATTTTTTGTACAATTTTACAATAAAAAGTTTACAATGTTAAAAAGGTATTTTCATTTTTTTTTTCTAGATTTTTATTTTGAATTTTTCCTTTCGGAAAAAGTCTTAAAAATATTTCTAAAAAATACAAATTCCAGTAATCACCGAAGTTGACGACCAAGAAGCAAAGGAAGTCGAGGAGGATCAGGACCTGGAGTACTCCGACGAAGATCTCCAAACACTGATCGATAACGTTAAGGATATAACGACTCTGTACGATCTGCGCGCCGAAGACTGGAACCTAGCGTGCTACGACACCATTGAAGAGTGGTTCCGATCCGTCGAGGAACCACTTTTATGTATATTTTTTGATGAGGGACGATTGATAGCCCAGTTTGGTACCCCGGATTGTTTTATTAGGGATATATTCTATTTACTTAGGTACGTACCCTAGTAGAAATTTAACGTTAGAATAACGTTTTTCTAATGTTAAAAAACTGTATAAAAGTACGTTATAAAATATGTGTAAATGTCCCGCTTTTAACGTTAGAATCAAACGTTAGAATCAAACGTTAGTTACAAACGTTAATCTAACGTTAGATTTTTAAGTTAGTAATACGTTATAAGTACGTTTAATTTCTAACTTTCGGAGGGGGCGTGGCCAACTAGGAAATTTCTACCTGCATCATAAAATGGCAGCTGGAGACAAATTTATTCATATAAATAAATCTTAATGTATTTTAGCAATCATAATATTTTTAAACATAATTTCGTTACATTTATTTATAAAATAGCCATCTTTTTAGGTGGCCCTAAATATTTTTCGTGTAATATGCTGTTATACTTCGATAAATGCGTTTACCTCTCAGAAAAACTTTATATTTATTTATACATTCAGAATCTTAAATTATTTTTTCAATTCTAATACAGCGTTGCCAGACTTACTATAATTTTGACATTTGGGGGATATTTTTTAAACTTTTCTAAATAATAATAATATAAATACAAATACAAACCAGACTAAACATTTTTTTAGGGAACCTTCTCATGTTTTTACGGTAGCGAATTTTTTCGATACCATTTATTTTGGACATGTGGACGATGATGTGGCGGGAACCATTCTCCGAACCTATGAGAACATTTATGCCCCAGTTTTTTTCCAGTCATGTGACCAACTGCCTGATAGTATCCTTTTGTTATTTGTCAACAATCTATGGACGCACTATAGGGTATTTGACCCAAAAAGTTGAACTTAATTATTTTGTGGTATTTTTTGTTTTAAAATAATGATAAAAATGTTTAAAAAATTCTACCCCCATCACCAAGGGGCAGTGGACACCCCGTTTCCAATTATTCATTTTTTTTGTTGTTGGGGTCGCTAAAACTAAATTTATTCAAGCCACGCTCACAAGGCGGCCGGAGTATCTAATTTGTTTATTTTTCATATCTTTATAAAAATGGGGTTTCAAGGATTATCTCTAACAGTACACCTGTGGTATTCCGTGGGTAATTTTTTTATATACAACCCTGGTAGAAATTTAACGTTAATCTAACGTTAGATTTTTAAGTTAGAAATACGTTATAAGTACGTTTAATTTCTTACTTTCGGAGGGGGCGTGGCCAACTAGGTAATTTCTTCTACCTGCATCATAAAATGGCAGCTGGAGGCAAATTTATTTATATAAATAAATCTAAATATATTTTAACAATCATAATATTTTTAAACATAATTTCGTTACATTTATTTATTAAATAGCCATCTTTTTAAGTGGCCCTAAATATTTTTCGTGTAATATGCTGTTATACTTCGATAACTAAGTTTACCTCTCAGAAAAACTTTATATTTAGTTAGTTAATATTTATTTATACATTCAGAATCTTAAAATATTTTTTCAATTCTAATATAGCGTTGCCAGACTTACTACAATTTTGACTTTTGGGGGATATTTTTTTAAACTTATTATAGAAATAATAAATAATTATCAAACCTAGGCACATAGCTGTCTGAAATGAGTATTTTATACTATAGCTTACGTATTAATAATGGAAATTTAAAAAATATTTAAAGTTAGAATAAGGTTAGAAAAAGGTTAGAATTTAGTTGGGAATCTAACGTTAGATTGATGTATTTTAAAACGTTTTCGTCAAACGTTAGTTTTTAAGGTTAGATTTATATATTTTATAACGTTTTTGTATAACGTTTGGACTAAACATAAAAATGTCACTAATCTAATGTTATGTTAAGTTAGATTTGTGTACTTTTCTACCAGAGTAAGGTGGTAAAAATCGTAATATTTAAGTCATAAGGGGTAAATTATTTAAATATTTGACCTTGCGATCTACTATGTGGCCAATATTATCTTTTATTCAAATATTTTCGTTTAATATTTTTCCTAATTGAATCTCCAAAGACGTTAAGAATCGATTTCACTGGGACCTCGAAAAATTCTTATCGAAAGTGACGGACGTCCACAATAAAATCTACGGTCTTACTGTTTTGTATGTGCCAAAATATGTCAAAGGAATCAGAACAGAGGACGCTTTGAGCGACAAGGAGTTAATAAGGTAAATAAATAATAAAACTATGGTCTGTTTCATCAAGCAAGAGAGTAAATTAAAAATCGCACAGGGAAAACTTTCATAACAGATTCGAATATTGGATGTGCGAATATACTGTGTAGCTTATTTTATAGAACATAACTATATTCTATACACAAACATATACTATACAAACCTGTTGTAAAAATATTTACTGTGCGATTTTTAATTTGCTCTCTTGCTTGATGAAACAGACCATAGTCCACAAACTTAAATTTAAAATACTTTACACAAAAATAAATAAATTAGTCAAACTCAAAACAGATGAGGTGTGCACGGTGGTTTGGAACATTTAGTGAGACTTCAAACTAACCCATTTTTTTCAAAACCTAATTATTTAGAGCACCGCGATCATAAAAAATAAAAAAAAAATCTATTGATGCGTTTTTGAGAAAAAACGATCAAACCTAAGCTTAGGTTGAATAACAGTAAGTACAATTTTTTTCTTTTTGCCTTCCTTCTACCTCTTACCGGGAACTTAGATATTACATTACATTTTTGTTTAACCTCGTACTATTCCACTTAATTAAGCATCCCTTAAGTCCAGGACTTGTGTGGGCTATTAGTAGAGGGAACCACTGGCTTTAATTGACTTTCGAACCAATTTATAGGGAGTGCCCGCTTCACTTACGCCTTCGCCAAATTTCAATTATTAATTAACTGAAAAAGGCAAATCGGCGCCGGTGAGAATCCGACTGACGCTATTTCTGTAGTAAACTCGTCAAGTACAAAGCGGTAGTCCACTACACCAATCCTCCCATAATATGGACTGTACTTCGCAGGTACAGTCAAAATTAAATAATATTTTGTTAGGAGATTGGAAGCTATAGTTGTCTACTGGACCAATCAAGTCAGAACTGGTATACAGGACCAAGAACAAGGAGAAAGAGAAGGACTTGTCACCATCGATGACGAAATCAACTTTTGGAAATACAGATGTAAGGAACTGATTTAAAAAAAAATAATCATTATTTTAAAGAAAATATGTATTATCGACAATCATGAGCAGGAATTACTAGAACTAAATAAAATATGTTTCATCCCTAGTAGAAATTTAACGTTAGAATAACGTTTTTTTATCGTTAACTGTATAAAAGTACGTTATAAAATACGTGCAAATGTCCCGCTTTTTAACGTTGGAATCTAACGTTAGTTACAAACGTAAATCTAACGTTAGATTTTTAAGTTAGAAATACGTTATAAGTACGTTTAATTTCTAACTTTCGAAGGGGGCGTGGCCAACTAGGAAATTTCTACCTGCATCATAGAATGGCAGCTGGAGATTAATTTATTCATATAAATAAATCTTAATATATTTTAAACATAATTTCATTACATTTATTTATAATTTAGCCATCTTTTTAGGTGGTCCTAAATATTTTTCGTGTAATATGCCGTTATACTTCGATAAATGCGTTTACCTCTCAGAAAAACTTTATATTTATTTATACATTCAGAATCTTAAAATATTTTTTCAATTCTAATACAGCGTTGCCAGACTTACTATAATTTTGACATTTGGGGGATATTTTTTAAACGTATTATAGAAATAATAAATAATTATCAAACCTAGGCACATAGCTGTCTGAAATGAGTATTTTCTACTATAGCTTACGTATTAATAATGGAAATTTAAAAATATTTAAAGTTAGAATAAGGTTAGAAAAAGGTTAGAATTTAGTTGGGAAACTAACGTTAGATTTATATATTTTATAACGTTTTTGTATAACGTTTGAGACTAAACATAAAAATGTCACTAATCTAATGTTAGGTTAAGTTAGATTTATGTACTTTTTTACCAGGGTAGACATATATTTCTAAGTATTTTTATTATAATATCAATAAAATATACGTTTTAAAATAAAAATACCTATATTTACCTACCAAAAATACATTTTAGACGAAAACCTACTTGGAATCCAGTACCAATTAGAAGACCAAATTCTAAAACACATATGCGACATTTTAGTGGTGTTACAGTCCACTTATATACGCCAATTTTTAATGTTGGTCGACGAGATCAAGACCAGCATCAAGGAATCGAGATCGAACATCGACTTTTTAAACGTTCTTGGGGAATCTGTTAGGGAACTGTGGGATACGCCCGTTCCGAATATCAACTCCGAAATTTTCTACAAAATTTTTAACTTAATTCGATACATTTGGATAAATAGTCCTTATTACAACTCTACAGAACGGATTACTTTGCTTTGTAAGTCTTTGAGTAACCAGCTGATACTGATGTGTCGGGATTTTCTGACTTTGGGCACAATTTTTGTGGAAAAAAAGACTAGGAAAGCTATGAGGATGATTGAAGTTTGTCTGAAACTGATGATGAAGTATATCAAGGCCTATGTGTTGGTAAGTTGTGGTGTTTGGACTCAATCCCTAGCATATAATTCAAATTAGTCAATTTAAATTTATTTTGTTATTTATAATTTGGTTAATATTAGCTGTCTACGGCACTGGTTCTTTATGAATTTATCCAAAGAACTTTTACCTAAAGAAGTAATTTCAGACCAATGTTTATGAATGTGTCATCTTTTTGTTTGTTTATTTACTAACAGAAACGCGATCAGCTTTGTGGTGTAAAATGTAGATGTCGCTAGTCGACTTTCAGGCTACCTAGTAGCGATGTTGCGTAGTTTCCACCTTATCATGAATTCAAATCATTATACTTAAATTAAAAATGTAAAAAACTTTATTGTGTTTACTATAATTATGTTTAATATTATAGTATATTTAAATCTATTAAAATTAAACTACTAGTTCATATAAAACTCATACAGAACTAATGTTTCTTAAAATTTACAATAAAATATCCAAAGTATGTTTCCAATCGGCAACACTGTACCCCTGTCAGTCATTTTACGACATTAGACTGTGAGTTTACACATTCTTTCTCTCTCTTTAGGCGTACTAAGTGTAAACAATAGTCACTCCCCACCAGCCCCTCACCGTAGTTGGTTCACGCTTCAAACAAAGCATACGGTAGATTTTATCATGCTCCTTCTTGAGGTAAAAGTTCTTTATGGATTTATCAAAAAATGATTACAAATCTATAATCGACAGATCGTGGTGCCGTGAGCAACCGCCCTCTGGCTGATCATATCGAATTAAGAAGTCCATTAACAGGACAAATTAGTATGCAAACGGGTGCGCTAAAAGCAGCACAAACAAAGTAGTCGTGTACGAAATGTAAAGTTGAAGTAAAATAACGTATTCTAAAATCCCTGGCAGAGTAAGCCTATGGATATCACCCCAATACATATGGTAAACATTACATTATATACAGGTGTTCCACAAGGATCAGTTTTGAGTCAACTATTATTTTTTATTTTTATAAATGATTTAAAAATAGATGTTCTAAGCATGCGATTCTACATCCAAAACTATAAAATAAGTTTTTATTTGAGACCATAAAATATTTTTTCAAAATGGAAATACATGGGCTATTTGTGTGGATTTAAATTTCTTATCGCTCTTTTGCCAGTATGGCTGCAATTTTGCTGCGAAAGAGCGGTAAGAGTTACTTGGTTTGGACCAAAATTCTTCTTTCAAATGTATACAGTTGCTATGACAGCAAGCGAAAAAAATCATTTCGGTTTGTTGTTAGGGTTTGTTTACCTTTACAACGAGCGCAACATAGAAAAAATCGAAATATTTTTAATTTTAATTTTAGGTTAGTGACAGTCACAAAGAATATAGCGAAACCCCTTGGCATCTTCACAAGGCCCAAATATTTAACCACGTGGACTCCTTTATACAAAGATGCAAAGATTTACAAGAGATTTGTGAAGCAATGATCATTTTTGGTCGGTACGACGAAGAATCCAACTTACCTTTTCCCAAGTTTATTGGCTCGAAAGGAAAAGAGTTTGACGCTTGGGTCTGGAGGATCGAGGACATGTTTTCTGAGTGTTTGGACGATGTTATTGCGGTAAATAAAGTATACCCTGGCGGAAAATAACGTTAGAACGACTTGACCTAACGTTAGATGAATGTTGTTTGAATGTTAGATGTCTAACGTTAGGGTATAACGTTAGAATAACATTTTTCTAACGTTAGATGTTTTATCAGACGTTAGATAAACGTTAATCTAACGTTAAGCAACTAACGTTAGGAATTCTAACTTTAGGAATCGGGACATTTATACAATAAATGCGGGTTAGAAAAAACGTTTATCTAACGTTTAATTTATACAATGTACCCTGTAAATAAAGTCCCATCAAATCTTACGTAGACAGTCCTATGAATAATAATAATAAAAGTCCATCAATAAAGTCCCTAGTAGAAATTTAACGTTAGAATAACGTTTTTCTATCGTTAGAAAACTGTATAAAAGTAGGTTATAAAATATGTGCAAATGTCCCGCTTTTTAACGTTAGAATCAAACGTTAGTTACAAACGTTAATCTAACGTTAGATTTTTAAGTTAGAAATACGTTATAGGTACGTTTAATTTCTATTTTTCGGAGGGGGCGTGGCTAACTAGGAAATTTCCACCTGCATCATAAAATGGCAGCTGGAGACAAATTTATTCATATCAATAAATCTTAATGTATTTTAGCAATCATAATATTTTTAAAAATCATTTTGTTACATTTATTTATAAAGTAGCCATCTTTTTAGGTGGCCCTAAATATATTTCGTGTAATATGCTGTTATACTTTGATAATTACGTTTACCTCTCAGAAAAACTTTATATTTAGTTAGTTATTATTTATTTATACATTCAGAATCTTAAAATATTTTTCCAATTCTAGTACATCGTTGCCAGACTTACTATAATTTCTACTTTTGAAGGATATTTTTTTAAACTTATAGAAATAATAAATAATTATCAAATCTTACGTATTAATAATGAAAATTTAAAAAATATTTAAAGTTAAAATAAGGTTAGAAAAAGGTCAGAATTTAGTTAGGAAACTAACGTTAGATTTATGAATTTTATAACGTTTTTGTCAAACGTTAGTTTTTAAGGTTAAATTTATATATTTTATAACGTTTTTGTATAACATTTAAGACTAAACATAAAAATGTCACTAATCTAATGTTATGTTAAGTTAGATTTATGTACTTTTATACCAGGGTACTTTATGTAATTAGATTTATCAGACATACCTAACTTTTATACGGTTTATTAACATGTTTTCTTTTAGATTCAGGACAGAATTTTAAACGTACAAGTAATAGAATGGTACGAAGATGTGCTCAAATTTCGCTCAAAAACCAAAGAGATAGAGGTGGTCGTTGAAAATTTGACAAACGCCGTTTTCGAGGACGTTCCGAACGTCGAAGATGGGATCTTGGTGCTCGGATGTCTTTACAATTTTTCCAGAAAAAGATCATTGTATTTGCTTTTCGAGCAGAAGACTATACAGGTTAGAAAATCAGCGGGCGTAAAGTGTAACTTTTTTAACCATAGTTTATTATACAGTGCGTGCATTGAGTCTGGAATCACCCGAATAACTTTTTAGTTACAAGTAAAATACAAAAATCCTCAGACAGGTCGATTTATATTTTTAATTCTGCAAATTTTGGTCTAAAAAAAGTTATCAAAATTGGCACCCCCTTGCACCCTCACCCTCCAACTTTTTTTTTCAAATAGCAACCTACCCCTTGTGATACATCATTGGAAAGGTAATTTAATAAGCTTTCCAACAGTGTATGATAAAGCCTAATTTGTTAAAGGGTTTGTGTGAAATATTACGCATAATATGGTAATTGTTGCCCTATTTCCTACTTGGCACCTTCCTGAGAATCTAAATAAGGTTGTTTTAAACTTATTGTAATATTTTATACCCTGTTGAAAAATGCAATTTTTTTTCTTTTTATTGACCAATTTTATGTTTACTATTTAATCGATTTTAATCCCGTTTTTTTACTGTCCACTGTCAAAGAGCTGAAGGACATCAATTTGAACATTTATAGTGAACTAAAGTTATACTTTACATGTCTTTATAATAAACTAAATTATGCATTTTATCATTAGCCCTTTACCAAATTAGGCTTTATTATACACCGTTGGAAAGCTTATTAAATTACCTTTCCAACGAAGTGTCACAAAAATTAAAAATAAAAATCGACCTATCCGAGGGTTTTTGTGTTTTACTTGTAACTAAAAAGTTAATCGGGTGATTCCAGACTTAATGCACGCACTGTATATTAATATATTGTTTTTTTTTTTACGTTTCTTGAAGTTTTATTTACGAAAAAGATTATTAAGTGATAGGTTGCCTGCAAAAGGTTAAAAATCTTTGGAAAACCTTCCACATTACTTTTTTTTTTAATTTCTTGTAATATCTCTCCTTAGGTGTATAAATTGTTTTTAAACGAAATTCAAGATTACAAAGAAGACATTGCAAACCCAAAAATATTGTATCTAGCTCAAATGCCCTATTATTCTGGAAGGGCAATGATGATACATTTAAAAAGGAATAGACTCATGCTTCTCAAAAAAGTAAGTGAAATTATCAACGAACTAATAACTCGAGAAGATCTTATCTCTAGAATAGGCACTTCATTCGTTAAAACTGACAAAAACGTCGGCAACATAAACATTCGTCTGTCTTACTCGCACATCTTTGTTCTAACAGAGACAACAATACCAGTTACTGGTAATTGTTATTGTTCAGGCCTGAATATACCTACTATTTGTTTACAAACAAACCGAGATGTTGGCGATACTTTATTTTAACGGTATGCGTATTCTAGAAAAAAAGGTTATTAGTTCGTTGGAAATTATATAAAACTATGTCTTGATTATTCATATTTTTAGGGTGGGATTGTTTTTAGGTAAAAATCGGGATGGGGTAAGGGGGTAAAAAATGGGAGTAAAAACAAGTTATTTCAAAAACATTTTTTTTCAATTTTTTTCGAAAAAGAAAAATTTGATTTTTTTTTAAACTTATTTTTTTTAATTTTTTCTTTTTCAAAAAATATTTTAAATTAAAACTTTTAATTAACCTAGACCTACAGGGAAAAAATATTTTGTTGGCAGCAGTTTTTTTTTTTGTAGAAACTCGACGACGCCGTTTGGATGATGAAATGCACAGCGTCTAAAGATATTTTCCAAAAATACGAAAAACTGATAAAAACTATGAACGAAAAAATTTTGAATATTTTTCGAAACTGGAACGTAAGTACAGGAGAAGACGTGCCTGCTAGATTGGACAGGCCACTAATGTGCAAAAGTAACACAAAAAGTGGACTTTTGGAGTGTAATATTGACAGGTAATTTAGGACTTAAGTTTATTTATAGAGCCAAATCTTGTAGAAATTTAACGTCGGAATAACGTTTGTCTAACGTTAGAAAACTGTATTAAAGTACGTTATAAAATATGTTCAAATGTCCCGCTTTTTAACGTTAGAATCAAACGTTAGTTACAAACGTTAATCTAACGTTAGATTTTTAAGTTAGAAATACGTTATAGGTACGTTTAATTTCTAACTTTCGTAGGGGGCGTGGCCAACTAGGAAATTTCTACCTGCATCATAAAATGGCAACTGGAGACAAATTTATTCATATAAATAAATCTTAATGTATTTTAGCAATCATAATATTTTTAAACATAATTTCGTTACATGTATTTATAAAATAGTCATCTTTTTAGGTGGCCCTAAATATATTTCGTGTAATATGCTGTTATACTTCGATAAATACGTTTACTTCTCAGAAAAACTTTATATTTAGTTAGTTAATATTTATTTACACATTCAGAATCTTAAAATATTTTTTCAATTCTAGTACAGCGTTGCCAGACTTACTATAATTTTGACTTTTGGGGGATATTTTTTTAAACTTGTTATAGAAATAATAAATAATTATCAAACCTAGGCACATCTGAAATGAGTATTTTCTACTATAGCTTACGTATTAATAATGGAAATTTAAAAAATATTTAAAGCTAGAATAAGGTTAGAAAAAGGTTAGAATTTAGTTGGGAAACTAACGTTAGGTTAATGTATTTTATAACGTTTTTGTCAAACGTTAGTTTTTAAGGTTAGATCTATATATCTTATAACGTTTTTGTCAAACGTTAGTTTTTAAGGTTACATTTTTATATTTTATAACGTTTTTGTATAACGTTTGAGACTAAACATAAAAATGTCACTAATCTAATATTATGTTAAGTTAGATTTATGTACTTTTCTACCAGGGTAATTTATCTAAAATCTAACTTTAGATTTTAAAGTTAGAAACACGTTAGAAGTACGTATTACCTCTACAATACCCTGTATTTTATAACGTTCTTCTATAACGTTAGAGACTATACATAAAAAAATGACTAATCTTTTTTGTTAAGTAAGATTTATGTACTTTTCTACCAGGGTTTTTAAATACTTTTCCTCCACGGTTCTACCTGTAAAATTAAAAAATATTTTTTTCAGATCGTTGTTAAAAATTTTCCGAGAAACAAAACTCTTCCACGAAACTCTAGGCTTCGAAATCCCCTTCCACATCAAAACTGTCTACCAAAAAGCGGACAACATCAAGTACGTCTACGAAAACGTCCTCAACGTGGTGCTCGACTACAATCGGGTGATCTCGTCACTTTCCGACGAGGAACGATTGTTGTTTAAACCTCTGATTAACGGAGTGGAACGAAGAATAGCACCAGGACTGTCAAAATTGACTTGGGCGGCTGATGTGGTTGACGAATATATAACCGAGTGTTCACAAAATACTGCTCAGGTAATATTTAGAACAAATCTGTTATATAATCTTAAATTATTCAAAACATCTGTTACTGAAATCGACCAAAAATTATTTGATTACAAAAAAACAGAGGGTGTGCATTTTATTACAAGGTCAAACTACCGTTCGACTGTACTAAATCGTTTTAATTTTTTTTTAATGGTTCGCTGTTAATATCCAAACAAGAAAAATTAAGCCAAATAGAACTGTCATTATTTGGAAAACAGCCACCTTGATAACTATGAAAGTGTTGCCAGAAAGCATAATCTTCCATTTTGGCTATAAATAATAATCTTTATCCAATACATACAGATAATAAGACAATTACCAGCTTTATTTTAAATAGATAAACTCAATAATAATCCCCGCGTGGCTTTTACTTTATAGAGTGGATAATTATTTATTTTACCCACTCAACTGTCACTTGTCAAATTATTTTCTTGTAAATGTCATTAAAATTTTTAATAAAAATATGAATTCCTAAGCTATTTATTGGATAAAACCTTGTATGGCACTCATGGGTAAACCGCTATTGCCGTCTCGTCTCTTACTTTACCCACTAGTACCATAAATAACTATTATTTTATCAGTCACGATTTTATGGATTAACCCATAGGACTATTAGTCCCCGAGATAACTAATCCCTAATGAAAATAATATTTTAACCTCATAAAACCATATAAAACCTGTTTCTGAAACGAATTAAAACTTGAGAGTTTTATGAGGTTTAATTCGGTTAGTGAAACAGGTTTATGTGGTTTTATGAGGTTAAAATATTATTTTCAGTCGGGATTAAAATATTGCCGGCCTTATAGAAGGGCATCCGTTTTAGTTTGTAATACTTGTGGACCTGACTGTATTTGCATGTTTTAGCTGCAAGATTTTGTGGACGATTACAAAGCATGCAATTTAAAAATCGAGGAAATTTGCGAAAAAATATGCGACTCGCCGTTACTTAGTTTTGGCGGAAGTAAAGTGTACGAGCTGGACGAGTATGTCGATTACATAGTTAAACACATGCAACAAGTGGTGGAGAGACTTGAGGAATACTATCAGCAGATTATACAATTTTTGATTGTCGTTTTTGAAGGTTTCGAACACTATATTCAACAGGTTTGTAGCTTAAATAAAAAATTATACAAAAGGCTGAGAATTATGCGGGAAAAATTCGCTGTTTTCATGAAAATTTGCTGTCTGGAAATAATTATGCCCCTGGAGTAATTATTTCCTTGCCATTAAAATTATCTGGTTGTTTAAATAAACTAAGTACGTTTTATTGTAAAAGTCATAAAAAACAAGTAATTTTGCATTTTTAAGCCCAATGATATTGAAGATAGTTGTAGTTTAAAATGCCATTGTGCTTAAAAAGTACCCCTGGTGTATATCAATGTCTTATAACTACGTCTACATTATTTTTTTGCTTCCATACAATCAAGCCTATTCACATGTACTACTGAGATTGAAATTTGTGGCAATATTGAAAAAGTTGCAAGGTCATTTACGTCAACTGTATTAAAACTGCATGGTATTGTAATTTTGGTCAATATTGAATAGATTTCAATGGTACATGTGAATAGGCCTGATTATCAAGCTGCTCTCTATATTTTTATAATTGATTACTACTATTACTATTACTTACTATTTTTTAGATGTCAAATCAGTGGATAAAATATATCGACAATTTCGACCTTCTCTTCGAAGAGGCTCTAAGAATTTGTTGCACAAATTCGTTGAAAGCGGCGTACGAGTTATTGCATGGAGATGGAACTAGTGCTCCTTTGATTAAGATCAAACTATATCTTAGTGATAATAGGGTAAGCATAGATAAGGGTAATGTTTATTTTATTATCGAAAGAGGGTAACGTGAAATTCAAGGAGGTGAAAATCAAAACGCAGTTTTTGTCTTTGTGACAAAGCAAAGGTAAAAACCGAGTTTTGATTTACAATTCCTCATTTATTCTTTAAAACTCTTGATCATTTGGTAGTTTATATTAGGCCTAGTTTTTATTAGGCCTAGTTTATATTAGTTTATATGTTGTACTGTTTATAGGTCAGAAATAAATTATTAAAAAAAAATTGGAGAGTTTTTTTTATTTTTTTAGATCAGTTTTAAGCCCGCTATTAACGAAGTAGCCCGGATAGTGTCGAACATGCTTGTGACCATCGTCGAAGCCCTAAAACCGCTGCCTAGATTGAACGACAAATTTCATGTTGCCTCCGCCAAAAGTACTTCCTTCTCGGAAATCATAGCGAATGACCAAGACTGTATAGATTACCAGGATAAGTTAAATAATGGTCAGTAGGGCATTGCAAATTTCAGGTTAACTGAACATTTTTTGGATTGGCTTGATTCGGTCAGATCGCATTGCGTTCCTAACCTCAAAAAAGTAATGAAAGTTGAAACACTTTTCATCACTTTTTTGAGTTAAGCTAGCAAGATGTCCTCCGAGTTGTGCTCTTCCATAGATGCATATTACATAACGAACTAATAACTCTTCTTTCTAGAATACGCATACCGTTAAAATGAAGTATCGCCAACATCTCGGTTTGTTTGTAAACAAATAGTAGGTATATTCAGGCCTGAACAATAACAGTTACCAGTAACTGGTATTGTTGTCTCTGTTAGAACAAAGATGTGCGAGTAAGACAGACGAATGTTTATGTTGCCGACGTTTTTGTCAGTTTTAAGGAATGGAATGCCTATTCTAGAGAGAAGAGTTATTAGTTCGTTGATATTACACGACTTTAAATATTTTTTAGAGGTTATGACCAATGTGAATCAATTAAAGGACTACATGAAGTCCTGGGAGCCGTTTAGAAATCTATGGGAAGTTGATAAGACTAAATTTTTGGATCGATATGAAAAACAGAACCCCACAGCGTTATTATTTGATTCAAATTTAAAAAGGTAAAAAAAATGAACATAAACTCAGGTAGATTCTGCTTGGAGTTGCAAAATAGTTATTTATGGTACTAGTGGGTAAAGTAAGATATTGCCCATGAGAAAATTAACCTGCGAGACGTCAGCCAAGCAGATTAATTTTCGAGAGGGCAATATCGGTTTACCCATGAGTGCCATACAAGGTTTTATCCAATAAATAGCTTAGGAATTCATATTTTTATTAAAAATTCTAATGACATTTACAAGAAAATAATTTGACAAGTGACAGTTGAGTGGGTAAAATAAATAATTATCCACTCAATAAAGTAAAAGCCACGCGGGGGTTATTATTGAGTTTATCTATTTAAAATAAAGCTGGTAATTGTCTAATTATCTGTATGTAATGGATAAAACATATTTTGATTTTTTAGGTACGAAGAAGTTGCCAACAACGTACAAATCATGGAAACTGTGACAACAGTGTACTTTTTAATGGTCAACTGTGACGAATTGAAAAAAGCAATTCTCGATCATATTGAAAAATGGCAAAAAGGACTATGTGATCTACTGTACAAAATGACAGATGAAATAATTAAAAAGTTTTACAGTTACGTCGAAAAAAATTCAGAAGAGTAAGTTTTGGGGAAAATTTTCAAACAAATATTAAGAGATACTGTCCGACAACATAACCTTGGCCAGTTTAAGGAGTTTTCGCCGCCTATGAATGATGTGTATTGAGATCGTAGTAATAACTCTCTAGAATAGGCATTTCATTCGTTAAAACTGACAAAAACGTCGGCAACATAAACGTCCGTCTGTCTTACTCGCACATCTTTGTTCTAACAGAGACAACAATACCAGTTACTGGTAATTGTTTTTGTTCATGCCTGAATATACCTACTATTTGTTTACAAACAAACCGAGATGTTGGCGATACTTTATTTTAACGGTATGCCTATTCTAGAAAGAAGAGTTCTTAGTTCGTTGTTACCGATGCCCCGCTAGTTAAGGTTATGTTGACATACAGTAAGTTAATTTTTTTTTTGGATAACAGTTTTATATATTTTTTTTAATTCAAGTTCAAGTTTTTAACAAAATATTTTTTTATTTAGAGTCATGAAACTTCCGAAAGATCTACAACAGATGCAAGCAGCAATAGTACTTTATGACCAGTTAGTCTCCGAAATTCCCCATCAAGAAGAACTGTTTCCAGGTACTAAATTTTTTTCATTCGATTGATTCTAAAGGCGTAACTTTTTCATCATGTTTTGCGGGCGAAAAGTTGATCATTGTTTAAACTAACTAAAAATTGGTATTTTTAAACTTTTTTAAATACGATTCTTTACCTTTACTGTAATATTTATAAAGAAATATGACCTTTTGGTCACTTTTGGTCTAGAACTATATGTTCTTTTTGACCAAATACAAGTATTATAATCATTTCATATAAATAAAAATATTTTCTATAACATAACCTCAAAACTTATGGTTAACCGGTTAATCTGGATTCGTCCACTAAAACAAATCACAAACACAAAATTTCAATTGTAAAATCAATTTCAATATTTATAATATTTATAGAACGGTTTAAGAAGTTTTAAAATTTTCATAACAAACACATTTTAACACAAATTAATCAAAACACTAAGCTAAATTGAAAATAAAACCGCACGCAAAAGAAACTATTCAATTGTTTTTTTATCGATTTGATTGGATAGCAATTTGTCATGGATAACTAGGTAGGTTATAAGACAATTTTTTTGCAATTTAAAATTAAATATATTTTATCCAATACATACAGATAATAAGACAATTACCAGCTTTATTTTAAATAGATAAACTCAATAATAACCCCCGCGTGGCTTTTACTGTATTGAGTGTATAATTATTTATTTTACCCACTCAACTGTCACTTGTCAAATTATTTTCTTGTAAATGTCATTAAAATTTTTAATAAAAATATGAATTCCTAAGCTAATAATAATTGGATAAAACCTTGTATGGCACTCATGGGTAAACTGATATTGCCTTCTCGAAAATTAACCTGATTGGATGGACAATATCTTACTTTACCCACTAGTTCCATAAATAACTATTAATATTTTATTATAATTAGTAACAATCGAATAAAAATATTGTAAATACACGGGAGAAAAGTTTAATTTTGATATCGTAGGTTTATTACACTCGGGCCGGGGGCCCTCGGCTTCTAAAAACCTACTCAATCGAAAAATGTCACTTTTCGCCCTTGTATTATAAATAACTATAATAAAGCTATAAAGAACTTTCACTTTCGGGTTTAGACCGTGTTAATGGATTTTCACTTTCCGACGTTTCGTCTCTTACTACTAGAGACATCTTCAGGGATTAATCTGAAACTTTTCAGATTAATCCCTGAAGATGTCTCTAGTAGTAAGAGACGAAACGTCGGAAAGTGAAAATCCATTAACACGGTCTAAACCCGAAAGTGAAAGTTCTTTATATCTTAATGGCCGTGAAAGCTTAAAATCTATAATAAAGCTGAACTAAAAATCCTAAAGGAGTTATGTTCTCCTAAAAATCCACAATTTTTAGGAGAACATAGTTAGTAACTTTAAAAGCAATTTTCGGACCTACATGTATGGTAACTTATTTCTTAGTTTTTATAAAGAATCATTCTAATTATTTTCCAGGATATGTGGAAAATGTTCAAACCTTGGACAAACATAAAGTTCCCGTAACGGACGAACTTAGGAACTTAATCAACAAAGTTGCCGAAACGTGGACTGATTATTTGCTGGTATTGGAGCAGGCTGAAAAAATGATAAACTATTCAAAGGTATTGGTCAAAAATATTCTTATAAAACAACAAAAACAACAGCAACAATTTTTACTACAAGAACAACAAGAACACCACCAGGAACACACTATAAATATTATAAGATAAAACAATATATAAATCTACTATTTTAATCTGGATTTTTTTATCAACCTTTTTTACCTTTTATCCAAGTCAACGAAATAATAACTCTTCTCTCTCTCTCTCTCTCTCTCTCTCTATTTATTTGGTCTTTTTCTTCCGAATAATTAACCAGGGTTTCTCTATATAATCATGAGGTTTCCAGTGCGCAAGTACTAATCGGATATGTATCCTGACTTGCGCACTATCACTGATAAATTACTACTGTAGTAATTTCCACGCTAATATAAAAAGTTATCATTAAAAACACACAAAAAAATTATCTTCAAACGTTCATTATTATTCACTTAAAATTCAACAGTTCGCACGATTAATAACCATATATTTGGTTCACTTTTACTTGTACATAAAACATTAACATAAAAATACTCGAGGCACATCATAAAAGATGACAAAACAAAAATACACGAGGCACATCATAAAAGATGGCTTAGCACGATGCTGACGGTTCATCGCCCAGTACTTGAATGAACTCTTCTCTCTAGAATAGGCATTTCATTCGTTAAAACTGACAAAAACGTCGGCAACATAAACATTCGTCTGTCTTACTCGCACATATTTGTTCTAACAGAGACAACAATACCAGTTACTGGTAATTGTTATTGTTGAGGCCTGAATATACCTACTATTTGTTTACAAACAAACCGAGATGTTGGTAATACTTTATTTTAACGGTATGCCTATTCTAGAAAGAAGAGTTATTAGTTCGTTGATCTAAGTATACACACAAGTATTGACACACCAGCATTAGTGAGCCTCAAAAATGTACTAAAGTTACTCCGAAAAAAAATATATATATTTTAAATTTAAGGCCTTTACGGCTATCTAAATTGGAAGAACTTTCAGTTTTCGTTTAATCTCTGAAGATTTATTTAGTATTAAGAGACGAAACGTCGGAAAGGTTAAATTCCCTTACACAGTTCAAACTCGAATTGAAAGTTCTGCCGTATTTATGTATGTATAACTCACGTAATGCCCTGTTTAATTTTCTACATCCCTACTCTCGCAACATTCGAGTGTTTTAACCAATTAAACCACGCGCCACTCTTTCGCGATTCTTTTATTAACCTCTGCTGCATCTTGGAGTTATATAATTCTTTATCAAAAATCAAATTTGTCGTACAGGATGAATTTAAGTCAGATTTGCTGGAATCAGCAGAAAAAATTCGTCAAGAAGGGATTCAAATGCTCGCGGACTTTTTAAAATTTGGCCCATTCGGCTCCGAATGGTCCGCAGCCGACGCGCTCGCAAATATTAGAAATGCGAAATTTTTGGTCACTAAAATGAAGGCAAAAGAAAACGAGATCAGACAGGATTTGGCAGTGTTCGGTCTAAGTTTGCAAGAATCTGCTGAACTGCAAAATCTGGAAAAGGTAAAACCCAAAGAACTTTTACCTCAAGAAGTAATTTCAGACCAATGTTTATGAAGGTGTCATCTTTTTGTTTGTTTATTTACTAACAGAAACGCGATACAGCTTTGTGGTGTAAAATGTAGATGTCGCTAGTCGACTTTCAGGCTACCTAGTAGCGATGTTGCATAGTTTCCACCTTATCATGAATTCCAATCATTATACTTAAATTAAAAATGTAAAAAACATTATTGTGTATACTATAATTATGTTTAATAATATAGTATATTGAAATCTATTAAAATTAAACTACTAGTTCATTTAAAACTCAAACAGAACTAATGTTTCTTAAAATTTACAATAAAATATCCAAAGCATATGTTTCCAATCGGCAACACTGTACCCCTGTCAGTCATTTTACGACATTAGACTGTGAGTTTACACATTCTTTCCCTCTCTTGAAGCGTACTAAGTGTAAACAATAGTCACTCCCCACCAGCCCCTCACCGTAGTTGGTTCACGCTTCAAACAAAGCATACGGTAGATTTCATCATGTTCCTTCTTGAGGTAAAAGTTATTTGGTAAAACCAATGGATTAGGGTGGGGGAACCGAAATTTGACGATAACTCGCTTATTATTTATTGCAGCACAAACATTCCTGCACAGTTAGAAAGCATTTTAAATTCTTCACAAAAAAAATCTCGTAATAATTTTAGCTGGTTGCTATTTATTTTAAATAACACATGTCCGCTGAATCCGAATCCGTGGTTGGTTTGACTAGATCATACCGCGTTTCGTCCCTATACAAAAAAGTGATAAAATGTATCAACATTCATCACTTTATTGAAGTTATTGACGAAATGCGATCTGACCGAGTCAAACCAACCCAACCAACCGGATTCGGATTCAGCGAACTCCAAAACGTATAGAAATGTTTGTCTCGTCTGGTGGACAAGACCTTCTTTTTCCTCTGCCTGTGTAATAGATACCTATACTAAAAAAAAGCTTAATAACTGCGTAATATTCTCCTAAATAAATAATAAAATAATAATAATAATAATAATAATAATAATAATAATAATAATAATATATAATATATAATGTTCTTAAAAAATTATTAGGAACTAAACGCCATAGAAGTAATCTGGATGCTAGCAGAGGAATGGGACACGGCTTGGGAAAAGTACAAAAGTGGCGGATTTTGGACAATCGAAACGGGAGAAATGGAGGAAACGGCCCAAGGATTATTTAGAAAACTGACAAAACTCTCCCAGCAGTTTAAGGATAAAAAGTACTTTTTTCAATATAAATATTTAAAAAAAACTGTGTGTTCTGTGGTGATAGAACTATCAAATCATATCTAGACGTTTTCTGTCAAAAAAAAAAGAGTTAAGATATTAAAAAAATCTAGGGAAATTGCAAACCCGCAAATCTTTTTCAGCCTTTTCTGGATATGCCAGCTTCTTTTCTAGTTATAAAGTCAAAATATATTTTTTCTACGAGCGCGCGGAAAGATGTCTCTTTCCGCACACATAATTATTTCATAAATCTATAGAAGTCCAAACCAACTAACAAATAACAGTTTTTACTAGATTTTTTTTGTATCCACTCTTTTTCTTGACAGAACACATCACATTAAAGCACTCTAATCATATCGAGTGTCTAATAATTCCTGACTTAAACCCTACCTGCTATCTTTAGCTGGCCGATAGTAGAAGATACAAGATTACGTGTAGACGCCTTCAGAAGGACTCTACCCCTGCTTAGCGACCTGAAAAATCCAGCAATGCGTCCGCGTCACTGGGAACGCGTCAGGGTCGCCATCGGCAAACAATTCGACGAAAACTCCCCAGATTTCAACCTGGAGGCCATCCACGCGATGGAGTTCCACCTTTTCGCCGAAGACATCAACGAGATTTCGAACGCGGCGACGATGGAGCTGCAAATCGAAAAGGGTCTGAAAAATATTTCGGATATTTGGAAGGAAATGCCGCTGGAGATGATCAGTTACAAGGACAAAGGACTATATAAGTAATTATTTCAAACGGAGAAATTTAATTTTGAACGTCAACTCTACCTTATACAATGAACTTGAACAGATATCAAGTTTAAGTGACTTGCCAACGCAAACAAGAGTTAATCCTGTTAGTAGGAGGTCTACACACTATGAAACCATCAACAGTAAAATATCCGTTCACATAAATAGTCTATCAACTCTTCATTTAGAAAAAATAGTTAGGCAGAGTTATTTTGTAGATTATTTTCTAAAAAAAAGTGGTGCGATTATAAAGTGCCGAACACTTTTTAAAGCAAAACTGGCATTAGCGATGAGTAAAATGCAAGAAAGCTGTGTGCGTTTTACTGGCCACCGAGCTGTTGTACGTAGTAATCACATGGGCTTGTCGCGCACAACTCTAAAAGAGGCGTGGCTTCAAACGAAGAGTATTTTCTTTTCAAACTGTTTGGCACTTTATAATCGCACTGTATCTGAAAAATAATTCAATAATAAGTTTGACAAATTATTTGTCATTAATCGAAACACTAATATGCACATTTTTTGAGAAAATAGGCTGCAAAAAGCCTCAGTGATTCCCTTTTTTTCTGAAATGGGAATTAATAGACCATTTCTGTGAATGGATTTAAATCCTCTGATTTAAAATTTAAATAAAATAAACTAAAACAGTATAAAATAAAGAACTATTAAGTCGACTATGGACATTTTTGAGGAATAAAGTCCATTATCTCCTGAAAAATTTATACCTTCGATAAGTTTCTAGCATAGCCTCTTTAAATTAACGTAACGAAACGAGAGATAGTGGGCTGCTTAGGGGTTGTAAATTGGGGGGTTTGAAGGTATTTACCACTAACCTTTGGTTCTGATGTTCTTGTATACTAAATTGTCATATCGTCTTACTATCAGTTACCTATCCGTTTTTTAGCCAAATGTTTTTTGGTTCTAGTTAATGACTTCTAGTCTCTTCTTAGTTAATTCTGATTTGGATTTTTATAAGCCTTATTTGTTTAAAAGTTATGCACAACGTTAACTGATGTTCTAGCAATATTTTTATTATTATTTATTTAAAAATTATAGAATAAAAACCGTCGACGATCTAATGCAAGTTTTGGAAGAAAATATGACTCAACTTTCTGCAATGAAAAGTACCAGATTCGTCCAACCTTTTATGAAAGAAGTCGATTATTGGGAGAAAAATTTGTCTTATATCCAAGAAACTCTGGAAGTGGGGCTTATGGTGCAAAGACAGTGGCTCTATCTTGAGGTAAAATATTTAGCATGTTGTTAAAACTGCCATATAAGAGAAAAAAAAATGAATTTATGGTACAGCTGTCCCAACGAACTAATAACTCTTCTCTCTAGAATAGGCATTTAATTTGTAAAAACTGACAAAAACGTAGCCAACATATACATTTGTCTGTCTAACTCGCACAGCTTTGTTCTAACAGTTACTGGTAACTGTTATTGTCCAGGCCTGAATATACCTACTATTTGTTTACAAACAAACCGAGATGTTGGCGATACTTTATATTAACGGTATGCGTATTCTAGAGAGAAGAGTTCTCTCTCTCTCTCTCTTCAGATGTGTGGTTTGAGCTGCCAGGGCTATCCAACCAATCCTCGTCGGTTGCACTTCCGAAATGGAGAGAAGAGTTATTAGTTCGTTGACAATTAAATCAGAGTTCACAACAAAGACCGTCAAAATTAGGTCTACAGTGCTATCTCTTTTTAACAGTTTAGCCAATGTAAGGACAACAAAGTTATCAGAGTAGCCAATTATAACCAATGAACAATATTTATACTTACCTTATTTATTTTAACCCTAATTTATATAATGCAGTTAAAAATACAAGTGAATAATATGTATTATCTAATACATACAGATAATAAGACAATTACCAGCTTTATTTTAAATAGATAAACTCAATAATAATCCCCGCGTGGATTTTACTTTATTGAGTGGATAATTATTTATTTTACCCACTCAACTGTCACTTGTCAAATTATTTTCTTGTAAATGTCATTAAAATTTTTAATAGAAATATGAATTCCTAAGCTATTTATTGGATAAAACCTTGTATGGCACTCATGGGTAAACCGATATTGCCCTCTCGAAAATTAACCTGATTGGCTGACGCCTCGCAGGTTAATTTTCTCATGGGCAATATCTTACTTTACCCACTAGTACCATAAATAACTATTAAGTACTAAAATTGTTTCATAACTCACTGTCATTTGGGTTCTTTTTGTTTATACTATTAAGGGCATCTGTTTACAAAGACTGAAACTTACTGTCATTTATAGCTCTTTTTGTTTTTGCTACTATTTCCATCTGTTCACAAAACTGGAACTTTTATCGTAGATTTTACGTAGAACAGTTTAGTGACGTTTTCAACAAATGTATTCGCCCGGGAAAATGTCCCATTGAACCAGGGTCGAAAATTTTCTTGCCAAATATAATATTTAAGACTTGTTTATATAAAAAATGGTATAATAATCACAAGTAGTTATTATTTGTAGAATATTTTCTTTGGAGAAGATATCAGAAAGCAGCTTCCAAAAGAATCTGAAGATTTTGACCGAATAACAGAGGAATGGAGAGAAATCACAACCTACATGTTTTATGCCCAGAAAGCATTAAAAGCAACAATGTTCAAACCCGCTCCCTATCTCTACAAAGTAATCTAAATTAAATCAAATACATGACTTTTTTATTTGCTCCTTAAAAAAGAAAATAGTAAACTCTGTTGATGCTCATTTGTTTCTTGTTTTATGGTTGGTAAAATACATTTATTTCCCTATGTAAGGTTGACTATCAAACATTTGGGTCAAAATTTTTAACATTAAAAAAAAACAAATAGTTTTTGAAAAGCAAGAATAAAATGAAGCATATAACGCTATGGCAGAAACTTTTTCGGCAAGTTAAAAAGTCCAAAATGATCAAAATGTGTTACGTAATACTTGAACGTTCCCAAAGTCCCGATATTAGTCATATTAAAATAAGTCAAAACTAAAGTACTTTGTAATGAAAAGAAAACTCTCCGATTCGTAGCTCATTTTCCAAACATGGACGCGTGCGCCAAAATAGTGTTTTTTCTATTTTGCGACTCTTATAAGCTCATAATCACACGCATTTTGCGTGTTCTTATATGTCTATAAGAGGGCTCTACTTTTTTTTTTCTGTTGGGTTGGCAACATACAAAAGCCTATCTCTCGACGTTTTGCGTGCAAATGTCAATGTCGATTTAAAGTTTAATTTTTTACAAAATTTTGTGTTTGGCTTATTTTTTACCGTGTTAAAATTGTGGACTGGTTAATTGCAGTGAAAAAAGAAGAGATGACTGTAAAATATATCAAAATATCATTTGTTCTTAGAATTTTAAACATAGTGTAAACTGTAATGCCAACCCAAAACAAAAATCCCTAAATCAGTCATCAATTTAAATGTAAGTTTTTTAAATTTTAGAGCAAAATAGAAAAAATTGTATAAAGCACTCGTTTCATAACACGTTTTTAGAGCACTAGTACTTTAGAAAACTCGCCGCAAGCGGCTCTTTTTCTATACTTGTACTCGTGCGCTAAAAACGTATGTTATGAAACTAGTACTTTAATATACTATTATGTAACTTGTCCTTTAATATACTATTAGAGATGTACAGCGATGAACGACCGCCTAGAACAGATCCAGCGTGCTCTGGAAAAATATCTGGAAACGAAACGTCACGTGTTTCCGAGGTTCTATTTTATCTCGAACGACGACATGTTGGAGATTTTGGGCAATTCGAAGAAACCGGAAATGGTCCAACCGCATCTGAAAAAGTTATTTGACAATTTAAACAAGTTGAAGTTACAAAAACATATAACTTTAGGTTAGTGAATATAGGTCGGGAGTTTAGTCATCTTTATCGTCAAGTTATTAGCCTCAAGACTGGTTTGAGGCAGTTTTAAATCCCACCCTAGCCAGCCCTAGTAGAAATTTAACGTTAGAATAACGTTTTTCTAATGTTAGAAAACTGTACGTTATAAAATATGTGCAAATGTCCCGCTTTTTAACTTTAGAATCTAACGTTAGTTACAAATGTTAATCTAACGTTAGATTTTTAAGTTAAGAAATACGTTATAAGTACGTTTAATTTCTAACTTTCGGAGGGGGCGTGGCCAACTAGGAAATTTCATAAAATGGCAGCTGGAGGCAAATTTATTCATATAAATAAATCTTAATGTATTTTAGCAATCATAATATTTTTAAATATAATTTCGTTACATTTATTTATAAAACAGTCATCTTTTTAGGTGGCCCTAAATATTTTTCGTGTAATATGCTGTTATACTTCTATAAATACGTTTACCTCTCAGAAAAACTTTATATTTAGTTAGTTAATATTTATTTATACATTCAGAACCTTAAAATATTTTTTCAATTCTAATACAGCGTGGCCAGACTATAATTTTGACATTTGGGGGATATTTTTTTAAACTTATAGAAATAATAAATAATTATCAAACCTAGGCACATAGCTGTCTGAAATGAGTATTTTCTACTATAGCTTACGTATTAATAATAGAAATTTAAAAAATATTTTAAGTTTGAATAAGGTTAGAAAAAGGTTAGAATTTAGTTGGGTAACTAACGTTAAATTTAAGTATTTTATAACGTTTTTGTTAAACGTTAGTTTTTAAAGTTAGGTAGATAGAAACATAAAAATTTCACTAATCTAATGTTATGTTAAGTTACATTTGTGTACTTTTCTACCAGGGTAGCATTACATATCTTCACGGCTTGTTATTTTTATAGCAAAACCGGAAGCAGTAGGCATGTTTTCCGACGACGGCGAATACGTCGAGTTTGCAAAAGGAGTCATTTTGGACGCTCCTGCAGAAGCCTGGTTATGCGACATCGAGACAGCCATGCGAGTGATTTTGCGTCAGGAATTCAAACCAATCAGAGCGTTGCTCAAGAAAATGTTGAACAAGAGGGATAAATGGTTGTTGCCAAACATTGGTCAACTTTGTAACGCTTGCAGTTTGGTAAGTTTTGGTGACGTTTCCTATCAAGAAAAAGAGTGAAGACATAAAAATCGGGTAAAAATTATTATTTGTTAGTTGTTTACCTAATAAACAAACAAGTTTGAAGTATGACCGTCATCAAAGTCAAAGAGTGCTGCCGCCACTGGTGGTTTTGCTAACTAACTTTTTTTTTACGGCGTACAACAATGAACTCATTTTTTTAATGTAAAAAAATAGATCACTTCTAACTTTTTCAGTTATAAAATATGAACATTTTAGTACGCTTGAAAAAAAAAACAATATTTTTTGTTCTCATTGATTTTGTTTTAGATCCAATGGACGACAGATTGCACTAGAGCTGTAGTCCATGCGAAAATCATGGAGAGCAAGAAACCGCTGAAAAAACTGAGAAAGAAACAAAATCAAGTTTTGGGAAAATTGTCTGAACTCAGCAGACAAAATCTAACAAAAATTCAACGCTTAAAGGCAAACGCTCTTATAACCATAGAAATCCATTCTAGAGATGTAATAGATAGACTATATAAGGCCAGTAAGTTATCACTACTCTCTACCATTCCATTGCGTTGAGGATAGTATAAAAAATGAAGAAAATTCTCTCTTTACTCTTTTATGCATTGTAACATGGTGACTTATTTTATTTACATTAATAATACAGCCAATCCAAAATGTCTGCGCCATGGCAGATCTACTATGCTAGCTATAATACATAGCATATGCTATGTTTATAAATAAATAAAATAAAACAAAATAGCAAAGTTAACTACCTATTAAATAATATATTACAGCCCTACGGTCGTGTTTTACTTTTCTTACTAGGTCAGTAAATAACTATTTTTCCATTAGACGTACGAGACACCAACTCTTTTGAATGGTTTTCTCAATTGAGATTTTATTGGGATCGAGATACCGAAGAATGCATTGTGAAGCAAACCAATACAAGTTTCAAATATGGTTATGAGTATAACGGAAACTCAGGACGATTGGTTATAACGCCACTTACTGATAGGTATTACATTAAAGAATACTTGGTTAAATTAATCTATCACGTTACAGAGTTCCATAACCAGGTCTTTTCACGTGCGTGAACAATATTGCTATTTTGGCAATATTGGCAAAAATTAAATGCAATTTTGGCCAGTATTGTCAAAGGGTGATCCATTATCCTCTCTAGAAACTTTGGCAATGAAAAGTAGATTTAATTTTATTAAAAAATGTTTATAAAAACTGTTGTTTTAATAATCCTAGGCCTACAGGGGAAAGTATTCTTTTTTTGGCAGCAGTTTTATTATTGTATTTTTAGGTGTTATATAACCTTGACAACGGCCCTACATCTATTCCGAGGTGGCAGCCCGAAAGGACCGGCTGGTACCGGTAAAACAGAGACCGTCAAAGACTTGGGCAAGGCCATGGGCATGTGGGTAATCGTCAACAATTGCTCCGAAGGTCTGGACTACAAAAGCATGGGTAAATGCTTTTCTGGACTTGCTCAGACCGGCGCTTGGGGCTGTTTTGACGAGTTCAACAGAATCAACATTGAGGTGCTTTCTGTGGTTGCACAACAGATTCTGTCGATTTTACAGGCGATTTCTCAGAAGCAGGTTCGATTTGTTTTTGAAGGTAGGACACCTCTCAAAAAAAAAAAATTCAGTGACTGACAAGGTTGTCAAGGATCACTTCCTATAGCACGGTTGTCCTAAAGCCATTTTAAGTTTCAAAGAATGGTCAAGGTGACCAAACAGTGGATATTGGAGGACGGGGTCCAGGCTATTCCTAACTAGAATTGTTATATACTTAAAATTAAAAAGAAGCAAGTATCTCCCGAAAAGGATCTGCTGTGATTTTGCTGTTACCGTAGACACCATTCTTTCGATATCCATTGGTTGTTTGCTTTGACCATTCTTTAAAACTTAAATTGGATTCAGAACTAGCATGATAGATTTTCGTCACTAAATTTGAATCTGACTCTAATTTCTTTATCGTATTTTTGAGAAAAAGGAGCCTAAAAACACCAAAAATTGATTTTTTTTCGTGCTTCTGACATTGCATTTCTTGAAAGTTTTCTTGAACTTAATTCAAAATCTGAACTTCAGATTTAGTGATTAAAAATTTCTTTGAATCAAAAAATTTCAAACTAGTTTTGTAAAAAAAATATGTCACTAAAGTTTAGTTTTTTAAGGTATAGTTATTTTAAATTTGCCGCTAAATACTCCACAAAGTCCGATTTACACTGAAGCATGTGGCTTGTTTTGAATGTCAACATAACCAAAATTTATAATTTTTGTTTACCTACTTTGTTTTTATGATGTTTTGATGGAAAAAAAGGGAATTGATAAAGCTGTTGCTAAAAACACTTTTGTATTCCTGTAGAAACAAAATTTGCTTATAAAATCGCTTTTATTCCAATAATTTAGAGGAATAAACCATTGTTTTGTTCTCGTTAATGGCACGTCAACGTTTTACGGTTGTGTAAATTGGGCCAAGTCATTTCGCTTACGACGCATGCGTATCTTACGTTGCTATGGTAATTTCGAGATTGTTTACAAGCGGAAAGGTTTAAAATAACTATACCTTAAAAAAAAACTTTAGCTTCTGACGTTTGTTTGTAATTTCGTATTTATTTTAGGCAACGAAATAAACCTGAAACTGACCTGTGGCATATTTATTACCATGAATCCTGGTTACGCCGGCAGAACGGAGTTACCAGACAATTTGAAATCGATGTTTAGACCCATTTCCATGATGGTTCCGGACTCGGCAATCATAGCTGAAAACGTATTGTTCAGCGATGGGTTCCAAAATACAAAGTTACTTGCAAAAAAAGTAATAATTAATAGTATACATGTGTACAAATATGCATATACCGTGCGATTATAAAGTGCCGACCACTTTTTAATGCAAAACTGGCATTAGCGACGAGTAAAATGCAAGAAAGCTGTGTGCGTTTTATTGGCCACCGAGCTGTTGTACGTAGCAATCACATGGGATGGTCGCGCACAACTCTAACAGAGGCGTGGCTTCAAACGAAGAGTATTTTCTTTTCAAACTGTTCGGCACTTTATAATCGCTTTGTATATAGGTACACTATAGTGTATTATGCACCTAGTATGCGAACTAAGTGTTGTAGAATGAAGTTTTAAGAGACGGAGTCGAGGCAACAAATCAGTCGATAGGAATTAAGACATTTCGCATACTTGATGGCCGATTTAGGGATTTTTGTTTTGGGTTGGCATTACAATTTTCGCAATGTTTGAAATTCAAAGAACAAACGATATTTTGATATCTTTTATACTCAGCTCTTATCTTTTTCACTGTCCAAGTCACAATTTTAAGACAGTAAAAATTAACTTAAAACACAATTTCGTAGTAAAATAAACTTAAAAGCGCTGTTGACATTTGCATGGAAAACGCCAAGCGATTTTCTTTTGTCCTGTCTTGCCAACCCAAAGAAAAAGAAGTACTAACCTCTTATGGCCTATAAGGACACGCAAAATGCGTGGGATTATGAGCTTATAAGAGTCACAAAATAGAAAAAATATATTTGACACTTAGGTATACACATTGTACCAATTGGCAATCCAACAACTGAGCAAGCAAGACCACTACGATTTTGGATTGCGGTCCATGGTGGCCCTGTTGAGGTACGCCGGAAGAAAGCGAAGAATCTTGAGTCATTTGCCGGAAGAACAAGTCGTATATTTGGCGATGAGGGATATGAACGTGGCTCGTCTTACATCCGATGATACGCCATTGTTTAACGGTAATTTTTCTGTTTTTTTTTTTTGTTGGGTCAAATATACCCTAGTAGAAATTTAACGTTAGAACAACGTTTTTCTAATGTTAGAAAACTATATAAAAGTACGTTATAAAATATGTGCAAATGTCCAGCTTTTTAACCTTAGAATCTAACGTTAGTTACAAACGTTAATCTAACGTTAGATTTTTAAGTTAGAAATACGTTATAAGTACGTTTAATTTCTAACTTTCGGAGGGAGCGTGGCCAACTAGGAAATTTCTACCTGCATCATATAATGGCAGCTGGAGATAAATTTATTCATATAAATAAATCTTAATATATTTTAAGAAATCATAATATTTTTAAACATAATTTCGTTACATTTATTTATAAAATAGCCATCTTTTTAGGTGGCCCTAAATATTTTTCGTGTAATATCCTGTTATACTTCGATAAATACGTTTACCTCTCAGAAAAACTTTATATTTAGTTAGTTAATATTTATTTATACATTCAGAATCTTAAAATATTTTTTCAATTATAATTTTGACTTTTGGGGGATATTTTTTTTAAACTTGTTATAGAAATAATAAATAATTATCGAACCTAGGCATTAGGCACTAGGCTGTCTGAAATGAGTATTTTCTACTATAGCTTACGTATTAATAATGGAAATTTAAAAAATAATTAAAGTTAGAATAAGGTTAGAAAAAGGTTAGAATTTAGTTAGGAAACTAACGTTAGATTTATGTATTTTATAACGTTTTTGTCAAACGTTAGTTTTTAAAGTTAGATTTATATATTTTATAACGTTTTTGTATAACGTTAAAGACTAAACATAAAAATTTCACTAATCTAATGTTATGTTAAGTTAGATTTGTGTACTTTTCTACCAGGGTATTTAAAATAAAAGTGAATAAAAGGACTTAAAGAGGAATAATTTTTTATTAACTTTTAAGGTATTATGTCTGATATTTTCCCCGGAGTGTCCCTTCCTAGCGTCGACTACATCGAAATGAACAACGCGATAACTGAGCACATGAAAGAAGAAAACCTTCAACCGATCCCCATTTCCCTGACCAAGGTTTATTACTAGTTTATTGGTTTATTTATTAGTTTATTTATTTATTTGTTTATTTAGGTCATCCAACTGTACGAAACGAAAAATTCGAGACATTCGGTGATGATTTTGGGCCGGACCGGCACTGCAAAAACGACCACGTGGTCTTCTCTGAAACACGCGATGGGGAAATTAAAGTTGCAAAAAAGACCTGGTTTCAATAAGGTAGAATTTAATATTATGTGGTAGGTAGAATAAGGTTTATCCTACGATTGGTAAAACTCCTAACGTTATATAAACGTTGTTCTAACGTTAGGCCTTATAGTTAAGGACCTAACATTCAAACAATATTCAGATAACGTTACGTCAAGTCATTCTAACGGAATTTTTCACTAGGGTAGGTTCGTGTTCTCGGTGCGCAATATATTATCTCCTAAGCTTAAAATTTTTAAGTCACGTGTGATATAAATCCGTTTTTTTTTCTATATTACTGTTAAAAAAAGTCCGTTAAGATGCTAATCTTTTTTTTTCTATATTTAATAAGGTTGTCGAGTTTCCGTTAAATCCAAAAGCGCTGAACTTGGGTGAGTTGTATGGAGAATACAATTTGAGCACGAACGAGTGGAACGATGGAGTGATCAGTGCTATTATGAGATTTACATGTGCAGGTAATAATACCAAACTATTTTTACACAGGGGCACAATACAAACTTTTTTGGTGCAGATTTTAAAGTAACTACAAACTGTTAAAAAAAATTATTTGGAGTATACTTGGGAACTATATCCCAAATTGTCAATAACAAGGGAAGAACTTAACGGTATACAATAAACTTAGGCTTATTGGGACTCCTCATGTTGCAGTATAATTAAGAAAGTGAAAGTCAAAATGCAGTTTTTGTCTTTGTGACAGCAGCTTTTAATTAGTTGACAATAAAATTGTATTGTTTACTAAGTGACAAGCTGCTATGTCACAAAGGCAAAAACTGCGTTTTGATTTTCACCTCCCTAATTGTAAACTAAAGATAAATAAATAAATGACATGTACATGTTCTAACGTCCAAACCCAAAAGAATATTAAACATTCAAAGCATCAACCCAAAAATCTGATGAAGCCAACCAAATCAAATTTGAAGTATCAGATGTCAAACCTACTCCATAAACATGACATTAAAAAAAAATATACTAAACTCAGATGAGATCCAAAATGAAAAATAGATTATTTTTAACGGTCCAGTGGATGCTGTCTGGATCAAAAATATAAAAAGTCTCATGGACAATAACAAAGTCCCTAAGCTTATCAACACCACACGGTATAAATTCTATTTATATAATAAATCTAAAATCCATCAAATGTAATTCTGGTTATGTCGGAAAAACATCAAAAGTCCGAACTAGAATAAAACAACAAAAATATTACACGGTAATAAGAATCCACAAAAAATATCGCTGAGCTCAAAATAATTAAACTTTTAAAAAAATGGGTATCGCACTAATATTGATTAAAAATAATTTTTACGAAATTACAAAAATATCAAATTTAGATGAGACCCCAGATGAAAAATGGATTCTTTTCGATGGTCCAGTCGACGCTGTCTGGATAGAAAACATGAACAGTGTCATGGACGATAACAAAGTCCTCACTCTTATCAACAGCGACCGCATAACGATGCCCGAGCAAGTCTCTTTGCTCTTCGAGGTGGAGGATCTCTCCGTAGCTTCGCCTGCCACTGTCTCCAGGTGCGGGATGGTCTACGATGATTACAAAGATTGGGGTTGGAGACCTTATGTGACATCGTGGTTGAATAAACATGCCGGTCGTGGAAAGTTGTTTCAAGATACGGTCAGTAACAGTAAGAGTGTCTGAATGTCTTTCGATATAGCTTTGGTTTGGTTGGCGAACTTCAAAATGGCACTCAGATAGTTCCATGTTACGAAAATTCAATTGATATCTCCAATGGGAAATGTCTAATTACGGATTTTTAATTCTAAACGGGTGGAGGAAATTTTTTTTGCCAATGCAAACTCAGTTTTACATAAGGGTGTTTCACGCATTTTACTAAAGTTTATTTTTTTAAAGTATAGTTAAATTTGCCGCTAAATACTCCACAAAGTCCAATTTACATTGAAGCATGTGGCTTGTTTTGAATGTCAACATAACCAACAAAAACTTTTCTATTTTGTAAATGATTTTTTTATGAACAAAACCAATAAATACTTCTCATTTCACATAATTTTTACAAGTTTTTATGAGAATTGTGTTAATTCGTAGGCTTTTATGATAAAAAGCATGAAATGTTAGTTAATTAGAAAATCATTTATTTATCCTAATAGACTTGATAATCCCTATTTTTCAAAGCAATTGGATGCTTAAATTCAATTAAAAATATGAGAGACGGGCCTATGGAGCCTGCGCTCAATTCGTTTCGCAAAAATTTTACGATTTTAAGCATAATTTGTGTATTTTGACATAAATATTTTATAGAATTAATAATGTTATGTACCATTTCAGTCCTGTTCGTTGGTGTTGCACTTTAGAGTCAAACACATTCTTTATCATATTTAAAAATTAGGGAAAATAATTTGTTTCTTTTAAAATGGATACCTAAAACACTCAATTTCAGACAGTATTTAAAATTTATAATTTTTGTTTACTTAATTTGGTTTTATGATGTAAAAAAAGAGAATTGATAAAGCTGTTGCTAAAAACACTTTTGTATTCCTGTAGAAACAAAATTTGCTTATAAAATCGCTTTTATTTCAATAAATTAGAGGAATAAACCATTGTTTTGTTCTCGTTAATGGCACATGTCAACGTTTTACGGTTGTGTAAATTGGGCCTAGTCATTTCGCTTACGAGGCATGTGTATCTTACGTTGCTATGGTAATTTCGAGATTGTTTACAAGCGGGAAGGTTTAAAATAACTATACCTTAAAAAAATAAACTTTAGAGATGGTCTTTTTAAGATTGTATGCAATATTTTTTATTTTATTTTATTACAGTTTGGTCAGGAATACATATACTTTCTAATTTTGTTTAGATGCTTGAGTTGTTTGACTTTTATTTGACGAACATCCTGGAATTCAAACGTCTAAACTGCGATGAATCTATAGCGTGTCCAGAAATAAATGTTGTGATGTCGCTGTGTAAGCTTTTGGATATTTTTTCCGCCAAAGAATATGGCATGAACCCTGCAGATGAAGACCGTTTTCCTGATTTGGCCAAGAGCTGGTTCCTGTTTTGGTAATTTCATATTTTCCACTGTTTGTACTAATCATAAAAATCCAGGATTTACTTAAGAGAGAAGTGGGTTTAAACGATACAATTTTTGTTTGTTCTGGATTTGTATTTATTTTATTTATTTATTTATTTGAATAGATACACAGAATCATGGAGAGCCCCAAATAAGTTACAAAACTTGTTACTTTACTTGTTTGTTTAACCTCGTACTATTCTACTTAATTAAGCATCCCCTAAGTCCAGGACTTGTGTGGTCAAGTAGCAGAGGGAACCACCGGCTTATACTGACTTTTGAACCAGTTTATTTACATACACATTACACAATAATTTTGAAAATGGGTATTCTAGGGTTTTTGAGGTCGCTGAAACCAAATACGATGTTAAAAATTTAAAACTTAAAATTGCGGATCCAATATCACATAGATTTTTTTTAAATTTCAATATTTTTTGCCGAAAATTAGGACGCTAAACCATTTAGAAAATGCCATATCGCCTTGTCTGTTTCGACGCCATATTGGATTTTGAATTTTTAACATCGGGAAGTACCTATCTTTCTTGCATTCGCTCATAAGTCACATTCCATATAGGGGAAGTCGGGGTTAACTGGGCCGCCTTTTTTCATACCGAGTTTTTGAAAAACCTGTAAACAATTTTCAAATATTTTCTATAGCAAAAGGTAGATTAATACTATAGTTAGAACATATTAATACCTCAGACAAATATTATTTATATAACAAAAGTTATTAACGATAAACCAGTTGACCCCGCTGGATCAGTTAACGCCATAGGGCAGGGTTAACTGGACCACTACTCAGGGTTAACTGGTCCACTAATAAAAATGTATTGTATTGTAATTATTGTGAATAAAAACGATTTGAAATCAATTAAAATTTAATTCTAACATAAAAATAGACAACATAATATGTTAAATATTAGATATATCTGAGGGTTATCTGGTCCGGGGTTAACTGGACATGTCCCAGTTAACCAGGAACTAATTAATATTGAAATAAGTGGTCCAGTTAACCCCGAACCAGTTAACCCTGAGTGACACCACTGAATGAAATTATAAAATTTTATTACTTAATAAGATATTAGAAGGCGGAAATTATGCAGAATAATTAATAAAATACTCAGTATATTAGGTAAAATATTAGTCTAGATCCTCCTATTAATAAAAAAGTATCAATTAAAAAATAAAAGTTAAGGTAAACACCCACTTTTCATCGAAAAAAATTAACTTTCTTTACTACAACTTACACGTGGACAACACGGTCCGTCGTAATACTTTAAACAATACTACTAACTAAATATCACTAGAATTTGCCCTAAGGCGCAAATACTAATAAAAAAAGTTGATAAAATCCAGGTGGGCCAGTTAACCCTGTAGCCCAGTTAACCCTGACTTCCCCTACGTTATGTAATATACTATTCTTCTGTAGTATGATATGGTCTCTGTGCTGTACCACAAACGAAGACGGAAGAAGAAAACTGGACAGTTATATCAGAGAAAAGGAGGGATGTTTCCCAGTTAGAGATACGGTTTACGAATATTTTGTCGACAAGTACAGTGGCCAGTTTATGCACTGGGAGGGAAAACTGAGCCATGGTTGGAAGTATCAAGAAGGGTATATATTTAGCTCTTGCTTTAGCAAAATTACAGGTTTCTTGAGTATGGTCTGTTTTTTCAAGCAAGATAGTACATTAAAAATCGCACAGTGAATATTTTTACAACAGGTTTGAATAGTATATGTTTGTGTATAGAATATAGTTATGTTTTATAAAATAAACTACGCAGTATATTCGCACATCCAATATTCGAATATGTTTTGCAAATATTTACTGTGCGATTTTTAATTTACTCTCTTGCTTGAAAAAACAGACCATAGGAGTAAAAATAAAGCGTCTTGTAACGAGGATACAATGTATCCTCTATATCATACACTATATATCATATAGTATATACTATATGTCATATAGCTTCCTTGTAATATCGTAGTTTATTATTTAATAATATTTTTCAGATGTGCATTTTACAAGATAACTGTTCCTACAGTAGACACGGTTCGGTACCAATTCATCGTAAACGCGTTACTGTCCAACGGATTTCCGGTACTTTTAACCGGTCCAGTAGGCACTGGAAAAACTTCCATAGCTCAGCAAGTACTAGCCACCTTGGATTCGGCGATTTATGCCGTTTTGAACGTCAACATGTCAGCACAGACGACCTCTATTAATCTGCAGGACGCGATCGAAAGCAGGACGGAAAAACGGACGAAAGGTGTTTTTGTACCTATAGGAGGTAAGAAAAAATTCCGATACCAACAAAAGAATACTTTCCCCTAAAGATATATACAAAAATACACAACAAAACAAAAATTAATTATTTTTTTTTCTAGTTTTTGATGTTTTGTAAAATTTGAATGTAATTAAACTCCTTTTATTCTTAGGTAAGGAGTTGATTGCGTTTTTGGACGACTTAAATATGCCCGCAAAAGAGACTTACGGGTCACAGCCACCTTTAGAACTGTTAAGACAATGGATCGATTATGGGTTTTGGTACGATCGACAAAAACAAACCAGAAAATATATTATGGTAATTATTAAGGATCGTTTAAACGAACGTAAAGTTGTCATACTGTGATACATATGAACCCCCCTGATAACACACTTCATCCTAAGAAGGTTTCTTAATCGTTCCCTTGAAAAGGTTCTTAGCATAATGCTGTAAACATGCTAAGCATGTTCTTAAAAGGTGCACTGCTGTAGTAGCATAAGTGCTTCTACTCTAAACATTCTTAGCATGATTAGAGTATTTTGCTAAGAATATTCCCAATACATATTCTTAAAATATTCTAATGGGAATATTTTTAGAATAATGCTATAGTGCACATGATAAGCATGATTAGAGTATTTTGCTAAGAATATGCTCAAATACATATTCTTAAAATATTCTAATGGGAATGTTTTTAGAATAGTAATATCGACATTCCCAAGCAACAAGGATGTAACTCAAGTTAGACCCATTTTGAGTTATACTCATAGGTAAACGCCTTGAAATAAGACACACATGGTGGTACTACTCAGGTTTCTACACAGTCCACTTTAAGCAAAAGTTTACTTAAAATCACTAAAGTAAGAAATTCTAAACTTGAATATTATCAGAAACAAACAGTAAATAAACAATAAATACTTAAACAGTTAAGTAGATCAATCATTTACCCACCCTTAAATAACAAAAAAAAATATTTTAGAAATTTAGCTGTCGTGAAAAATGACAATATATGAGTTACGGCTTTGTTGCTTGGGGGTATCGATATGGCGTTATATTATTTTTATTTTATTAGGTTAGAATTACAAATATTCTTAAAATTGTAGTTAATAACATAAGTTTTACCGTAGTAGTAGTAGAAATGGATGTATTTTTAGACATAAAGTCATTATTATATAGTTTTAGACAAAAAATTAAAATTATTATTTTTTGAAATGATAATTATTTACTATTTTTTTCTCTAAACATTGGATTTTTGTGTGGCGCATGATTTTTATGTTTGGTACAAAGTTTACTTTCACAGTAAAACTGCATATCCCATATGAATCTTACCTGATGGATGCTATATCTAAAGATTTTTATATACTTTAATTATTAGGTTTATCACAAAGATGTAAAAATTTTCGCCATGTCCAAATTTATGATATCACTCCATAAAAAGGATAGAGTATTATAAAATAAAATTGAAAGAAAGAGAAAAACTACATTAATGCAGAATTCTGAAACGCCTACCTACTTTGTTTGCGCATGCGCAATATTCAATATTATTACTTAAATGCATCAAATTAGAATATTTTTAGAAGCATGCTAAGAATATTCTTAAAAGTACATGTACCTACTTCTAAGAATATTCTTAACATGCTTCTTAAAACATTCTTATTTGATGCAGAGGCTTTTAAGAACCTTCTTAGGAACTCCCAGCACGATTAAAACGGTATCCTTTGCATTTCTTTAATCGTTCTTAGAATATCCTGAGCAAAATAGACATGCTTCTAAGAAGCATGCTGTACTTCCGGCTATTTATTTTAAGAATATTCTTAGAAGGTTTTGGTGCTATCAGGGCCAAGCCTATCACAATCTGTAGTGACATAGCCTAAGCTCTACCATGATGACTGAAGGAACTAGTTCCAGATATCTTGCTCTACATACCTCAAAAACGTCTAGTACCACGAGAAATTAGTTTTATTTTGTATCGACTACGTCAATTATTTCGTTTTTTGTTACATTTTGTAACAGATCCGACCAATTGGAATAAAGTATTTTCAAAATAATGCAATAAAACTTACCATATTTGAAATTCTACTGTCAAATTATTTGACAGTACTTTTGACAGTACTTTTTGCGAATTTTCTGTTTAACATATTTTATTCATATTTTATATCATTTTAATATTTATATTTTTGTGATATTCGTACAACGGATATCCATACGTCATAGGCGTGACGTGTACACCCGGTTAAATAGTCACCGCGCACAAGCGACGGGGCCAGTTATCGTACCTACGTCTTAACAAGACAAGTAAATGTTTTATGTAGTGCACTACCTGTATGTATAATTATCTGTGATATTAATAAAGCTCCATGTACGTATTTTCCACTGTATTATTTACAATACCACTCGAACATTATAATGGCGACGCAGGATTTATGGAAAAACTAAGGTATTTATGAAAATTTTCCGAAAAATTGTTCGACAATTTGGCGTGCAAAATGGCGACCGGCAATTTTCATTTTAAAGATTTCAACCCGCAATCAGACGAATTTGACATTTACGAGGAACAATTAGAGCAATATTTCGTATCCAATCAAATTAAATTAGAAGAAATTAAAATAGCAGTCATTTTAAGTTCAATTAATGCAACAACTTATAAATTATTAAGAAGTTTAACCTTTCCGAAAAAACCCAAAGAAGCGAAATATGAGGAAGTTATGAAACATTTAAGATCACAATTCAGCAGTAGTAGCTGTATTTGGAGGGAGCGAAAAAAATTTTACGACATCCGACAAGGGGATGATGAAAGCGTAGTACAATGGTTTGCTAAAATTAAAGCTTTCGCCAGCAATTGTCAATTTGGTGATCAATTATCTTCTATTTTGCGGGACAAATTCATATGTGGGTTAAGAAGCGGGACAATTTTGGACAGGCTATGTGAAATAAAAATGGAGAGTACCATGGAAGAGGTACTAGAAATTGCCAGAACCAAGGAAGATGTAGAGAGAGAAAGAAGTATCAACGCAGTTGGATATTCAAAATCCGCGCCAAAATGGGCGGCGACTTCTGACCGGTCGAGTGACGTGAAGCGTGGCAATAGACAGCGCCAAGAGTACAACAAGGGACGTCAGATGTCAAAACAATTTAACAAAAGCGATGGAAAATCAAAGAATTTTAACTTCAAAAGCTGCAAAATTTGTGGAAACGACCATGGAAGCCGTAAATGTAGGTTCAGTAACTACAAATGCAGAACATGCAGTCATAACCATTTAGAAAAATTGTGCAGGAAAAACCACGTCAATTTTATGGAAGAAAATCAGGTAAAAAGTGAAATTTTAGCTATCAATAATAATAAAGGCATTATAAAAGACGATTTTAAGGTTGAATTAAGCATTTTTAACAAACTTTTTACATTTCTAGTAGATTCTGGGAGTAATGTAAGCGCCGTAAGTTTAAAAACATACAACTTATATTTTAAAAATCATTGTCAACTTTTAAAGGATGAAACAAGTTTTAGGAGTTACAATAACAGTAAATTTAAGCCGTTGGGGCATATTTATGTTGATATCATTTATAATAAGGTTAATAAAAAACAAAAATTTTACGTTATTGAAGAAGCTTCTGTAGACATAGTCGGACGCGACTGGTGTCATAATTTTAATATTTCCTTTGAAATGATTAAACAGATAAACTTAATAAATAAAAGTAACAATGATAAAATATTAACGGAACTTATAAAAAAATATGATTCTGTATTCACGAATGATCTTGGATGTTTCAGGTACTCGAAGATATGTTTGGTGCTTAAGGAAAATTCCACACCGATCTTCTGTAGACCTCGTGCCCTACCCCTAGCCTATAGACAGCAAGTTGAAGCAGAATTGGAAAGACTTCAGAAAAATGGAATAATTTCGCCAGTAAACACCAGCAATTACGCAACACCTATCGTAATTGTGCCCAAGAGTGACGGAACGCTACGTTTATGTGGTGACTACAAGACGACCATCAATAAACACCTAGAAAAAATGCAACATCCATTACCACTGATTGAGGACATTTTTGCAAAGGTTAGTGGAGGTATTCAGTTCAGTAAAATTGACCTTAAAAATGCCTATACGCAATTCGAACTAGACGAAAAATCTAAATCATTATTAACGTTAAGTACTCACAAAGGTCTTTTCAAAGTCCACAGACTTATGTATGGAATTCATGTAGCGAGTGGATATTTTCAAAAATTCATGGAACAACTGTTCATGGGCGTAGAAGATGTAGTTTGTTTCTTAGATGACATTCTTGTAACGGGTAGAAACCATCAAGAACACTTAGAAAATTTAAATAAAGTACTTCAAATATTAAAAGATGCAGGCTTAACGGTTAATATTGATAAATGTCAATTTTTTATGGACAAAGTAGAGTATCTTGGTCATGAAATTTCAAGGCATGGACTAAGAAAACTAGATTCAAAAATTAAAGCAATTTGTGAGGCTGTAGCACCAAGAAACATAACCGAAGTACGTTGTTTCATAGGCATGGTGAACTACTACGCGAGATTTATACCTACTTTAGCCCAAACCTTGAAACCTATTTATAATCTATTAAAAAATGAGGTCGATTTTAATTGGTCAAAAGATTGTGATAAATCATTTAAAGAAATTAAAGACTTGATTGCAAAAGATATATGTTTAGCACATTTCAATAGTAAACTCCCAATAATATTAACCACAGACGCCAGCAATGACGCCGTTGGTGCTGTGCTTAGCCACAAAGTAGATGCTAAAGAACGAATAATTGCTTGTGCAAGCAGAGTGCTCACACCTAGTGAGAAAAATTATTCAACTATTCATAAGGAAAGTTTAGCCATCTTCTTTGGGGTAAGGAAATTTGCCCAATTTTTAACCGGATACCACTTCACTCTGAGAAGTGACCATCTTCCATTAAAAGCAATTTTTGGGAAAGATAAAGGTATTCCAGTGATGCATGCGAATCGATTAATTCGTTGGTCCATTTATTTATCATCTTTTGATTACTCTTTTGAACATATTAAGGGTAAAGACAACATTTTTGCAGATTATATCTCAAGGTCAACGAAAGGCATCGTCCCAGACGCAAAAGAAGAAGAAATAGATGACGGATACATAAACTTCACTGAAAACTGTATAGAATGGCCTATCGACAACAACAAAATTCGAGAAGAAACGCAAAAAGATAAGGAATTAAAATTGCTTATGAGATGGATTCAGCAGGAAAAATGGCCAGATAAGAAAAACATAAAGGAAAGTATGCAAAAATACCTAAATCAGAAGGAAAACTTGAGAATCGAGAGCAATGTGGTAATGTTAGGACAACGTATAGTGATACCGAGTAAACTAAGAAGTATTTTAATGGAAGAACTTCATTCTCCACACTATGGAATCGTCAGAAGCAAAAACTTAGCCAGAACGATCATGTGGTGGCCTGGGATCGATAAACAAATAGAAGAAGCAACAAAATCGTGCCTGGTATGTCTCAAGAACAGCAGCAGCCCAGCAAACACAGTAGTGTCATGGCCAAAAACCAATAAAGTTTTCGAAAGAATTCATATCGATCACCTGGGACCAATAAATAATAAAATTTTCCTAATCATAACAGACACGTACTCAAAATGGATTGAATGTTACTTAGTAAGGAACACTTCAGCGAAAGAAACCATAGAAAAACTATATGATTGCTTTTCGAGACTCGGATTACCAAACTGCCTGTGCTCAGACAACTTTTCTTCATTTGTCAGCGAGGAGATGGAAACGTTTTTGAAAGGTAATGGAATAAAGCACGTAACAAGCCCTCCGTTTCACCCACAATCTAACGGAAGTGCTGAGAATTCGGTTAAAACATTCAAACATAACCTAAAATGTGCTTTAGCCGACACAAAAACCAAAACGTAAGTCTAAATGTAATGATTTCAAAAATTCTCTTTGCATATAGAACAACTCCGCACTGTACAACAAAAGTCTCCCCAGATACTCTGATGTTTAACAGAAAATTGAGAACCAAATTAACGCAGATTCAAGAAAATGCACACAGGGAGGAAGAAAATGAAGAAAAACAGCAAGAAATCAGTAAAAATGTCAAAAAAGGAAAAATTAGGAAGTTCAAGATCAAAGATTTGGTGATGATAAAGGATTTTAGAAACCCAAATAAAGTGACATGGGTACCAGGAGTAATTGAAAGAAAAATAGGGCGAGTAACGTATATTTGTAGGACTTCAGAAGGCTTTTCATGGAAACGCCACCAAAATCAACTTATAAACAGGCTGGAAAAGGGGGTAGGTCGAGTGCTGCAGGAGAAGGTCGTGAGTATTACTAAACCCAATATTTTTCCCAACAACTTACCCAAAACCAGCATATCTTTTAATAGGAGTACAGTCGATTCAGAAAATAGTAACATAACCCCCAGACTTGAAACATTAGATAACCCCAATAATGTTGAAATAACAAATAACCCTAGTTTATCTAATAAAAGCCCCGGAAAAGACATTTTAGATCATTCAGATCAAAATAACATTGTAAATAATTCAGATTCTGACGATAACAGCTTAGACAACGTGGTAATTTCACCAAAAGTTCTGTCAAATAAAAATATTATAAATAAAAAAATAATTGTTGACGAAAATATTAAAAATATTACTAATAATAATGACAGAAATGTAAAAGTAGATGTAAATTTAGGCCTAAGTAGTGACAAAACCAAAAATGGCGAAGTCGCGGAAAAGCGCGTGGAAAATTGTGACGTCAATGTGAAAGTACCTTGTAAAAATGTGAAAAATGTGAGCGTGAACAAAAAGACTGACTTAGTTTCTAAGAATAATGACTCTAAACCTAGTATTAGTAAAAATAATCCTAGTATGCTTACTAGACCAAGTAGAAACATTAGAAAACCAAGTAAATACAAAGATTTTATATCTAGCTCTGATTTACATTTTCAGGAATAATATTTTAAATACGTACCTTACAATATCTTAAATAAATACTTACATTAAGGTGCTTAAACATTTTGTATAAACGCCTTGAGAGACTATTTATTTAAACTAAAAAAAGGGGTGGATACCTACTTACCTCAATATTCTTAAAAATATATTTAGGTTACAAAACCTAGAAACCTGAAAGTGTGAAAAAAAGAAAATATTATGTTAGAATGGTGAACTATAGTAATAATTTATTAGTCTAAAAGTACAGTACATCTTACAATAAATAAAACTATGTATTTACTTAATTACTTAATAAGTTATTAATTTATTTAGTTACAAACTCATACAAATAAAAATAAACTAAATACATTTATTTAAATTTAACACAAGTTGTAACAATAATACACAAAATAAAATTAAGTACAAAAATTATAATAATATGTGAACATACTAATAAAATACAAAAATAAATTATTATTACAATTTGTGAACAACATTTAAAAATTACATAATAATTATGCCACTGTTTTACATAGTAGTTATTATGTGCAATTGAACAAAAACAAATAAATGTATTTTGGTTTCAGCTTTGTATGGGGGTGTGATATTCGTACAACGGATATCCATACGTCATAGGCGTGACGTGTACACCCGGTTAAATAGTCACCGCGCACAAGCGACGGGGCCAGTTATCGTACCTACGTCTTAACAAGACAAGTAAATGTTTTATGTAGTGCACTACCTGTATGTATAATTATCTGTGATATTAATAAAGCTCCATGTACGTATTTTCCACTGTATTATTTACAATACCACTCGAACATTATAATTTTATAACATTTTAATGCCTATCGGCAAGGCCGCTTATTTGCGACTTGGCAACAGCGGAATAAAGCGCCTTGATTTTTAAATTGTACAATTTTATTTGTCAGTGTTAGGGCCACTTGCACCAACTCTTAATTATCTAGATTAAACTGAGTTAAAGTTAAAAATGCTGTGTTCTGATTGGTTGACTGTCAATTTAAACCAAGTTAGGGCCACTTGCACCAACGATGGTTTAACTTTAAATTTGGATTAAATTGACGACCGACCAATCAGAACGCAGTATTTTTAACTTAAACTCGGTTTAGTTGAGATAATCCCAGACCAAAACTTGGTGCAAGTGGCGCTTAAAAGTTAAAACATCGTTGGTGCAAGTGGCCCTTAGTACTTGGTGTAGAATTAACTTGATATGAACTAAAAACAAAGAGTTGAGATGCGACATTCTCTTTAAAATTTTAATATGGAAATTTATTTGACAAATTATTTGACTATAAGCTTCTACTATTTAAGGTTGTATAAAATACAGGGTGATCCATAACTGGCATGCCAAAATTTAAGAGGTGATTCTAGATCCAAAAATATAAAAAAAGTTCCTATAAAGGTTGGTCCGGAAATGAGCCCTAAGGGATCTAGGGCCCTTTAAAATTGTAATAAAAATAAGGTTTTTAATTAATAACTAGGGTACCGTTTAAGCTACAGCGGCGAGCTTTTGCATGTATACTAGTATAAGGGCAATAAGTTTATGTTTTTAATTTATCCAGAGGCGTGCCCAGACGGACAAAATATATGAGGCTTAAAACATTTTTGCCCCAAACTTTTCTATGTGTATGTTTTTTGGATTTGCTGTAAAAAATATAGATTTCTAGAGTAAAAATACATATAAAATATCATATAGTGTAACACTGTAGGAGCAACCGTTATCAAAAAAAAATGCAATTAAGAGGAAGTAACATTTTGTGCCACCAAAAACGTTACTTTTTAAAAGGCTATTACTCCTTTAATATTAAATTTAGGTGTTTTGGTGTATAATACTTTTTTGCTCAGTTTTAAATGAAGAATCACCCTGCAGCATTCAAATTTTATTGGTGCTTTTTTTTGTTCCCCATTAAATACGTCATCTTCGAAGGGCCGTAGCTCCCTTAGGGCTCATTTCCGGACCAACCTTTATAGAAACTTTTTTTCATATTTTTGGATGTAGAATCACCTCTTAAATTTCGGTACGCGAGTTCTGGAACACCCTGTATGTTTTTCCATTTTTTTTTTTGTAGAAAATGCACATTTTAGCCTCAATGGGTCCCCCAGGAGGTGGCCGAAACCAAATTTCCGAACGTCTTCTCAGCCGTTTCAACGTGGTCAACATGACGTTCCCAGATGAAGCCACCATTGCCCGGATTTTCGGCACCATGCTCAAACAGCACTTGGTAGAATTCACCGAAGATCTGAAACTCCTCGGAAATCAACTCACAAAAACCACGATCGATCTCTACAATAACGTGATAGTGAAAATGTTGCCGACCCCCACGAAAATACACTATTTGTTCAATTTGAGAGACATTTCGAAAGTTTTTCAAGGTCTTTTGAGAAGCAACAAGCAGTATCACGTGACCAGGCAAAACATGCTGCGGTTATGGATTCACGAATGCTTCAGAGTGTTTTATGATCGATTAATTGATGATAAGTAAGTCCAAACCTATTAGATTTATTTTCGTTTTATAGCCTTCGCAACTACTATAGACTATTGTGCCTCTCACTTGCACTCATCGTGCCTTATGAAGCTTAAAGCGTAAAGTTGAGAGCGCGCTGGCCTATAGTGAAAATTATTGCTATACTAATTTTAGCATTGATAAACATTTTAACTACGTTTTGTCATCTCACATTTATTTTTTATTGAAACTCGTAAAAGAGCATCTGCATCTTCATTAAAGTTTCCAGGTGTACGTACTTATTATTAGGCGTATGTTGTTTAGGATACTGTGTATAAACTAAAGCTTCCTTAGTAGAAATTTAACGTTAGAATAACTTTTTTCTAACGTTAGAAAACTTATAAAAGTACGTTATAAAATATGTGCAAATGTCCCTCTTTTTAACGTTAGAATCAAACGTTAGTTACAAACGTTAATCTAACTTTAGATTTTTAAGTTAGAAATACGTTATAAGTACGTTTAATTTCTAACTTTCGGAGGGGGCATGGCCAACTAGGAAATTTCTACCTGCATCATAAAATGGCAGCTGGAGACAAATTTATTCATATAAATAAATCTTAATGTATTTTAGCAATCATAATATTTTTAAACATAATTTCGTTACATTTATTTATAAAATAGCCATATTTTTAGGTGGCCCTAAATATTTTTCGTGTATATACTTCGATAAATACGTTTACCTCTCAGAAAAACTTTATATTTAATTAGTTAACTATATTAATTAATATTTATTTATACATTCAGAATCTTAAAATATTTTTTCAATTCTAGTACACCGTTGCCAGACTTAATATAATTTTGACTTTTGGGGATATTTTTTTAAACTTATTATAGAAATAATATATAATTATCAAACCTAGCCACATAGCTTTCTGAAATGAGTATTTTCTACTATAGCTTACTTATTAATAATGGAAATTTAAAAAATATTTAAAGTTAAAATAAGGTTAGAAAAAGGTTAGAATTTAGTTGGGAAACTAACGTTAGATTTATGTATTTTATAACGTTTTTGTCAAACGTTAGTTTCCAAGGTTAGATTTATATACTTTATAACGTTTTTGTATAACGTTAGAGACTAAACATAAAAATGTCACTAATATAATGTTATGTTAAGTTAGATTTATGTACTTTTCTACCAGGGAAGCTTATTATTATTAATTATAAATAAATATTTCATTTTTCCTAAATAGAGACAGAGAATGGTTTTTCAATCAAATGAACGAGCAACTGGGGGCCAATTTCGAATTAACCCTTCACAGTCTGTGCCCCGGAAACGAGATACCCATTTGCGCGGATTTTACAAACCCCTACGAAATGTACGAGGACTTGACCGATTTTGGCGCCTTGAAAAAGTACATCGAGGTGCAAATGGAGGAGTACAACGTTTCGCCGGGAGTGGTGCGAATGGACTTGGTCCTCTTCAGGGACGCCGTCGAGCATATTTGTAGAATTGTCAGGGTTGTGTCTCAACCGAGAGGAAATATGCTTTTGGTTGGAATAGGTACAGTTGGTACCAACAAAACTGGAAAAGTAGGGTTATAAAAAAAATACATTGTGAACTATCTTTCATTTGACAAATATTTGTTTACTTGTTAATAAATTTAGTGTCAATATTGTTATTGCCACATCAATGTCAAAGTCAAAAAATGTTGGTGTATTTTTTTAAAATTGGGAGAGATAAAGCAGAAAAACAAGAATACTCGAAGAATACTGGTGTAAAACCCATAATTATAATTTTTAAATTAGGGAACTATGAGGAATACCTAGTTGTAGGAGACCAATATACTAGTAGTGTTTTTTAAAAATAAAGGTATTTAAAACAAGTTTATTAGATACAAAATATATTGATAAGGGGATTTAATAATAGACATTTTAGAATAGGGATATTTTAGAGCAGAAATACAGTAATTAACAATAAAGATACGCTTCAAAATCCAAATAGTATTTACTAAACACAAATGCATAGAATAACATATGATTTTTGACATGGTTAAACTAACCTTATTTTTCAAACAGGCATAACCCCATTTAAATAATCCACATTCACACAACTAAATTTTATGGAAAACATGAAATTTTACTTAACCCCACTTTTCCAGTTTTGTTGGTACCAATTGTACTAAAATTTTTATTTAATAAATAATTATAATTATAGTATACTTGTCCATATGTACTATCAACTTAGTGATCAATGTATTCATTTCCAACAATGGCGATTTCAAAGGCCATTTTTTTTTTCGCGGTTAATTAACACCTAGCCGTCATTTTACTTTATTATTGATATAAAAATGTTTAAATAATAAGCATTTATGTGCTATGGTTCGTTTTTTCAAGCAAGATAGTAAATTAAAAATCGCACAGTAAATATTTTTACATCAGGTTTGAATAGTATATGTTTGTGTATAGAATATAGTTATGTTTTATAAAATAAACTACGCAGCATATTCGCACTTCCAATATTCGAATCTGTTTTGAAAATATTCACTGTGCGATTTTTAATTTACTCTCTTGCTTGATGAAACAGACCATAGAAGTGGAAAAAAAATATAAACCACGGTAGATAAGACTATTATAGGCTCGCTACTTATATCCCTCCATTCTAGGCATCTTGGTATATAATACTTTCGCCTATAAAATATTTCTTCTTTACCTTGGTATATAATAACCATTATCCAATACATACAGACAATGAGACAATTACCAGCTTTATTTTAAATAGATAAACTCAATAATAACCCCCGCGTGGCTTTTACTTTATTGAGTGGATAATTATTTATTTTACCCACTCAACTGTCACTTGTCAAATTATTTTCTTGTAAATGTCATTAAAATTTTTAATAAAAATATGGATTCCTAAGCTATTTATTGGATAAAACCTTGTATGGCACTCATGGGTAAACCGATATTGCCCTCTCGAAAATTAACCTGCTTGGCTGACGCCAGGTTAATTTTGCCATGGGCAATATCTTACTTTACCCACTAGTACCATAAATAACTATTATTTTAGGTGGCAGTGGCAGACAGTCGTTAGCAAGAATATCGGCGTACATTTGCGAATACAACACCTTTATGATTACCCTAAGAAAAAACTACAGAGTGATCGAGTTTAAAGACGACTTGAAAAAATTATATTCATTAACCGGCGTCGACAATAAAGCGACAAGTTTTCTTTTCAACGATACCCAAGTTATGGACGAAAGTTTCCTGGAAATTATCAATAATATGTTAAGTAGCGGTGAAGTGGCCAATCTCTACAAACCTGATGAATTTGAGGAGGTAATAATATCACAATATTTAGTGCCTCTTCATAATAACCCATTTTTTGAAAAACTTAGTTATTTAGAGCACTGCGATCATAAAAAATAGTTTATTCTATAACTAGTATGCGGAATGACTATTCCATACGTGTTGTAGACTATACTTTTTCTTCGACAGCAAATATGAAACACTGTATGGCTTTAAACTGCGGATAAGGTCAAAAACAACGTTTTTTTGTGACTCGACATTGTAAATGCAACAAAACACATATTTTTAAATAAAGCAATTAATGTTATTTAATAATTTTATCAAATCAGTAGTTAAAAAAGATTTTTATTTAATTTTAGCACATATTTACAAATTATAATGCAAAAATTGAAGGTTATGTCAGATTGTTGTGACAGATATCCGGTTTAAATATTTAACAATAGATGAAACAGTTTTAATTTTTTGAACAAAATTGATAAAAAACTGGTCAAATATTAAGAAAAACTAATAAACTTTATGTAATTTTAACGCAAAACTCTAAATTGCATTAAATTATTCAATTTTTCATAGTAAAATATATATATTTTTGCTAATTTTGCTACAGTTTTCTTTACTTTTATAAACAAGAGATGGCTCTACATGTGCTCATTCTAACACTTAATACGCAATATTCATACCGTATCTAGGAGCTAGAATAAATTCATTCTGTATTTGAAAAGTGTGTGTATTTGCTTACATTCTAAAGCAGTCCTAGAAAAAAGATTATTTTTTAATTTTTTTTTGAGTTCTTATTTGGGAAAATTCAATGTACCACTTTTTGTGAATAGTATATAATGGAATGCGTAGAATTACAAATTCCCACGGCTTGTTTATTTATTAGGCTTTTGTAAAGAGGTAAATTAATATGAAACATGTTTAGGTGAAAGGTAGACTGGAGCCGGTAGCCACAAAAGCGGGACTAACCCCAAGCACCGAGGTAATGTATGCATTCTTAATCGAACGTGTCCGTTCCAATATGCACATCATCCTCTGCATGTCACCAATCGGTGACGCGTTCAGAAACCGACTGCGCCAATATCCCGCTTTGGTGAATTGCACCACGATAGATTGGTTCACAGAGTGGCCGAAAGAGGCTCTACTGGAAGTGGCCAATAAGTACATTGCTGACGTTAATTTTGTGCAGACTATCACTGGAGAGTCTTTGGTAAGTATATGAAAAACTGTCCTGTAACAACGGTCCCATCAGATCTTACTTAAACGGTGGCAGTGGCTTCAAATTTTCTCACAAAAAAGGTGATAGCTTTACGAGATGGCACGGGAGCCCTTGGGGGTAAATTAAACTCACGCGAAAAGCGCGTTGAGCACTAATAAAACTATCGTAGTTCTTGTAATATGCCTTTACAGCAAACGCGCGTCGCGCACTGGACCAACGTTTCATGGCTTGATTGATTGATTAAGAGAAACAAGATTAGGATTCTTACCTCAAACACTGCGGCCACCTGCGGGCCTATTGTGTTGTTCTTGGGTCTCTTGCTAGTCAAACAGCTTCGTTTCCTTTATCAGGCTTACTAGGCTGTTTACTAGATTTGCATTGGAGAGCATAGCTTCTGGGTTACCATTTCCCGGTTGCCGGTATTTCCAGCGATGTAGAGCCACGAAGTCACGTTTCATGGCTACTAACATTTCCACCTGTCTAGGCGGCTAACGTAAAGTCCCCCACTCTCGTAACCCCCCACATCTGAAATCTTGCCGTTTCACTGCCCCACCCTGTAGTTTCATAACATCTATTTTTAGCGCGATTTGTTTATATAATATATTTTCTTAAATACTTATTCTTTGTAGGAAAAACGCCGCGGGTCAGTCTTAGTATCGAGCCAAGATAAACTGAGAATAGGAGTGGCCTTGACGTTTGCAACTATCCACGATTCAGTGAACAAATTTTCGAAACGTATGCTGAACGAGATGAAACGTCATAATTATGTGACCCCTACGAATTATCTGGAACTTGTGGCCGGTTACAAAAAGTATAATAAATTTAGGAATTTTTTCAAGAAAATTCATAATGTTTTCGTTTGGAAAGTCATGTACAAAACTGTCTGTACTATAGTCCGTCCAATTATGCAAGATAGTAGTTTAAAATTCCCGCCATTTTTAAGCTACATCATTGGTTAAAAACTCGTACCTTTTAAAATATAAAATATTGTGACATTTTTTTGTCTATGACAATAATGACGGTCGTTAAAGCTAATAAAAGAAGAGAAAGTTACATAAAAAAATGTTTATACTAAATTTTATTTTGTATGGTATTGAAAAAGGTACTTTTTTGGTTTATTCTTCATACACTTACAATAAATAAATTAGCATATTCTACATATTGTACAAACGTAAATTATATTGAATACAAGGAAAACGTCAAATTTTAAGGTTACAATTACAACTTAAGGCCTATCCAGAGGCTCGCATAACAACTATTACAAGATACATGAGGACACATCAAGCCAATCCTGGCATCGCATTCTTATGTACTATGCTTGTAATGCGAGTCTTTGGACAGGCCCGTTCCAGGAAAACAGTACCGACATCTGTTAAATTTTTGATACAGTACGATTTATGCATAATTATGCTATTTATGCACTCTGTGGTGTAAAACGGGCCGCGTTCCTTACTATCTTGCATAACTGGACGGAGTATGGCTATGCACCCAAGCACATTCAAACGTACTTCAAAAAAGTTGCATAGGTTAACTGTTCTTTATACAGTGAAATTATAAAGTGCCGAACAGTTTGAAAAGAAAATACTCTTCGTTTGAAGCCACACCTTAGAGCCACAGTTAGAGTTGTGCGCGAGAAGCCCATGTGATAGCTACGTACAACAGCTCGGTGGCCAGTGAAACGCACACAGCTTTCTTGCATTTTACTCATCGCTAATGCCAGTTTTGCATTAAAAAGTGATCGGCACTTTATAATTGCACGGTATAATTATAGAATGTTAGCCGAAAAACGAGAAGAAACATCGTCTCAGGCAAACAAGCTCAGGAATGGCTTGTGGAAAATCGACGACTGCAAATCAAAAGTCAAAACCATGTCGGTGGAGTTGGAAGAAGCTCAGGTCAAACTGAACGAGTTTCAACAAGAGTGCGACGATTATTTGGTCATCATAGTGGCTCAGAAAAAGGAGGCCGATGAGCAACAACGCGAAGTCACGAAAAAAAGGTAAAAATGTCAAAGTAATCATACAGCCTGTTCCAGAACTCGCGTACAGAAATTTGAGGGTATATTAAAAACCCTCTGGAAAATATGAAAAAAATTAAAAAAAAAATTCATCTTCCATACTAATTAAAAAATCCTGTTGCTGATGTTAAATTACCTAAAAATTAGTTTTTCCCTACTTATTAGTATCTATGGTTGCATTTTGATTGTTGACGCGTGCATTGTTTGAGACTTTCAACTTTAGAATCTTTTTAGGTTTTTATATTTTGACAAAACCGACAGAGGCTATCAAATATTCTATTTTTATAGGGTCACTCCATCCGGCGGTGGTTTTTTGACATTAATAATTATTTATGTCACATTAATCAACATGTCAACCTACAGAATATGTACCTGCAATAATTAAATTTGCTTCCATAGCTACAAATTCAACTTTTAAAGGTAATTTAACATCAGCAACAGTATTGGTCCACTTAAAGCGTTCTTATTTTTGAATTGAACTAAGATGGATTTTTTTTACATTTTTTCATGCTTTCCAGAAGGTTTTTAATATACCCTTAAATTTCTGTACGCGAATTCTGGAACAGGCTGTATATACAACAAATTAAAAATCACTTCTTACCATACGATATTTTTTTCTAAACATTTTTTTTGCTAAACATTTTTTTGCAGTATTAAAATAGGGGAGGAAGAAATCGCGTGTCAGAAAATGGCGGACGTTGCTCAAGCCGATCTGGACGAAGCCATGCCCGCTCTAAACGAAGCCATCGCTGCCCTGGACGCCTTGAGTAAAAAAGACATCAGTGAAATGAAATCTTACGGCAAGCCTCCATACAAGGTTCAAATGGTTATGGAAGCTGTTTGTATTCTGAAAGGGGTAAGAATTCTTAATTAATTAATTTAACTAACTTTTGCTTTCCTGTTTAGAAAATTTTCAAAATTGCGGGTAAGCCTTGTATTCGTGCAATGAAAGTTTCATCTAACAGATACATAAATATCAAAATTTCTAGACGGATACTACTTGGGACTCGGCAAAACGGCTTCTGGGAGAAATGGATTTTTTGAAAGCTCTAAAAGAATTTGACAGGAATCACATTACCGAAAAAACTTTAAAGAAAATTGCAGGCTATACGTCGAATGAAGAATTCGTACCGGATAAAGTAGGCATAGTGTCATTTGCTGCAAAATCACTCTGTATGTGGGTCATTGCAATAGAAAAATATGCCAGGGTTTGGAAGTAATTTATATAAAATATACTCAAAATGTTTTCCTACCATTTTTATTTTGCTAGAATTGTGGGTCCAAAACAAGCAAAACTGGACGAAGCCATGGCATCTTTGCACGAAAAACAAAGAATGCTGGCAGAGGCCAGGGAAAAACTGGAAGAAATCAATCGAGTGTTGGCAAAACTGCAAAAAGAGTATGAGGAAAAGTTGGCGCTGAAGGAGGAACTGTTGAGGAAAGCTGAAATGTTGCGAATAAAACTCGAAAGAGCTGCCATGTTGGTTGAAGGACTTTCAGGTATATACAGTTGATTTCAATAAAACTGGAAAAGTGGGGTTAAGTAAAATTTCATGTTTTCCATAAAATTTAGTTGTGTGAATGTTGATTATTTAAATGGGGTTGTGCCTGTTTGAAAAATAAGGTTAGTTTAACCATGTCAAAAATCATATGTTATTCTATGCATTTGTGTTTAGTAAATACTATTTGGATTTTAAAGCGTATCTCTATTGTTAATTACTGTATTTCTGCTCTAAAATATCCCTATTCTAAAATGTCTATTATTAAATCCCCTTATCAATATATTTTGTATCTAATAAACTTGTTTTAAATACCTTTATTTTTAAAAAACACTACTAGTATATTGGTCTCCTACAACTAGGTATTCCTCATAGTTCCTTAATTTAAAAATTATAATTATGGGTTTTACACCAGTATTCTTCGAGTATTCTTGTTTTTCTGCATAATCTCTCCCAATTTAAAAAAAATATACCAACATTTTTTGACTTTGACATTGATGTGGCAATAACAATATTGACACTAAATTTATTAACAAGTAAACAAATATTTGTCAAATGAAAGATAGTTTACAATGTAATTTTTTTTTATAACCCCACTTTTCCAGTTTTGTTGAAATGAACTGTACTAAAGGGAGTGGCCTGTAGTAGGATAAGCACCACCTTGTGGTGGATTGAACTGCACTTGAAACTGATTAGTATGCACTTGATTTGAGTTCCATATGATTATGGGAAGATGATGGAAATGGAGTATAAAGTTCAATGAGACTAATAACTTTTTTATTCAAAACAGGTTGAAGTTACAATGGTAAAATCACTGATGGTTTTAGATAGATCATCATGTGAACTTTTAGGGGAAACGTTTATTTTAAACACCATATTGGCAGATTGCTTTGTGTCCTTTGAAAGCTCACATGATGATCCATTTAAAACCATCAGTGATTTTACCATTGTAACTTATCTTCAACAGGCCAATCTCGGTAGTCTCCTTTATGGTATTATCATAAGTGTCGAACAGTGCCGAACAGTGCCGAACAGTTTGAAAAGAAAATACTCTTCGTTTGAAGCCACGCCTCTGTTAGCGTTGTGCGCGACAAGCCCATGTGATTGCTACGTACAACAGCTCGGTGGCCAGTAAAACGCACACAGCTTTCTTGTTTACTCATCGCTAATGCCAGTTTTGCATTAAAAAGTGTTCGGCATTTTATAATCGCACGGTATATACTGCTGTAGTCATACTACTTTATGGACTATTTTCTACTTTTAGGTGAACGGGAAAGATGGCAAGAAACGGTCCTGTACTTGGATGGCGTCTATGATTGCTTGATCGGTGATTGCTTGTTAGCAACTGCGTTTGTATCATATTTGGGACCTTTTGTGACCACCTACAGGGATGAAATGGTGGCGATTTGGAAAAAAGAGGTCTCTTTTAATAGTTAATTGCAAAGCTTCGTCTTTGACACTGAAAATAAGCAAGGAATTTTTGTGTGTGTGTCTACTACCAAAACATTGTGTAGCAAATATGCCAAAGAACTTTTTCCTAAAGAAGTAATTTCAGACCAATGTTTATGAATGTGTCATCTTTTTGTTTGTTTATTTACTAACAGAAACTCGATCAGCTTTGTGGTGTAAAATGTAGATGTCGCTAGTCGACTTTCAGGCTATCTAGTAACGATGTTGCGTAGTTTTCACCTTAACATGAATTCAAATCATTATACTTAAATTAAAAATGTAAAAAACTTTATTGTGTTTACTATAATTATGTTTAATAATATAGTATATTTAAATCTATTAAAATTAAACTACTAGTTCATATACAACTCATACAGAACTAATGTTTCTTAAAATTTACAATAAAATATCCAAAGTATATGTTTCCAATCGGCAACACTGTACCCCTGTCAGTAATTTTACGACATTAGACTGTGAGTTTACACATTCTTTTTCTCTCTTTACGCGTACTAAGTGTAAACAATAGTCACTCCCCACCAGCCCCTCACCGTAGTTGGTCCACGCTTCAAACAAAGCATACGGTAGATTTCATCATGCTCCTTTTTGAGGTAAAAGTTCTTTGAAATATGCTTACACCAATTTATTCGTTTGTGATATATTTGTGTTAATAATTATATCTAGGCAACTGTGCACACTTTAAAAATTTTGTTTACAAACTCATCCTTAACTCGACTTGTCAAGTTATTGATATTATTTAAACGTGGATTTTACATGAAGATGACGTATTTTGTTTTATTTTCGGTATATGCAAATAAAATTGACACCTTTTTTTAATGAATAGGTACCGAACGAATATACCGTCGAGTACGGTCGTCTAAAAAGTATTGTTTGTAACAGGTTGCAGATGAAGAGATAACCTACTCCCCAAACTTTAATGTCATCACCTTTTTGACCGATCCGACCTCGATAAGAGAATGGAACATCCAGGGCCTTCCAGGCGATGATTTTAGCACCGAAAACGGTATCATAGTGACCAGGGGTTCAAGATGGCCGCTGCTCATCGACCCACAACTTCAAGGTGCCAAATGGATTAAAGCTATGGAATCCAAAAATAAACTACAAGTAAGAAAATATATTTTTTCCACGACTGGTTTAGAATGTAGGTAAATACACAAATTTCAGCCCAATCGGAAAAAGTTTCGCAAAATACTCTAATTCTAAGCAAAAAAAAAAAAAATCAAAAACCATATCTAGGTCTTTAGGAGCTAACATTACTCGGGTAGGTTTTTACCGGTGATATTTCTCAACCTGTATACCAATAGGTTATTGATTTTGGAATACCGGACTTCATGCGAATCGTGGAACGTGCCGTTTTCAACGGAATGCCCGTTTTGGTCCAAAATATAATGGAAACAATCGACCCATCCATTCAGCCAATCGTAGCCAAGGAAATAATCAGGCAAGGAGGAATGGATTTGATAAAAATAGACGACAAAATGGTGTCGTACAATCAAGATTTTCGATTTTTCATGACCACGAAAATGACGAATCCACATTATGCCCCAGAGATTTCCACAAAGACGTGTCTGGTGAATTTCGCCGTGAAAGAACAGGGTTTGGAGGGTCAGCTTTTGGGGATAGTGGTTCGAAAGGAGCGGCCCCAGCTCGAAGAGGAGAAAACTAATATGGTGCTTACCATAGCAACAGGTATGAAAAATAGTAACTTCCACCCAAATTTTTCTATGACAGACAAAAAAAAGATGTTTTTTTGGCACGATTGCACAGGTCCACAAAAAAAGTCTATGGAGATTTCTCCCGTTAGATTAGACAGGGACAAAAGTTCTACCCAAAAAGGATAGAAGACATACATACACTCCCACTTCCACTCAACCAAACAAATTCTGTATTTGTTCTTTGTTGAACAAATACAATATTTACTTGGCCGTGCGAAAAGTGTAACTATATTATTTTTAAAAAAGAAATTACAGGCGCCATCTAAATTTTAGTAGAATTAACTTATTCTACAGATTCACATTAGCTATGTTCGTTCGTGCAGCTCACTGCTACACTTTCCGGCCAACCAAATAAATACTGTATTTGTTGTATGAAAAACAAATACAGTATTTATTTGGTTGGCTGGAAAGTGTAGCACAAATGAGATAGAGATAGGGTAGACGTCTTTTGTTTCATAATTCTAGTTGTAGAGAGCTCCATTACTATTAATCAGACTATATTTTTTTCTTACATATTTTTGTGCTGAAAAGGAATTTCGCGGTGAAAAAGCACTCTCATGCTGTTTAAGTTTCGTTATTGAATGTGTCCGCGTAGTAATTAGTTCAGTAACGCGAAAATGTCGTGTTGAAGTGGAACTGTATATCATAGATGGTATCTATAATCTCCTTTTTGCATAGCGAGTGACCGAAACAGCAATGGCCGGCGGCGATATTGATTGATAATATCGATGTACGTGCTGCGTACTGAACTAATTACTACTGATATTGAATGTGTCCGCGTTTCAGGTGACAAATCCTGAAATCGCACGTTGCGGCGTTGCCAGGTCAACTGGGAAAAACTCCCCTTTGTTTAATAAATAAAAAAAAGGGAAATAATGATTTATTATATTTTAATGAAACTTAAACACATGCATTGAAATAGGTTTGCGTCCATCCAACACATCCAAAAATTGTCTTAAAATTAATAATTATATGACAGCATAATATATACAGGGTGATCAATAACTGCCATGCCAAAATTATTATATGTAAAATCAGTTAATTGTTGTTTCCGACCGCTGTCATGGCAACGGGTGGAAAATAAGCACTAACTACTAACTAGATCGTAGAAAATAACAATATTTTTGTCCATTTTCTTTTTCAATTTTATTTTAATTTAGGAAAACGCACCCTGATAAACCTGGAAAACGAACTGTTAAGGTTGTTAAACGAAACCAGAGGTTCGTTATTGGACGATGCCGATTTGTTTAATAACTTACAAACATCAAAAGTGACAGCAGCCGCGGTCAAAACGAGTTTGGAAAATTCTGAAAAAACTGAAAGGGAGATTGATTTTGCTCGTGAGGTAAAACATATTGTAAATATGCAAAATTTTAGATCAATTGACTTGAAACAAACAAATTTTCTGTGTCAAATTTTAACTTACGTAGGTACGAAAAAAATTTCTATCCCTATTTCAATGATTTAGACGAAGGAATAAGGCTTCAATTCTGCACGAGTGATTAACATAGTTGGCATCCATTTTTAATCCTGTTAGTTGCGCGAAATTTAAATTACCAGGGATTGGGAGTTATTACCAACTATAACAAAATTAATAAATAAATTGCACTGCTTTACTACCGAATTTACAGTCAATGAGAAAATCCCTACCAAAATGTCATATAGCTGCTATTTCACGCTTTTTTGCGATCATCAGTGAGCATATATTGGTATGGTGGCTTTCGCACAGATTGTTTGAAAATTAAAATACTTATTAAAAATAATCATATCTGTATTGAGAGCGTACAAATTGGTGGCGCCATCTAATGTTGCACAAAAAGTACTACATTAGATGTTGGTAGACCTGTAATCTGATAAGAACTATCTATATCTATCTATCAGCACCTAGTACCGACACGGTTATAAATGAAAAATAAAAATTCTCTAGAAATTACAAATTTTAACGGTTTTACGATTTAAAAACAATGTTAAAAATGGCGCATATGACAGTTACAGCATTATTAGTGTAAGAAAAAAATGGCTGCCATCAGGATAAAACCATAAATTTTTATGGGCAGAAGGCCAATGCGCTAACACTTCCTCTTAATGTTTGCCCTATTTAAAGCACCACCATTTGGGTACCAGTAGGTAATGCGTCGGATGAGCCAACCCCCATACTTTTCATTTAGACCACGTCCCCTACTTTAATAGCTCCCTTTTTAATAGACCCCATAACAGAGCTGTTTTAGTATAGCTGTTTTAGCAGAGCTGTTTTAACAGGGCTGTTTCTAATTTAGTTTATATCAGATCTGATCCAATCTAAACTAATCTGATATAAATTGATTTAGAATTAGCCCTGTTAAAACAGCCCTGTTGAAACAGCTCTGTTAAAATAGCCCTGTTAAAACAGCCCTGTTGAAACAGCTCTGTTAAAATAGCCCTGTTAAAACAGCCCTGTTGAAACAGCTCTGTTAAAATAGCCCTGTTAAAACAGCCCTGTTGAAACAGCTCTGTTAAAATAGCCCTGTTAAAACAGCCCTGTTGAAACAGCTCTGTTAAAATAGCCCTGTTAAAACAGCCCTGTTGAAACAGCTCTGTTAAAATAGCCCTGTTAAAACAGCCCTGTTGAAACAGCTCTGTTAAAATAGCCCTGTTAAAACAGCCCTGTTGAAACAGCTCTGTTAAAATAGCCCTTTTAAAACAGCCCTGTTGAAACAGCTCTGTTAAAATAGCCCTGTTAAAACAGCCCTGTTGAAACAGCTCTGTTAAAATAGCCCTGTTAAAACAGCCCTGTTGAAACAGCTCTGTTAAAATAGCCCTGCTAAAACAGCCCTGTTGAAACAGCTCTGTTAAAATAGCCCTGTTAAAACAGCCCTGTTGAAACAGCTCTGTTGAAACAGCTATATTAAAACAGCTATATTAAGACAGCTCTGTTAAAACAGCTATATTAAAACAGCTCTGTTATGGGGGCTATTAAAAAGGGAGCTATTAAAGTAGGGGACGCGGTCTAAATGAAAAGTGGTGGGGGTTGGCTCATCCGACGCATTACCTACTGCTACCTACTCATTCATGTTTTTTTTTAGGGTTATAGATCTTGTGCCAAAAGAGCATCAATTCTGTTCTTTGTTTTAAATGATTTGGGTAAAATAGATCCAATGTATCAGTTTGCTTTGGACTCGTACATTTTGTTGTTTACGAATTCAATACTAAAAAGCAAAAAGAGCGCGATTTTACAAGAGAGAATAACGCACCTGAACGAATATCACACCTACGCTGTTTACAGGTATAAATAATTTATATTTAATATCAGAATTTTTTCTATAAAACTCGCTGCTGCAGCCGCATGTCGTTTTGTTTTAAAGATTTATATTGGCAAGATTGAGCAAAATTAAAATTACCTCGATTTTCTCTCTCTTCTCTCTAGAATAGGCATTTCATTCGTTAAAACTGACAAAAACGTCTGCAACATAAACATTCGTCTGTCTTACTCGCACATCTTTGTTCTAACAGAGACAACAATACCAGTTACTGGTAACTGTTATTGTTCAGGCCTGAATATACCTACTATTTGTTTACAAACAAACCGAGATGTCGGCGATACTTTATTTTAACGGTATGCGTATTCTAGAAAGAAGAGTTATTAGTTCGTTGGTATTGGCGTACTGTTCATTTGAATTGCAACGAAATTATTTATTATTTTATTTTGTATTTTTTCCTTTTAGAAATACGTGCAGAGCCCTTTTTGAAACCCACAAACTGCTGTTTTCCTTTCACATGTGTATCAAAATTTTGGAAGCCCAAGGGAAAATAGTCCCCTATGAATATAACTTTTTGTTAAAGGGAGGCGTTGTGTTGGATAGGGACAATCAAATTGACAACCCAAATCGTAAGAAGGGGGGGGGGGGTAGAATTTTTATTAAATTTGGCGCCCACTTTGGCTTTAAATAACTTTCTTTTTATTAAATATAATTAATTATAATCATTACCAATTAATACAATCAATAATTAGCTAAATATCATGAAAAAAAAAAAAAAAATTAAAAACTAAATTTTTAAACGTCAGTTCAAAGTATTTATTTGAGCAAATGTCATTGATCAAGGCTACTTGATTTTTATGAATATCTTAAGAACTATCATTTCTGTTAATAATTTATTTTATTATTTGAATAAAAATAGTTAAATAGTGCTAGTAGTGAGAAAACTAATATATAAACTACTGTAGAGAAGACTATTCCCAGGTAGCAAAATAACATGACATTCACTTGAAAGCCACGTTAATATGTGACATGTGATGTTAAGATTGTAGTCTCATTTAACAAGAATGTAGCATGGTGGGGATGTCCTAAGTCCGCCCCTAATAACTTCACACAATGACATCCCGAAAATAACGTGTTTGTGACATCATAAATCCACATATCTAATATCTTATGGATGCCGTTACTGGTACTTTAATATTTAAATAATATCCTAGGATATTAGCTTTTTCTAAATAAAACCATTAAAACCCTATAAAAAAAAATCGGATTTAAAATCAATCAGTAATTGAAACAATCACAGATTGAAACAGATAGATTCTAAATACGAAATTGCAGATTAAGCGGAGAATATATTCCTTTAATCCGTGTCCATGGTCTTGAGAAGCCCGACAGAGACCCCTATCCATTGGAAATTGTATAATGTGTATACAATTTCCTTATAATAATTTACTCTATCAACATCATCTTATATCGATTTTTTTGCTTCGAACGTCGGTGAGAAGCAAAATAACATGATATTCACGTTAAAGCCACGTTAATATGTGACATGCGATATATTCACAGCGTTGCTAAATATTTGTTATTAAATAACATGGTTGTCACGTCACACGTGTTACGTTGCAAATGTGATGTTAAATACATGTTATTTTTCAATATTATGTGATGTTATGATTTAGTTTAAAAATACACCCAAAAGTGATGTTAATTTCTTGTAATATAACATCCCTTGCTACCTGGGTTATAGCCTCGCACTCTTAAATCCCTTGCTGCTACGCAGGTCGGGATTTAATACGCTTGGCTGTAAAAAATATCTTCTCTACCTTGGTATATAATTACTATTAGCATGGTTAAATGAAGTGGCTTGGGACAATATTACTGAATTAGATAAATTACAAGGATTTCACGGCATTATCGATACATTTGAAAATTATCCAAGAGATTGGTATTTATGGTATACTCACACGGAACCAGAAACGCTGCCATTAGTAGGTAAGAAATCTAAATTATTTATTTTTTTTTAGTAAGACTTTTTACAAGTTAAAATAGTGTATTATTTTACTAAGAGGAAAAGTGAAGCTTTTTTTTTACTAGTCTGTAGAATTTACAGAAAATACAGACGAGTAAAAAAAGCACTTTTCCTCTGAGTGAAACATACTAGAGGAAAGTCGCCTAATTTCGGATACCATTTACAATGTATTCAATATTTAATACTCGGTATTACTTTTTGATATTTTTTTTTATATAACCAGATACAACTTATTATAGCGAACCATGATTTATTATAAAAGCAATTTTATTACAGTTTATTTTTTCCAAAAAACACGGTTAAAAAAAATCAGCGCATTTTTGTGCATTTGAAAAAGGGCTCCTAATTTCGGACATATCCGAAAAAATTTTTTCAACAGTAGATCTGGATCCCATTGCTTATGTTTTTTGTTATTCCTTCACATTTAAGACGTAATTTAATCATTAAGCGATTTTCTACGAAATACTATAGGAACTATAATTTTAGATTCCCAATTTCGAATATCTTAGTATCTTAGGTAATTTTCGTTTTTTCAAAATTGTTTATCTTAGTTTATTGTATCATTATAAAAATAATAATTAATGGTTGGTTATCCTGAATAATAATTACCTTGCGGATATCCGAAATTGGGAATCAAATGCACAAAAATGGTCTATCCGAAATTAGGCAACTTTCTGCTTTTTAGATTAGAAATTTGTAGAATGTTTACGTTTTCAAATTGCTTAATTATGAATAGTGGATCAACTTAACTAACATCATAACTTACCCAAGACAGAATCACGAACTTTTATAACGATTATTTATAAAATAAACAAGCATAATAATGCAACTGAGCACAAAACTGCCATTTGCAATATAAACGATTTGTGCTGCCATTTAAAGGGGAGAAGCTCTACCGTTATCATATTACAGGACGGATTTAGTTTGACTTTTGGCTTCACATAAAAGTAGGTTTCTGTTTACCTTTGCAGACAGTATCTTAAATACACTACTATCCGAAATTTGGAAACCATCCGAAATTAGGCGCATTTCCTATATTTTTTCTTCAAGCATCCTATATATTTTTTTAAATATTAATTTTTGAATTTAATTTATTCAGTAATAAAGTATGTTTTTTTATTAAAATATGCCAATAAAACCCTTTCGAAATAAACCTAAACCTTCCTTAGCTCATTTTAAATTTGTTTCGTAGGCTAAATCGTACACTTTTCGCGATTTCGATGGTAACTTGTCTAATGTAGCATTTGCAATTTCGGAGAGATTTGTAGGTGTATAAACCATATATTCTTCTTCAATCATTTTTTATCAATTCCACACAAGGTTTTTGCACAGAATCTCGAGTCAACCACCTGTTTACATAATAAACAAACAAGTTTGAAGTATGACTGTCATCAGAGTCAAAGAGTGCTGCCGCCAGTAATGGTTTTGCTAACTAACTTTTTTTACGGCGTACAACAATGAACTCATTTTTTTACTGTAAAAAAAATAGATCACTTCTAACTAGTGTGTTCAGTTATAAAAAATGAACATTTAGTACGCTTGAAGAAAAATGATGTTTTCTTGTAAATTTTTGCACCTTCACTTTATACTAGCCCAGTCAACACAAATACATGGCAGGAACATAGCAGGTACATAACCACTGTTCTATGTGATGTTGCAGACATGTAATTTTTATAGTCCATGTATAGTCCTTGGACTTTAACAATTCCGCCTCAAGTTATGTATCAGCTACATAACATGCTACATATCAGATACATACTAGGTACATAACAATAAAAGTAGGCGTTTCCGAATTTTACTTGTTATGGAGTGCATCATAGATTTAGACATGGTGAACATTTTTACGTCTTTTTGATAAACCTAATAATTAATGTATATAAATATCTTTATATGTAGCATCAGGCAAAATTCTTATACGATGTGCATTTTTACTGTGAAAGCAAACTTTCTACCAGGCTTAAAAATCATGGGCCACATAAAAAGCCAATTTATAGAGAAAAAATAGCAAATAATCATTTTAAAAAAATATATATATTTTAATTTTTTGTCTAAAATTATCTAAAATCGGTTTAGTTGTCTAATAATACATGCGTTTCTACAACAATTTTAAGAATATTAGTGATTCTAACCTATAAAAATTAAAATAATATCGACGCCATATCTAGTATTGAATTCATAACATTTTATGTATCGTGTATGTTCTCGTACCATATATATGATACATAACATGCAATATTGCATGTTATGTATCATACATATGTATGTTACATCTTATGTAATATGGCACATGTAACGTAAAAAATCTTTCTGTTATAGGGCATGTTATGTAGCATACATATGTATGTTATGTCTCATGTAATATGGCACATGTTACCTAAAAAATCTTTCTTTACCATGTTGCATCCATATATGTGCGGACTGGGAGTGTTTTTGTTGATTTTAAACGGCTTCTGTTATCAGTATCAGTATCAGTATGTAATATTACTTAATATTACTTCTTAGCCACAGTAGTCCTGAACGATGGTTATAATAAGCGAACCTTCTACTACCGTGATCCATGGTCAAATTTGTCTGCCTTGTTTTTCAATTCAATTGATCATTCACTATGCGCAGACACGTGATTACAAAATATGGTTTTTGAACAGTCATATACCCTAATTTTGACCTTCTAGGAGAATGGAACGACATTTGCAATGAATTTCAAAAAATGTTATTCGTTCGTTCACTACGTCAAGACAGGGTATCATTTTGCATTTCGAACTTTATCGTCAACCAACTTGGCCCCCAGTTTATTGAACCCCCTGTGTTGGACATAAAAGCCGTTTTGGAGGAATCTGTCCCCCAGACCCCCCTGATTTTCGTCCTGTCGCCCGGTGTGGATCCCACTAACAGTTTGATACAACTGTCAGAATCCGCGAAAATGGGGAGAAGATTCTATTCTGTTTGGGGCAAGGACAGGCTCCTGTTGCTACAAAGTAAGTTGACAAAAACGTTATAAAATATATAAATCTAACCTTGAAAACTAACGTTTGACAAAAACGTTATGAAATACATAAATCTAACGTTAGGTTCCTAACTAAATTCTAACCTTTTTCTAACCTTATTCTAACTTTAAATATTTTTTAAATTTCCGTTATTAATACGTAAGCTATAGTAGAAAATACTCATTTCAGACCTATGTGCCCAGGTTTGATAATTATTTATTATTTCTATAATAAGTGTAAAAAAATATCCCCCAAAAGTCAAAATTATAGTATGTCTGGCAACGCTGTACTGAAATTGAAAAAATATTTTAAAATTCCTAATGTATAAATAAATATTAACTAACTAAATATAAAGTTTTTCTGAGAGGTAAACGTATTTATCGAAGTATAACAGCAAATTACACGAAAAATATTTAGGGCCACCTAAAAAGATGGCTATTTTATAAATAAATGTAACGAAATTATGTTTAAAAATATTATGATTACTAAAATATATTAGGATTTATTTATATGAATAAATTTGTCTCCAGCTGCCATTTTATGATAAAGGTAGAAATTTCCTAGTTGGCAGGCCCCCTCCAAAAGTTAGAAATTAAACGTACTTATAACGTATTTCTAACTTAAAAATCTAACGTTAGATTAACTTTTGTAACTAACGTTAGATTCTAACGTTAAAAAGCGGGACATTTGTACATATTTTATAACGTACTTGTATACAGTTTTCTAACATTATAAAAACGTTGTTCTAACGGTAAATTTCTACTAGGGTTCTTAGCTTTTTAAATTTTCTTTTAGAATGTTACAACAGGGTGCCAAAGAGGGCCATTGGGTATTTTTGGCTAACTGTCATTTGTCTTTGAGTTGGATGCCTAAGTTGGATAAAATTGTGGATACCATGCAAGTGGGAAGGGTACACGATAAATTCAGGCTATGGTTAAGTTCCAGTCCGCATCCAGACTTTCCTATTTCTATTCTTCAAACTGGAATCAAAATGACCACAGAACCCCCCAAGGTATTTTCTTTACAATTAAGTCAAAAATATTATGCTTAGTGAGTATTCTAGTAAAAATTAAATGTTAGATAAATATTTTTCTAACGCGTTTTTAATGTATAAATGTACCGATTTCTAACGTTAGGTGTCTAACGTTAGAATAACGTTAATCTAACGTTTGGTAAGACTCATAGCGTTAGATGAACATTATTCTAACGTTAGTTCCTAACCTTAGGCATCTAACATTCAAACAACATTTATCTAATGTTAGGTCAAGTCGTTTCAACGTAGCAACGTACTCATTATACTCGTTTAAATATATATTTTTAATTATGTATTTTATTTACTTATATTCAATATAAATTAATTTAAATTTATTTTTTAGGGCATAAAAGCAAATTTGAAAAGGTTGTATCAGCTTATTACCGAGGATCAGTTTAACGTTTGCCAAACAAAAGAAAAATACAAAAAGCTGCTATTTTCATTGTGCTTTTTCCACGCTATCCTTTTGGAAAGAAAAAAGTTCCAGCAACTCGGTTGGAATGTCATTTACAGTTTTAACGACTCTGATTTTGAAGTAGGTAAAAAATTAAGGACTAAAGTTTATTTTTTAAGGTATAGTTATTTTGAATTTGCCGCTAAATACTCCAAAGTCCGATTTACACTGAAGCATGTGGCTTGTTTTGAATGTCAACATAACCAAAATTTATAATTTTTATTTACTTGCTTTGTTTTTATGATGTTTTGATGTAAAAAAAGAGAATTTATAAAGCTGTTGCTAAAAACACATTTGTATTCCTGTAGAAACAAAATTTGCTTATAAAATCGCTTTTATTCCACTAATTTAGAGGAATAAACCATTGTTTTGTTCTCGATAATGACACGTCAAAGTTTTACGGTTGTGTAAATTGGGCCTAGTCATTTCGCTTACGACGCATGCGTATCTTACGTTGCTATGGTAATTTCGAGATTGTTTACAAGCGGGAAGGTTTAAAATAACTAGACCTTCAAAAAATAAACTTTAGTAAATGAGTAGAGATTTTTGAAAAAATTTCAAACTGAATTTTTGGTCAAGGTGGCTAAACGTATATTTGCAAATCTTAACAAAATGAATCAAACAAAAAACTTTTACCTCAAGAAGTAATTTCAGACCAATTTTTATGAAGGTATCATCTTTTTGTTTGTTTATTTACTAACAGAAACGCGATACATCTTTGTGGTGTAAAATGTAGATGTCGCTAGTCGACTTTCAGGCTACCTAGTAGCGATGTTGCGTAGTTTCCACCTTATCATGAATTCAAATCAATATACTTAAATTAAAAATGTAAAAAACATTATTGTGTATACTATAATTATGTTTAATAATATAGTATATTGAAATCTATTAAAATTAAACTACTAGTTCATATAAAACTCATACAGAACTAATGTTTCTTAAAATTTACAATAAAATATCCAAAGTATTTGTTTCCAATCGGCAACACTGTACCCCTGTCAGTCATTTTACGACATTAGACTGTGAGTTTACACATTCTTTCTCTCTCTTTACGCGTACTAAGTGTAAACAATAGTCACTCCCCACCAGCCCCTCACCGTAGTTGGTTCACGCTTCAAACAAAGCATACAGTAGATTTCATCATGTTCCTTCTTGAGGTAAAAGTTCTTTGTAATCAAACCAATATTTTTTCTTATTTAAGGTTTCTGAAAATTTGCTAACGATCTATTTGGACGAATACCAGACGACGACGCCATGGGACGCTTTAAAATATTTGATAGCTGGCGTCAATTATGGCGGACATGTCACAGACGACTGGGATCGAAGATTACTAATGACTTACATCAATCAATATTTTTGCGATGATGCCATTTTTATACCTTTTCATAGGTACATTTTAAAGAGCAATGATTTGTACAGTAAATGGCGATTTCTCCCGTTAGATTAGACAGGGACAAAAGTTCTACTCAAAAAGGATAGAAGACGTACATACACGCCCACTTCCACTCAACCAAACAAATTCTGTATTTGTTCTTTGTTGAACAAATACAATATTTACTTGGCCGGGCGAAAAGTGTAACTATATAAATTTTATTAAAGAAATTACTGGCGCCATCTAAATTTTAGTAGAATTATCTTATTCTACAGATTCACATTAGCTATGTTCGTTCTTGCCGCTCAGTGCTACACTTTCCGGCCAACCAAATAAATACTGTAATTGTTGTATGAAAAACAAATACAGTATTTATTTGGTTGGCTGGAAAATGTAGCACAAATGAGATAGAGATAGGGTAGACGTCTTTTGTTTCATAATTCTAGTTGTAGAGAGCTTCATTCTGGAATTCAGGACTTTTTTCTTAGTTTTTGATGTAGAATCACCCTAAATCATTGAAATTCCATTTCTTAACATTTTCGTGTTTACTTTTTGGACCTCGAAACGTTCAATTTTATCTTTAACTGCATTTTTCTCGAAAATGGTTAATCCTACTGTATTAGAACAAGAGTACTTTTTCTATTCTATTTTTATTTGAGGAATCATATCTTAATAATAAAACTACAAACAAGTTACACAGAAAAAAAATGTGCCAAAAAAGTGACAAGGCCCTCCGTTTTGCACCGCCCTTGTTAAAATAACTAGAAGCAAAAAAACAGACTGCGTAATTCACATGCAAAACTTCGCTGCTATAGCTCAAAGGGTTCCTAGTTATTAAATAAAACCCTATTTTTTCAGCTCTTTTTAAAGGTACTTTTATCAGATTTTTTTCATCTTTATGTTAAATTACCCCCTAAAAGGAATGAAGCTATTGAAGAATTTTTTACCCTAAAAAAATCCGCGTTGTCTGAATTTTAAAGAAATTTTTTATTTTACTTGTGTTTGTTATTTTTCTTTAGGTTGTCTTCTCTAACAACATACTATATTCCAAAAGATGGCTCTATTCAGTCATATCAAGACTATATAACATTGTTGCCAAACGTCGACCGGCCCGAAGCCTTTGGCCAACACTCGAACGCCGATATAACTTCTTTGATTTCCGAATCAAGGTAGGCGAAATAAACTATGGTCTGTTTTTTCAAGCAAGATAGTAAAGTAAAAATCGCACAGTAAATATTTTTACAACAGGTTTGAATTACTATTGTTTGTGTATAGAATATAGTTATGTTTTATAAAATAAACTACGCAGTATATTCGCACATCCAATATTCGAATCTGTTTTGAAAATATTCACTGTGCGATTTTTAATTTACTATCTTGCTTGAAGAAACAGACCATAGATAAAAACAGCAATAAAAAATACTGTGCCAAAAATATTTTAAAAAAATTAAAAAAGGTTTCCGATAGATCATTATATTTTTGATTTTAAATCGAACAAATTATAAACAAACCTTAGTGTCGAACTAAAAGTGAGTAACGGCGAAACGTGTAATGTATTTGATTTCAAAATTTAGAATGTTGTTCGAAACTCTAATGTCCCTGCAAATTCGCGTAGAATCTTCTGAAGAAATTTCAAAGGAAGAAAAAGTGTCGCAATTGGCTACTGACGTGTTGTCGAAACTGCCGCCTACTATTGATTACGAACGTACGGAAAAACTTATAGGTTGGTAAACCAAAAAGTATATAAATAACATTTATTTTTTCTTGTCTTATGTGGGGAGAATCGACTCTCCAATTTCTTCGGCCCTCCAGTAAGAAATAACTTCAGTATGGCCAGATTATCATGGTTATGGGAATTCCCATGGCCATAATTTGGCCCTAACTTAAGTTATAACTTAATTTCTATATGTAACCGTCAGGGAAGTTAGAATGCTCTAACTTCCCCTAGGCATAACATCTACGGTTGTAGGAAGTTCCTACTAGGAATATTCTATAAAAGTTAGTTATTGGTCAACGGGTTTCCACCTATTTTGAACTTCTCAAACTTTTGCAAGTCTCCACCTTAAGTCGAAATTTCCCTCCACTCTTTATAACCACTTTACCTGACTGGTTTAAACGTAATTTATTATTTTTGTTTCTTAGGTGCTCACAAAAAACCTCTAGACGTTGTTCTTCTGCAAGAAATCCAAAGATTCGATGTTCTTTTGGTGTCAATTTTCACGTCATTAGAAGAATTACAAAAAGGCATTTTGGGATTGGTCGTTATGTCTTCTGAGCTGGAAGAAATATTTACTTGTATGTTCGAGGGGAGAGTACCATCGGGATGGCTGAAAGGTATACGTTATATTCATCAAACTAACCCTGATAGAAATTTAACCTTAGAATAACGTTTTTATAATGTTAGAAAACTGTATAAAAGTACGTTATAAAATATGTACAAATGTCCCGCTTTTTAACGTTAGAATCTAACGTTAGATTTTTAAGCTAGAAATACGTTATAAGTACGTTTAATTTCTTTCGGAGGGGGCCAACTAGGATATTTCTACCTGCATCATAAAATGGCAGCTGGAGACCAATTTATTCATATAAATAAATCTTAATATATTTTAGGAATCATAATACTTTTAAACATAATTTCGTTACATTTATTTATAAAATAGCCATCTTTTTAGGTGGCCCTCTCAGAAAAACTTTATATTTAGTTAGTTAATATTTATTTATACATTCAGAATCTTAAAATATTTTTTTAATTCTAATACAGCGTTGCCAGACTTACTATAATTTTGACTTTTGGGGGATATTTTTTTAAACTTATTATAGAAAAATAAATAATTATCAATCCTATGCACATAGCTGTTTGAAAAGAGTATTTTCTACTATAACTAGCGTATTAATAATGGAAATTAAAAAAAATAAAGTTAGAATAAGGTTAGAAAAAGGTTAGAATTTAGTTGGGAAACTAACGTTAGATTTATGTATTTTATAACGTTTTTGTCAAACGTTAGTTTTTAAGGTTAGATTTATATATTTTAAACGTTTTTGTCAAACGTTAGTTTTTAAGGTTAGATTTATATATTTTATAACGTTTTTATATAACGTTTGAGACTAAACATAAAAATGTCACTAATCTAATGTTATGTTAAGTTAGATTTTTGTACTTTTCTACTAGAGAAATGGAAAAAAGTTTACTTATTTTACTTAACCATATTTATACTTTTTTAGCTTATCCATCTTTGAAACTTCTTGGTTCCTGGACCAGAGACTTGGTAGCCAGAGTGGAGCATTTTTCCACATGGGCCGAAACTACCCACCCTCCCCTGTTTTTCTGGCTGTCTGCGTATACATTTCCCACAGGATACCTTACTGCAGTTTTACAGGTATAAGCCATATTTTAAGTTCACGGTGGTCCTGAAGTTAAATTAAGCTTCAAACAATGGCCAAAGCAAACAAAAAACTAGAGAAATTCTGTAAACGGATCTGTAGCGGTTTTTGTTGGGATATTTCTCACGTAGGTCGTAGGCCATAGGTCATAGGTTATAGGTCATAGGCCATATGCGTTACCATTACGTAAGAATAAAAATTTCTTGTTAATATCGCAATCGTCAATGAATCCATTTTCAACGATTTTTTACGATTTGATTAAAATTTTAAAACATTAAAAAAATAAGGTCCATCCTAATGACTATTTTTTCTTGATAGACTGCGGCGAGACAGACAGAAGTCCCAATAGACACCTTGAGTTGGGAGTTCACCATTTTAACCGTTGAAGAACACACGATCCAAATCCCGCCTGATAATGGCGTCTACGTCAGAGGTATGTATCTAGAAGGCGCAGGATGGGATAGGAAGAACGCAACGCTGATCGAGCCGCAGCCGATGCAACTGGTTTGTCCGATGCCGTTGATTCATTTCAAACCCATGGAGGTGTTAAAGAAGAAAACTAAAGGTAACAAATACTGGGTTGTTTGCATATGGAAACTTGTTGATTGTTTTTTTTTTTTATATACCTATTCAATTATAAACTTTGATTTATTACTGTACAGTTAATTAATTTAAGTCTTCTCGTTGAATTTAGCCAAAACTTGCTGCCAACAGTTGGCAGCAAGTTACCAACTGGCAGTTACTGCCAGTTGGTAACAACGAACTAATAACTCTTCTCTCTAGAATAGGCATTTCATTTGAAACAACTGAAAAAAACATATACATTTGTCTGTCTTACTCGCACAGCTTTGTTCTAACAGAGACAACAATAACAGTTACTGGTAATTGTTATTGTTCAGGCCTGAATATACCTACTATTTGTTTACAAACAAACCGAGATGTTGGCGATACTTTATATTAACGGTATGCGTATTCTAGAGGGAAGAGTTGTAGTTCGTTGGTTGGTAACTGGTCACGTAGATAGGTGATAAACAACATTGTACTATGAACAGTTCAGCTAATGCACACAATGTGTCACAATGCGCACAATGTGATACAATGCACACAATGTGACACAATGTGTCACATGTCATGTTATGAAATGACATTGTAGATTTATTGTTATTAGTTATATGGTCTGTTTTATCAAGCAAAAGAGTAAATTAAAAATCGCACAGTGAATATTTTCAAAACAGATTCGAATATTGGATGTGCGAATATACTGCGTAGTTTATTTTATAAAACATAACTATATTCTATACACAAACATATACTATTCAAACCTGTTGTAAAAATATTCACTGTGCGATTTTTAATTTACTCTCTTGCTTGATGAAACAGACAATAGCGATAATAATAGTTTTTTTTCGTGATTTGTTATCTTTAATAGCAATTTTGTATTTTTGTCTCAAAAATACCGTATTCTCGAAAGGGACTTTTTAAGTTAGTTACGTTTTTTTATAAATGCTTTTATTTAAAAATAAATATAATTCACGTTTAACCCTTGAATCGTGTTCGTTTATTTCCGTATATGTGATAAAAAAATAAGTATAAAAGATTAAAAATAAAATTTTGGCACCCGTTTAAAAACAAGTGTCCCATTCATAGTGATCTTCTTCTAACTATATATTTTTTTCTGGATTTTAGGTCTGTATTCATGTCCCTGCTATTATTACCCGATACGAAGTGGTACTGGAGCAAGACCCGCTTATGTGGTGGCAGTAGATTTAAAATCTGGAGCTGAACACCCAGATTTTTGGACGAAACGTGGAACCGCCTTGTTGTTAAGTTTGGCTACTTAGTGTTTATTTTTTGTTCCAATATTATATTTTAAAAAGTAATATAAGTAGAGTTTTTGAATTAAAAGATTTGATTGATTTTTTTTCTTTCATTTTAATTAAGTTCTAAAATTTTGCAAAAATAGAATGGATAAAAAGTACGGCTCTCATTGTGGTGGAATGTGGTAGAATGGTTGGTACCTAATTACTATTATATCCCGGACAACATCCATGAACTCATAAGGCCTCATGAGAGCATCATGTTACGATTTCCACGTTTTGTGCTCATACGAACATCATGATGAGCACATCTCATGATTTTGTGATCATGTTGTGAGTTTGTTATGAGTTTGTCATGAGGTGTATACATTTAACGTTAAATCAATAAATGATGTCATAATGACTTCCACGTGAAATAGCAAATGTTGCCCGGGACCTGATTCAGAACGGTTGCCGAATAGTACAGGCTTCTGTAATGTTTCTATTTCAGGGTACTTGATAGCGTTATGCTATAGGTGGCCCTACATGTTATTTCCTACCACTAACTAAACTTTTTAAATGAATAAAGTCGCCTTCTAGGAATACGAGTATTAAAAGGCAGCTGTCTTTATTGGGATATACTACTAGTAATAACTAGTAGTTAACTTACTGGTCAGCTAATTCGATACACATTATCGGATTGGTCTGGTGAGCCGTGCCACTTCTAAAACTTAAAAACAGCAAGTATAATACACCACTGTATTTGCAATTCTGCAATTTTTTAATTTTTGGTTCTTCTTTTTTTTTAAGGGGAGGGGAGATATATTTTTTTAGTTTCTCTCAACTAGTATTCTTTCTAAATATTACCAAAAAAACTCTCCAAAATGTTCTTAATTTCACACTATTTTTAAAAAGTTTATATGTTTTGAGCTACCTCTAAACATTATTCAATTTGGTTTATTTTTGAGCTACCATCGTTTTTTTTACCAAAAAGCAACTTTTAAGCGAACTAGCGTTTTGAATTTAGAAAATAGGGATTTTTTGACACACCTTAGTAGAGAGGCAAATAAAATGTTAGTTAATTCTTTTAATTAATAAAATTTATTTTTGTTTACTACTTATCACTTTTTTGTATGATTTCTAATGCCGTATTTACAGTATAATAAGGTATATTTTCTTTTTCCTCACTTTCTTTCTCCTTTTTTTCCAATAGAAAATAAATTATTGGACATAAAACATCGCGACTTGCTGGTAAATCATTTTTTCTTTTTGTAAAATAACTTATAATTGTTGAGAAAATTATCGTTGTCATGCATCCTAATAGAGCATAGTAGCAGTAGGAGATCCGGAAGATGAAAAATGGGGCATTTTCCGATGCATTTTCACTAAAAAAAGCCAAGATTAATTAGGCTTTTATAAGATTTTATAAGGTTTTATAAAGTTTTTTAAGGTTTTACATTACATTATAAGGTTTTATAAGTTTTTATATCATTGCATAAGATTTTATAAGGTTTTAAAGATTTTATAAAATTTTATAAGATTTTGTAAGATTTTATAATATTTTATAAGATTTTATAAGATTTTATAAGATTTTATAAGATTTTATAAGATTTTATAAGATAGTAAAAGTCTAGGGTTTTTGGACAGTGGGGATGTTCTGAAGTAGGAAAATTAAGGAAACCTAGGGATATTATTACCTTAATTTTAGAATATATTGTGACATCTTTTTAATTTTTGAAATATTTTATTTTAAAAAATGTACCTAAAATTTTTATTTTCTGTAGTGCCGTTTAAAAATGAAATGCCATTAATTAAACCGGAAAAACTACCATCATTTACTGCTGTTGTACTGGGAAATAGACTAGTAAAATTATTGTTAATTTCTATTCTACTTAAGTTATATGAATCGGTTACAGTTTTTAGGGATTTTAAGTTTATACACCCTTCCAAAGATGTGGGCTTTTTTGAATGAACTATGATGTTGTGGTCTTTATAGTATTGTGCAGTAAAAACAACCCAGGCTATGAAAACTAGTCCGATAATACTTCCATAGAAAGCACCCTAAAAAATATCCAAATAAGTTTTTCTACTACAACTACTTTAGAATAGCCTCATTTTTAAATGATTTTCAATAAGGGCCACTTGCACCAACTCTTAAACTGGGATTATCTCAACTAAATTGAGTTTAAGTTAAAAATACTGCATTCTGATTGGTTGGCCGTCCATTTAATCCAAGTTTAAAGCTAAACCATCGTTGGTGCAAGTGGCCCTTACAGGATTACAGAATAGTATATTCTATAACTAGTATGGAATAGACAATATTCCGCGCGAGCGGAAAGTTTGTCATACGAGCCGGCAGGCGAGTATGACGGTCCCGCGAGCGCGGAATGACTATTCCATACGTGTTGTCGACTATACTTTTTCTTCGACTGCAAATATGAAACACTGTATGGCTTTAAACTGCGGACAAGGTTAAAAACAATGTTTTTTGTGAGTCGACATTGTAAATGCAACAAAACACATATTTTTAAATAAAGCAATTAATGTTATTTAATAATTTTATCAAATCAGTACTTAAAAAAGATTTTTATTTAATTTTAGCACATATTTACAAATTATAATACAAAAACTGAAGGTTATGTCAGATTGTTGTGACAGATATCAGGTTTAAATATTTAACAATAGATGGAGCAGTTTTAATCTTTTGAACTAAACTGATAAAAAACTGGTCAAATATTAAGAAAAACTAATAAAATTTATGTAATTTTAACGCAAAACTTTAAATTGCATTAAATTATTCAATGTTTCATGGTAAAATATATATATTTTTGCTAATTTTGCTACAGTTTTCTTTACTTTTATAAACAAGAGATGGCACTACATGTGCTCATTCTAACACTTGATACGGAATATTCATACCATATCTAGAGCTAGAATGGATTCATTCTGTGTTTGAAAAGTGTGTGTATTTTTTTACATTCTTAAGCAGTCGTAGAAAAATAATATTAACCCTTTATTGCATAGTGCATTTTCGTCATCGCATATTCTAATTCGAATATACAAAATCGAAAACACCACTTTTCTTGTTTTTTCAAATCGACAGCTTGATAATGTAATAATATAATGGGAGGCATAGCGTAGTGGCTAGCGCGTATGTATAGCAAGTCTACTATCGTGAGTTCGATTCTCACTGGCGCCGATTTGCCTTTTTCAGTTAATTAATAATTGAAATTTGGCGCAGGCGATAAGTGAAACGGACATTCCCTAGAAACTGGTTCGAAAGTCAGTATAAGCCGGTGGTTCCCTCTACTACTAGCCCACACAAGTCCTGGACTTAGGGGATGCTTGATTAAGTAGAATAGTACGAGGTTAAACAAACAAACAAACAAACAAACAATATTATAACAAAATATCAATTGAAAGGAAAAATCAAGATAATTATCATGTTTTATTATAATAATATTAGTTTATTTTTAATCAGTATTATTAAAATTTAACGAATTTAGATTCTCAGTGCACTGAGAAAAAAAATTCATTTAAAAACCTTCACTATGGTCTGTTTCATCAAGCAAAAGAGTAAATTAAAAATCGCACAGTAAATATTTTTACAACAGGTTTGAATACTATATGTTTGTGTATAGAATATAGTTATGTTTTATAAAATAAACTACGCAGTATATTCGCACATCCAATATTCGAATCTGTTTTGAAAATATTCACTGTGCGCTTTTTAATTTACTATCTTGCTTGAAAAAACAGACCATAGTGAAGGTGTGCATACCTTGCTGTTAACTTTTGGTAATAACACCCCTTGAAAGAAAAGACCTAATAAAGGCCCAGCCGTGATTCCTCCAAGAGTGAAGGCCAAGGTCAAAATTCCATTAAATTTTTCAATTACGAATACCAAAAGGGCACAAACCACACCTATCAAAAACACTAATAATTTCAATATATTGGTTTGTGTCTTTTCAGACGGCCTTTTTATTAATTTTACTATAAAATCTTCATAGATGGTTCCTGCTAAGCAGTTTAAAGTTGCTGAAAGTGTGCTGAAAAAAATACAGTTTTTTCTACTATGGGAACGTTCAAGTATTACGTAACCCAAATTTTGATCATTTTGGACTTTGCCTACCCCCCCGTCATTAGACCCAGAGTCCAATATGGCTCGGTGGTATGGTGGCCAAGCGTCAGCAAAACCACAGTAGCTCGGAGTCTGAGTAAGATCCAAAGACTAGCGTGTCTCGGGATCACCGGCGCAATCAGGACGACCCCCACATCAGCACTGGAAGTTCTACTGGGGCTGCCAACGCTTCCGTCCTGGATAAGGAGGGAGGCAATGGCTAGCTACCTTAGAATGAGAGATGTTGGATGCTGGCTGGGTGAAGGGGCAGTCTACGGACATACAAAAATCGCCGATGTTGCCAGAGTAGAGTTACCTATCAGCAGCATCAAGGTGATAGAGGCGGAAGACCGATTAAGGTTTGACAGAGCATTCTCTCTCACTATACCAACAAAACACGAGTGGGAGAACAAGGAAGTTAATTTTGCCCAAAACGCAACAGTGTGCTATACAGACGGCTCCCGGATGGAAAGCACGCAAAGCTCGGGCGCAGGCTTCTTTGTACAAGACACGGGGGTTCAAAAGAGCTATTCGCTCGGCAGGTACCCCACGGTATTCCAAGCGGAAGTCTTTGCGATACAGGAAGCGGCAAGATGCGAAGAGGTTCTAGGGAGTAACGGATCAGATGTATACATCTGCTCCGACAGCCAAGCAGCCCTGAAGGCTCTCAGTGCACCCAGCACAAGATCCAGTCTTGTGCAGGAATGCATAGAAGCCCTGGAGGAGCTAGCGAGGAACAAAAGAGTCCACCTTGTATGGGTCCCTGGACACAGCGGGATACCAGGCAACGAGAAGGCAGACGAACTTGCCAGGCTCGGAGCCGAAACTCCGTGCATGGGACCCGAACCCATGCTTGGTATTACAAGGAAACAAGTCACATCAGCCCTCAACACGTGGGCTGGAGAAAAACTAAGGGAAAGCTGGTCAACGGTCACGAACTGCAGACAGGCAAAGGACTTCCTTTCCGGTCCAAGCAAGTCAAAAACCGCGTGGCTACTAGGAAGAAGCCGAGCCACGATCAGCCAACTCACAGGGATCCTCACGGGTCACTGTGGACTAGGAAAGCACCTGTTCAAGATGAAGGTTGGTAACGACCCCGTCTGTTCGGGTTGCGGGATAGACGAAGAATCGTCCTTCCATTTCCTAGGACAATGCGATCGGTTCGGCAGAATACGACAGGAGATCTTCGGAGTGGCAACTCTCCGAAGAGAGGAGTTGCGTACCCTTGCCTGGACAGATATCGCGACCTTTATAAGGAGGTCCGGCAGGTTTAGGCAGGGAGTAGGGTAGATGTGTGGCTGGGACAGCTCGGGGCTGGCAAAAAGGGCCATAATGGCCTAGTTGCCTGGCTTGTAGCCTCCCCACCCTTACTACTACTACTACTACTACTTGCCTACCCCCCCTAACACCCCGCTTATTTGGGGGGAGAGAGAGGATAGCCGAAATATAAAATCTCTACAGCCTTTAATAACGCGAGAACCGAGGTATTAAGTGTATTAATACATACCATTACACACCCCTATTTGGGAGGGGTTAGGGGGTAGCCAAAATATAAAATCTCTACAGCCTTTAATAACGCTAGAATCGGGGTATGAAGTGTATGAATTTTCGTACAATTTGCGTTACGTAATATATGGCCAGCCCCTTGTACCTTAGAGCTGCACAAAAAACTCCTGCAATAAAGAGTCCTGGAAGCCCAGGAATTGATCCTGCTACGTCCATGATAAAATAAGGCAACAGCTGATCCTGTTTGTGAATGGCTTTTGCTGCAATAGGATCACACGTGCTATATTTAGTGTACATAATAAGACCCATTAGTCCACTTGACATTATGACTCCAGTCATTCCTATTGTAAAATACCATACGGACCTAAAAGTAAAGTTTTTTTTTACAAAATACACTGCCGCGCATTAAATTCCGGACACCTAAAAAAGTGACATTTTTTAAATTCAAATATTTCGAAAACTAATTAATGGATTTGACTGATTCTTTTTTTGTTTTGAAGCTTAAACATTCTCTACTTTTGATTGTTTTAAGAATGATTAGTTTTTTTTTCGTATTAACAGCAACAAATAATGTACAAGTATGTTTTTACCCCATGTTCTAGGACTTGCATGGTACGCCACTGCAACTGTTTATCAAATTATTAAAGTCTTTATTATTGCCGCAGTTTTAATGAATATTTTCTTTCTTATTTTTTTACATTTTTAATTCTGGTTTAGGAGATATCAAGATTTTCCTGAAAGTTGTCATTTTTTCAGTTAACTTAAAAAGTATTAAATCAGCAGAGTTTTTTATTTGAAGCTCATGTCTTTTACTTCTTCTTCTACGTTCATGTCTTTTACTTCTTCTTCTACAGTTTCTGTGTGTGTAAAAAGTCCCCAAAGTAAAAAAATGTTTTTGGTACCTGTTTGCATCTTTTAAAGTTGGCAAAGATAAAAATTTTTGGATACAAGTTTGGTTAACAGATATATTTCCAATCCAGGCAATTCCCATTCCTATAATTGTGGCTAAATATGAATCTCGCTGGGTTATATCTAGACCTAATCTAAAAAAGGATTTTTTTTGTTTTTTAGTATTATTATTATTATCTTCACGGCTTGTTTTTCTTTAAACATGTCCTGATACTTACGGAATATCAAATCTTCCTCCTTTTTGGGACGTATTCCATACATTGCCAAAACCACCGACGGTTTTTATTCCCAAGAAAAAAACTGTAGTTAAGGACCCTAGAGTAACTATAAATTGTATAGTATCAGTCCAAACTACAGCCTTAAGACCTCCTATGGTGGTGTAAAATATACAGACCCCACAAACTACCGGGGTAATAAAGTGTACATTTATGCCAGTTGCTAAAAATAGAGGAATATGTATACTCCGTCCAGTTATGGAAGCTAGTAAGGGACGCGGCCCGTTTTACACCACAGAGCGCATAAATAGCATAATTATGCATAAATCGTACTGTATCAAAAATTTAACAGATGTCGGTACTGTTTTCCTGGAAAGGGCATATCCAAAGACTCGCATAACAAGCATACTACATAAGAATGCGATGCCAGGATTGACTTAATGTGTCGTCATGTATCTTGTAATCGTTGTTATGCGAGCCTCTGGATAGGCTTTAAGTTGTAATTGTAACCTAAAAAATTGACGTTTTCCTTGTGTTTAATCTAATTTACGTTTGTACAATATGTAGAATATGCTAGGTTTGGACGTTAGAAAAACGTTATTCTAACGTTAAATTTCTACCAGGGTATAAGTGATATATTTTATACCCAAAATCTGGGACTCCGTGACCCTTTTTAAAATAAAAATATTTACCTGCGGAAAATGCCAATGCTGGAATATAAATAACTATGGGTAAATAGAAAAACACAGACAATGTAAACAAAAAGGAAGCGAACGTTCTGGTCTTAGAATCGAACCGTCTTTCCAGATATTCGTAGGTGCTTGTAATTTGAAGTTTGAAAAATACTGGCAAAAATATGTACACTGTTGCCAAGTTTGCTATCAAAATGGCTACCGGAGCCAGAATTAGCGCTATTCCATATGTGTAAATCTCCGCTGGATAGGCGAGCAGAGTTATACCAGAAATATGACTGAAAATAAATTATTAGAAGTAGAGTTGTAAATAAAAAAAAAATTGTTAAAAAAGAAAACAAACAAAAAAAACGTTTTAAAACAAATCCAGATATTATAAAAAAAAACAAATTTATTTTTAATAAAAAAAAACAATTTATTTTATTCATTTAAGACACTTTTTTATATAGGCCGGGTTTTATCAACACATTAAAATTTGTTTTTTACTTCTGGAAAATTACAAAAGTGAGGTTATACCACTGTATAATGGATAAGTTTTATTATCCCACGAAAAATAAAGTATTTTGACATCAAAACTACTAAAAACTATTTAAAAAAGGTTGTATTTGAACCCAAAATACTAAATTTTGCATTTTTCTCTGTTTTCACACAAACAAAAAACAAAAAACACCAAAAATAAAACAAAAAACACAAAAAAAAACTTGTTTTAAATGAAGCATTCAAAACAATGGTTGTTTTACAACAAATAAGAAATTAGGTCACACGAGAGGGGTTTTAAAGGTTCCAGACTGGTTTTACCTCTAAAGTAAGTCCAATGATTTTAGTAAGCGACTTGATTTCCATCCCCGGCTCCGTTTTTTTGTTTGTTTTTTTTTTATTTTTATTAATTTTATTTTTTTATTTATTTAAGTTATGTTTAATAGGTACAGTTGGATCCGAAAAAAAAAACAAGATTGAAAATTTAGTTGCTTAAATTCAATAATTACAATACAAACAAAGCCGTTGTCATGTTGACAATATTTGTCAAAATTACTTATAATAATTATAAAGTAATTAGAAATGCCTTAAGAAATGTTAAGAAATCTCAAACTATTAGTATATTGGAAGCAGGATGTAAAAAAGTGATTGTGCCTAGTGATCTCTATAGAGACCTTTAATTGTGGCAAGGTTATTTAGTGTTTCAGAGAGTTGTGTTAAGATCATAGAAAAAAGAATAATGGTTAAGATTGAAGAAAAAATAGATGGGGGAGGAAAGGGCGTGCAGACTCGGAAAGAAAGAAGATATCAAATGAAATACAGGATTAAAATTTACTTAATTATTTGAGAGAATGCCATTTACAAGAAGCGGTACATGCTATAAACAATACAAATTTTCCTGGGTTAAAAACCATCGCCCGTCGCCGCATCGATAGTTCCAAGATTAAAAAAGCGAAAAAAAACCTCCGGAAAAACTTGTTTTAAACGAAAATCATAATTTTCATAAATTATATGTTTGATTAGTAGAGTTAAAATTTTTATTTTTTCATAAGATTTACTAAATATTGTGTTTTAATTTTTGATTTGATTAAATATTCTAAATGTTTTTTCAGTTTATTATTTATTATTATTATTTTTTTAATATTCGACATTATTCGCATGCATTTTCTGCAATAAACTTTGAAAAAACTGACAATTAATTGTCAAATTAACCTAACCTATTTCTTAAAATCTTACTTAAACTATAAAATAATTAGTAAAATTGACATTTTAGCCTATTTAAATCTTAAATTAAATCGTTTTTTGTGGGTCCAACTGTATTTGGGAAAACGCAATATACTATCCAAGGTGAAGAGCATACATATATTCGCGACCTGTTTTTACTTACCTTGCAACAAGTGATACAGAAATAGGAAACACCTTCATCTGTTTATCACCCAGTAGATATTCTTTGGTGGTTGACTGCTTCTTGCCAAAAAATCCAAAATAAATACCAACTAAAGAGCTCAATACCAACATAAAAGTAAAAAACAGATAATCGTACCAGTTAAAGTATATTTTCATGTGATTTGTACCATATTCTATATTTTTCGTAAAATTTGAATCCATTTTAAATTTTGTGGATTTTATTAAATATTAACAAACAGTTATAAACAATGACGAAGGTGGTATAATGATTTTAGAACGAAAATTTTGTTTGTTTAAAAATATATATTTTATTATTTACCCAAGATTTTCTTATGCATATAATCTAATTAGTTTTAATAATACAGACACAATCAAGACTATTAATTATTAATAAACAATTAAAATTGATAAGCCAGAATAAAAAATATATACATGGTTTCATTCTACAGTGTGATAAAAGTTTTACACGGTTCATTTTTGGAGGTTTTTGGTCGGATGTTTGCGGTATCATTTTTTTTTCATATTCCGGTTACTTACACTAAGACTAAAAGTTTAAGACCAAAAATTTATAAATCTATCGAGCCTAACGTTTTTTATAGCGGAAAATATATAAAAATCAGCTAAAAATGATAAAATATCTAATATATACAGTGAGATTATAAAGTGCCGAACCCTTTTTAATGCAAAACTGGCATTAGCGATGAGTAAAATGCAAGAAAGCTGTGTGCGTTTTACTGGCCACCGAGCTGTTGTACGTAGCAATTACATGGGCTTGTCGCGCACAACTCTAACAGAGGCGTGGCTTCAAACGAAGAGTATTTTCTTTTCAAACTGTTCTGCACTTTATAATCGCACTGTACACTGGGCAATATGGCTTGCTGAATTATGTATAAAATATATGAGTAAAAAAACAGAGGTACGAATTTATTTTTTTATTCTAGGCAAAATTTTCTTAGAAACAGCACCAGTACAAGGGAATCTAATAGTTGTAAAAACTTCTCTGGATATGTTCAGGTATTATGTAAGGCAAATTTTGATCATTTTGGACCCCCTACTCCCATGTAACGCTATTTCCTATCCATTAACATGGGCGTAACACTGCAAAATGACCCCCACCCCCCTAGGAGCGTTACGTAATACTTGAACGCTCCCTATGTTGCATACCCTTTCCAATAGTATATCAAGTTATGACACATTGTCAAAATTTCTTTTTGCATTGTCCTAAGGGTCCTAAAGCGGCTAAAAAAATCGGTTTTTATTTAATAACTCAGGAATCCTTTGAGACATAGCAACGAAGTTTTGCATGTGAACCAATCTCAATAAGGCCTATCTTCGTAGGTTATTTTCATTTACTTACTTTAACCAGGGGCGTGCGAAACAGAGGGCTTTATCAGTTTTTTGTCCCAAACATTTTTCTGTGTAACTTTTTTGTAACTTTATTATTGGACTTAAAGCCTTTAAAGTAGAAAACTACAGTTAGGGTTATAAAATATACAATAAATTCTAAAAACCAATTTTTATTATGTATGAATTTTATACGTACAATTTTTTAACATATTTATTATAAAGGTTTGGACTTTTTAGTAAGGATCATGAGTTGGTTTTATGGTTAACTCAGGCACCTAAAAATAAAAAAAAATAGTTATTTACAATCCAAGGGCGAAAAGTTAAGTTTTTCGATTGAGTAGGTTTTTAGAAGCCGAGGGCCTTTGGGGCCGGCCCTATTTTTCACAACATATTTATACGATACTTCAGAATTACGCAAAATGCCGTTTTCCACCAGAAGATCTACTTACAAACTAAACCTAGTAACTTTTTTAGTTACTAATAATTAAATGAAATGGGCTATATCCCGGACAACATCCATAAACTCATGAGGCCTCATGAGAGCATCATGTTATGATTTCCACGTTTTGTACTCATACGAACATCATGATGAGCACATCTCATGATTTTGTGATCATGTTATGAGTTTGTTATGAGTTTGTCATGAGGTGTATACATTTAACGTTAAATCATTAAATGATGTCATAATGACTTCCACGTGAAATAGCAAATGTTGCCCGGGACCCGATTGAGAACGGTTGCCGAATAGTACAGGCTTCTGTAATGTTTCAATTTCAGTGCACTTGACAGCGTTATGCTATAGGTGGCGCTTCATGTTATTTCCTACCACTAACTAAACTTTTTAAACGAATAAAGTCGCCTTCTAGGAATACTAGTATTAAAAGGCAGCTGTCTTTATAAGGGTATACTACTAGTAATAACTGGTAATTAACTTACTGGTCAGCTAATTCGATACACATTATCGGATTGGTATGGTGAGCCGTAGATATCTGGAGGCTTTAGCCTAGAGGAACTAGTTCCACCAGTCATCTTGGGGAGCATTCCCACTGGGAAGTTCCCAGTGGGAACATCCCGGTTTCCTCAAGTTGTGGAAAATGGACTTGTGTGGGGGTACTAGGGGATCGATTTTTTCGTTATTTTTTTGGTATCTCTTCGCGTTTTCAAGATATAAGCAAAAAGGTGTGTGTGTGTGTAATCTTTTTAATTAAGAAACTTTCCTTTTTTTTAATTTCGCGGTTAATTTAAAGTTTGCGCATGCGCATTCCATAGCCGCTGCTAGATCTTCATGACATGATCTCGTAATGACTTCACAATGAGGAGTCATCTGCATACGTTCATAAACTCAGAGAAAATCATTAAATGACGTCTTAATTACTTCCACGTGAAATAGCAAATGTTGTCCGGGATTTTACTACCTACTGTATTACTCACTTGAACATTTGGATTTGTTGACAGACAATAAATTGTAGCATCCACAATATCCTCAACGGACAATTTTGGCATTTCCACCTCTTTTGGTATCATATCTGTGTCGACGGCCCCAGGACTTATACTCTGAAAAAAATAAAATAATTAGTAACTCGATGAAAACAAAAGAAACAAAAAAAAGACAAAAAAAAATATTTCAATAACGAAATGCAAAAAATATATACTGCGACCAATTTATTTATTTATTTGTTATTATCACGTTCTCTACAATTTATTATGGAACAAAGTAATGGAACAAGTCAAAGTATAGGACAAAGTATAGAGACCTTTTTTCTTAGTTTTTGATGTATATATAAAAAGTGACCCTGCGTTACATGGGGTGGGTCAAAATTGCCCAATAAGTGCGTTACGTAATATTTGAACCGACCCTTAAGGGTTAAGGGTTATATAATTATCTATAGAGATCGGATTTTACCGAGTCGTGACGTCAAAATCCATAGCCGGGTACAATAAATTAATAATAATAAATTATAAAAATGTTTTATAAGCTATCAAACTACTAAAGTTACAAAGAAAAATGTATAAATATTATGAAAATCCCCTAACGTTTTTATTTAAGTAAAAGAAAATTCAAAAAAACATAACAGATCCGAAAATTATGATTTAGTTGGACTTTTAAATAATCCAAATTTCATTTAATAGTATTGTAACATGGTGGCTGGGTATTACTTTTATCAAGTTAAAAAAAATCTGCCTGGCCAATCCTTTTCTATTCGCAATAACAGCTCACGAGACGTTGGTTTGGACTTTTCAAACCGGTTAAATCGTGGATTGAAAATTATCCAGAACTAGAGTTCGACGGCAATATTTTACACTGCACATTTTGTAAAAAAAACTTAACCTGGGAAAGAAAAACTAATATTTTAAGACATGTGAATACAAAAACTCATAAAGGAGATGATGAGCAAGGACAATTTAATATTTAAAGTAAGCAAAAAAATACACCATTTATTTTAGTCTCAAGTTATAAACGTCACGTGACCTTTTATTGCGAATAAAAAACGATTGGCCATGCAGATTTTTGTTTAACTTGGTAAAAGTAATACCCAGCCACCATGCCACAATACTATAAAATTAAATTTGGATTATTAAAGAGCCCAACTAAATCGTAATTTTCAGAATTGTTATTTTTATTTTTATTTATTTTCTTTTACTTAAATAAGACGTTAGGGGATTTTCATAATATTTATATAATTTTCTTTGGCAATGTAGTAGTTTGGCAACACATTTTTATAAAATTAATATGAATTTGTTAACTTATTGTACCCGGTTATGCATTTTGACGTCACGACTCCCTAAAATCCGATGTCTAATTATCTACTTACCGAGATTTTAATATCGGACTTAATATGAATAAGCTCATTGGTGAAAATGTCGTTTAAAGCCGTCACGGCGTGCTTGGATGGTGGGTAAATATTCAAATACGGGACGTGGATATGTTTGTGGCCACAGAGACTGTTAATTTGGATAATATGACCTGCTATGTTGTTGTCTTTCATTATGTTGATTGCTTCGGCTGTTGCTATGGTTAAGCCTAAAAACAAGAGAAAATTTAAAATTTCAAAAACCCTCGAATAGGACCCGGACAACATCCATAAACTCATGAGGCTTCATGAGAGCATCATGTTATGATTTCCACGTTTTGTACTCATACGAACATCATGATGAGCACATCTCATGATGATATCATGTTATGAGTTTGTTATGAGTTTGTCATGAGGTGTATACATTTAACGTTAAATCATTAAATGATGTCATAATGACTTCCACGTAAAATAGCCAATGTTGAACGGGACCCGATTGAGAAGGATTGCCGAATAGTACAGGCTTCTGTAATGTTCAATTTCAGTGCACTTGACAGCGTTATGCTATAGGTGGCGCCACATGTTATTTCCTACTACTAACTAAACTTTTTAAACGAATAAAGTCGCCTTCTAGGAATACTAGTATTAAAAGGCTGCTATATTTATAAGGATATACTACTAGTAATAACTAGTAACTTACTGGTCAGCTAATTCGATACATATTATCGGATTGTTATGGTGAGCCGTAGATATCTGGAGGCTTTGGCCTAGAGGAACTAGTTCCTCCAGTCATCTTGGGGAACATTCCCACTGGGAAGTTTCCAGTGGGACCATCCCGGTGCCCTCAAGTTGTTGAAAATGGACTTGTGTGGGTCCTAGGTGGTGGATTTTTTCGTTATTTTTTTGGTATCTCTTCGCGTTTTCAAGATATGGGCAAAAAGATATGTGAGTGTATGATCTTTTTTAAGCAGGGTAATTAAGAAAATTTCCTTTCTTTTTTTTAAATTTCGCGGTCAATTTAAATTTCGCGGTTAATTTAAAGTTTGCGCATGCGCATTCCGTAGACCGCTACTAGATCTTCATGACATGATCTCGTAATGACTTCACAATGAGGAGTCATCTGTATGCGTTCATGAACTCAGAGAAAATCATTAAATTATGTTTTATGTTTGTTTTAACCTCGTACTATTCTACTTAATTAAGCATCCCCTAAGTCCAGGACTATATATCTATCTTCGCCAAATTTCAATTATTAATTAACTGAAAAAGGCAATCGGCGCCAGTGAGGTTTGAACTCACGATCATTAATTAGATCAGTGTCAGGCTATATCGATGCCATTGACCGCTGAGCTAAATCTCCCAATGATGTCATAATGACTTCCACGTGAAATAGCAAATGTTGTCCGGGGAAATTCTCAACAAGATCTTGTACAGAAATTTATTAATTTTAAATCGACAAAAAGTCAAATAGTTAAATAGGGATTTTTAAGAGATATAAAATGATGTGTTACATAAGCCGTGTGACATGATCCACTTAATTTATCATATTTCCTCTCTGCCTGAGTGATAAGAGTGGGAACATATGTTTTATAGTCAAACATTTCTGCTTTTAATAAAAATTAATCTTTTAAAGAATTCTTAGCCTGTACTGTCCACCACTTGTAGCTTTAAGCCACCACCTGTTGCTTTTTCCGCACAAAACATAAAAATAGCATCACGTAGATACCCACCAACGAACTAATAACTCTTCTCTCTAGAATACGCATAAAGTTAATATAGTATCGCCAACATCTCGGTTTGTTTGTAAATAAATAGTAGGTATATTCAGGCCTGTTTATTTAAAATTCTACTGGGCATAAATTCATTAAAAAAACCTATCTACATTAAACAAATCCAAACTATAGGTTTACTGTGACAAACTTATTAACAAAACAAAGAGAAAAGATTTTAGAAAAGAGATGTAATAAAAACCATAACGCTATAACCGCTCTCAAAGCACGGTAACAGATTTTATCACCAATTGGTTCAACCGCACGTAACCATAGCATTCCGAAATCAAACGGTAAATACAAACGTATGACCAAACCTTTGGTAACTAAAACGAAATGCCTTTTAAACCAAATTTTATTATCTTAACTATAACATACTAGTATGGTTTGAAGAGTGTAGTTTAAATGACGTCATAGTTAGTTGGTAAAGTAAAAGTAAAATCTTTTTGGAGGTTAAAAAGTTGATTGAGTTGTTTATTTTGCGATATTTGAAATTGAGAACTAAAAATGAGGTCTACAAGGAAAAAATTAGGCTTGTCCTAAGTTTGCAAGAACATTTTTGCATAAAGCTTATAATTTACTTACTTTTATTTAACTCGTTTATCGTATCTATATTATCCACGAATGATATCTGACGATTGTTTGAAATAATATCAATAGAATTAATTCTTGCCGAGATTCTTGCAAAAGTGGCAAAACAATCTTGTACATAAGTCCGGCTTCCACAAAAACACTAACCTCTTCTTCGTCGAAAAAATATGATTCGGAATGGACAGAAATATGATAGAAAAGGATAGAAATACTTACTATGCGAGCAAACCCCTAGGGGTACATGGTTACTAAGAATAGTAATTTTTGTAGTTGACTAATAAAATGTGTGTAGTATGCTGTTCTTCATACTAGTATGTTATAGTTTCGATAATAAAATTTGGTTTTGGACTTACCCAAAATATTAACTTCGACGGTTCTCTTCAACAAATCGTAAGGTTTGTCAAGGATCATAGCAGGAACATAAACTCCCGCGTTATTGATGAGAATATGGACCAACCCGACATTTTCGGTGGTCCATTTGAAGGCATTTATGATGTCATCCTTAACCTGAACGTCGCATTTTACTGGGTACAATTTGCCTGGTTCGTTTTTCAGTTTTTCACTGAGTTCTTGGACCCTTTCGACTCTTCTTGCCAATCCCACAACCTGAGATAGAAAATATTTACTTAAAAAAAATGAAAAAATAAATCGAAACTTTTAAAACAATGGCTGCGTTCAATGGAAACAGCAAAATCAGTTTTGATTGACAGATGTCGCTGCAATCATTCCTCATCAACGTTTTAAGATGATAAGTTTTGATTGATTTTTTAAAAGCGCGGGATTGTACTTTTTGTGGGTATTTCTAACCTCAAATGTTGGTTGTGACAAGTGACAGATAGTAGCCGTTCAGCAGTTTGCTAGCAAAACTTATCATTTGATGACTTTTGATTAGTTTTGCTGGTTCCATTGAACGCAGCCAATAATTTTTATTGCGTGCTATCGCAAAAAATAATTTTTTTTACTCCTTTTAGTTTCTAAACTAGTTTTAATAGTAATTATATACCAAGGTAGAGAAGACATTTTTTATGGCCGAGCGTATTAAATCCCGCCTGAGTAGCAGCAAGGGATTTAAGAATAGAATAGAATAGAATAGAATAGAATAGAATAGAATAGAATAGAATAGAATAGAATAGAATAGAATAGAATAGAATAGAATAGAATAGAATAGAATAGAATAGAATAGAATAGAATAGAATAGAATAGAATAGAATAGAATAGAATAGAATAGAATAGAATAGAATAGAATAGAATAGAATAGAATAGAATAGAATAGAATAGAATAGAATAGAATAGAATAGAGTAGAATAGAATAGAATAGAATAGGTTTATTTGGTGCTGATGTACATATAATACTTACACAAGTCAATAAAATTACATTTATAATAAATTAATATTTAAACAATTATTTTAAAACTTACATTAGACAATACTCATTAAAGCTAAAATACAGAAATTCATCTATCGAGTGGAAAGCCTGTTGTAGTAAAAACTTCTTTATAGTATTTTTAAAACTTGTTTCAGGAAGAACTCTTATACTGCACGGTAAAACATTAAAAAGTTTTAAACCAGTATATTCATAACTTTTTTGAGATTTTGACAGTCTTAAAAAAGTGGAAGTTAAGTTCTGGCCATTTCTTGTTGGATATTTGTGATTATCTGTGTATTTGCAATAGTTTTTTTCATTTTGTTTCATATAAACTAGACATTCCAGGATGTACGCACAAGGAAAAGTTAGGATCTTATTTTTGATGAAAGAAATTTTGCATTGAGCTCGGTAGTCTAAGCCATCTATGATTCTCAGTGCACGTCTTTGTAGGCCAAAAATTCTGTGGCACATCGCCCCTTGTCCCCAGGCGAGCATACAATATGTCATCCTGAAGTGAAAGAGGGAGTGGTATATGGTTATCAATGTGGACTGAGAAACATGATTACCCAGAGTACGCAAACTAAAAATTGTCCTGCGTAATGAGGTTGCCAAGGAGTCCATGTGGTTGTCCCAACATAGCTTTGTATCCAAAGTGACCCCGAGAAATTTTATTGATTCAACCTTGTTTACACCCTGAGTATTTTTAAGAGTGAGAGGCTATAATAGTCTTCTCTACAGTGGTTTATATATTAGTTTTGTCACTACTAGCACTATTTAACTATTTTTATTCAAATAATAAAATAAAATATTAACAGAAATTATATTTTTTGAAATTTTCATAAAAATCAAGTGGCCTTGATCAATGACATTTGTTCAAATAAATACTTTGAGCTAACGTTTAAAAATTTAGTTTTTTTTTTAATGTTTTCATAATATTTAGGTAATTATTGATTGTATTAATTGGTAATAATTATAATTAATTATATTTAATAAATAAAAAGTTATTTAAAGCTATTTTGTTGGGTTTAATTAGTAAAAATTGCAAAAAAAACTGAAACATCTAAAGTGACAGAAATAAATTGTTTATAAAATGTACTCCTACTAGGAGAGAAAAAATTATTATTGCTATAGGTGAAGAAAAATTGATTTCACAGTCTGAAAATATGATAAATAATGGTATGTTCTAGAGCTAGTAGTGAAAAAAAATAGTTTATTTTTATTTTCATATAGGGACCTTTTCCAAAATATATTTTATACCTTACACACTTATTTCCCCCCCCCCCTTACCCCACAATCCCAACCGAGAACTTTGAATACGGAACCTATGTTCTAACTCAAAGCTTTATGGTCGTGACTAAATTTCCCGAACAGACCGAGACACTGACAATTTGTTTATGGCCATTTTTTTTTTCAAAATGTAATAGCATTCAACGTAAGCATATTATTTTCTATGGTCTGCTTCATCAAGCAAGATAGTAAATTAAAAATCGCACAGTGAATATTTTCAAAACAGATTCGAATATTGGATGTGCGAATATACTGCGTAGTTTATTTTATAAAACAACTATATTCTATATACAAACATATACTATTCAAACCTGTTGTAAAAATATTCACTGTGCGATTTTTAATTTACTATCTTGCTTGAAAAAACTGACCATAGTTTACTAATAAATACAGATATTTGCCTTGTACTTTAAAACAGCTATAAATATAATTTTATAAAAAATATGCATTTGTTTATAAATAGTTTAAAATAAAAATATCGACCTTATCCTTTGCTATCGCAGACAGCTATTTCCTAGGAACTAATTAAAAATCATGATTTTTAATGGTTGTAGCTATTATTAGTGGTCGCCTTAAAGTAATTATTCATTTACCGGGGACTATACTCTGTCCGTTATGCAAGATAGTAAGGGACGCTGCCCGTTTTACACCACAGAGCGCATAAATAGCATAATTATGCATAAATCGTAGCGTATCAAAAACTTAACAGATGTCGGTACTGTTTTCCTGGAAAGGGCCCATCCAAGGATTCGCATAACAAACATAGTACATAAGAATGCGATGCCAGGATTGGCTTGATGTGTCGTCATGTATCTTGTAATGGTTGTTATGCGATCCTCTGGATAGACTTTAAGTTGTAATTGTAACCTAACAATTTGACGTTTTCCTTGTGTTCAATATAATTTACGTTTGTATAATATGTAGAATATGCTAATTTAGTGTAAGTGTATGAAGAATAAACTTTTTTATGTTAAAAGGTACGAGTTTGTAGCTTAAAAATCGCGGGAATTTTAAACTACTCCCAGGTAGCAAGGGATGTTATATTACAAGAAATTAACATCACTTTTGGGTGTATTTTTAAACTAAATCATAACATCACATAATATTGAAAAATAACATGTATTTAACATCACATTTGCAACGTAACACGTGTGACGTGACAACCATGTTATTTAATAACAAATATTTAGCAACGCTGTGAATATATCGCATGTCACATATTAACGTGGCTTTCACGTGAATGTCATGTTATTTTGCTTCTCACCGACGTTCGAAGCAAAAAAATCGATATTAGATGACGTTGATAGAGTAAATTATTATAAGGAAATTGTATACACATTATACGATTTCCAATGGATAGGGGGCTCTGCCGGGCTTCTCAAGACCACGGACACGGATTAAAGGAATATATTCTCCGCTTAATCTGCAATTTCGTATTTAGAATCTATCTGTTTCAATCTGTGATTGTTTCAATTACTGATTGATTTTAAATCCGATTTATTTTATAGGGTTATAGCGTTTTTAATGGTTTTAATTTAGAAAAAGCTAATATCCGAAAATATTTAAATATTAAAGTACCAGTAACGGCATCCATAAGATATTAGATATAACAGGAATGTGGATTTATGATGTCACAAACACGTTATTTTCGGGATGTCATTGTGTGATGTTATTAGGGGAGGACTTAGGACATCCCCACCATGCTACATTCTTGTTAAATGAGACTACAATCTTAACATCACATGTCACATATTAACGTGACTTTCACGTGAATGTCATGTTATTTTGCTACCTGGGCTATCTTGCATAATTGGACGGACTTTAGCAAAAAATAGTCTTTAAAGTAAATAGACACTTTATCCAATACCTATTAAGTATTAGTACTTAGTTCATAGTTGATATTTTAATCAATTAAAGTGACGTTTTAATCATCCTGTAAATAACAACTCACAAGTTGAAAAACTTTTTAGATTTTTTTTAATTTAATTTTTTTTTTAAGTATTTGGGAAAATGCAATATACCATTTACTGTGAATAGTATATAATGGAATGCGTAGGATTACAAATCTTCACGGCTTGTTTTTTTTTTATTGAAGTTTATGCGAGCCCTCGGTAAAAGAATCCTACCTTGATCCGACCAGTATCTAATTATTATTATACGAGTAGTTGTAGTCCTAGAAAATGTTGTTTGTTATTGATGCAAAATACATGTTTACATGCAAAATAAAATAAATGGAAATTATTTCCCCGAGGTTTTTCCGAAATAACAAATGAATAACATGTTAATATAATGTTTAACAAAATTTAACTATTTGATGATATTCACTTTTTTATAAATAGCTAGATTTTATTATTTATTTTTTCTGCACATATCTTCATATGTAAGGCATTTTTTGTAGGGAAATATTTGAGCTTTTTTTTTATCGTGCGGTCCAAAAGTCACTCGCTGTTTTAACTTCTGAGATATCGACGATTTGGAAAAAAGACAACTTTAACAACCATCTTTAATATTTTTTTCTATTTTGCGACTCTTAGGGCCACTTGCACCAAAGATGGTTTAACTTTAAACTTGGATTAAATTGACGGCCGACCAATCAGAACGCAGCATTTTTAACTTAAACTCGGTTTAGCTTAGATAATCCCAGACCAAAAATTGGTGCAAGTGACCCTTAGGGTCACTTGCACCAATGATGGTTTAACTTAAAACTTGGATTAAATTGACGGCCGATCAATCAGAACGCAGCATTTTTAACTTAAACTTGGTTTAGCTGAGATAATCCCAGACCAAAAGTTCGTACAAGTGACCCTTATAAGCTCATAATCACACGCATTTTGCGTGTTCTTATAGGCCCATAACAGGTCTCTACTTTTTTTTTCTGTTTGGTTGGCAACAGACAAAAGCCTATCGCTTGACGTTTTACTTGCAAATGTCAATGTCGCTTTAAAGTTAAATTTTCTACAAAATTTTGTGTTTAGGTTATTTTTACCATGTTAAAATTGTGGCTTGGTTAATTGCAGTAAAAAAGAGAAGAGATGACTATAAAATATATCAAAATATCATTTGTTCTTAAAATTTTAAACATGGTGTAAACTGTAATGGCAATCCAAAACAAAAATCCCTACATCAGTCATCAATTTAAATGTAAGTTTTTTTTTTAATTTTAGTGCAAAATAGAAAAAATTGTATAAAGCGCTCGTTTCATAACACGTTTTTTTCAGGAAGGTAAATTATGTTATCATAGGCGTCGACTTTTCAAAATTGCAGGGAGGGGGGCAAAAATTTTCGAAGTAAAAAAATATACAAAAAGTTATAAATTTTTAATAAATGAAAAACGTCTAAAAAAGTTGAATATTTTATAATACTTAAAAGTAGGGCTGGTCCCCCTGTTGTAAGTTCAAGAGGGGCCAAGGCCCCCGGGCCCTCCCAGAGTCGGCACTTTTGTAAACAATAAACAAAAGAAAGTATAATTTTTTTGCGGCTGTAACGTGCGTAACCATAGAGCCATGTGTTTACCATACTACTGAATATTTACCTTAAGTCCTTGCTTTACCAGGGCTTCGACCAGGGCAGCCCCTATCCCAGAACTGGCCCCTGTGACAACAGCAACTTTGCCCTTCCATCTATCCATGGACAAAACCATTTTTATTATTTATTTTTTAGTTTTAAAATTTTTTAATTAGGTGTTATTATTTTTATTTTTAACCTGTTTATTCTTTCTTATCGTCGCTAACTATTTGTTTATCACAACTAAGTATACTGTAGTAACAAACAAGTATATATGGTATGGAAAGAGAGGGAAAAACACCGAGGGAAATGTGTAAACATCAATAATAAATGAAGAGTACCCGTTTTATAAGAGGTTAAACCAATGATCATCGGATCCCACCCGGACAACATCCATGAAAGGCCTCATGAGAGCATCATGTTATGATTTCCACGTTTTGTACTCATACGAACATCATGATGAGCACCTCTCATGATTTTGTGATCATGTTATGAGTTTGTCATGAGGTGTATACATTTAACGTTCAATCAATAAATGATGTCATAATGACTTCCACGTGAAATAGAAAATGTTGTCCGGGACCCGATTGAGAATGATTGCAGGCTTCTGTAATGTTTCAATTTCAGTGCACTTGACAGCGTTATGCGATAGGTGGCGCCACATGTTATTTCCTATAACTAACTAAACTTTTTAAACGCTTAAAGTCGTCTTCTAGGAATACAAGTATTAAAAGGCAGCTGTCTTTATAAGGATATACTACTAGTAATTAAATTTCTGGTCAGCTAATTCTATACTCATTATCGGATTGGTATGGTGAGCCGTAGATATCTGGAGGCTTTAGCCTAGAGGAACTAGTTCCTTCAGTCATCTTGGGGAAAATTCCGGTGTCCTCAAGTTGTTGAAAATGGACTTGTGTGGTGTCGAATTTTCTTTATTTTTTTGGTATCTCTTCGCGTTTTCAAGATATGAGCAAAAAGGTGTATGTGTGTGATCTTTTTAAGCAGGGTAATTAATAAAATTTCCTTTCTTTATTTTAAATTTCGCGGTTAATTTAAAGTTTGCGCATGCGCATTCCGTAGACCGACCGCTGCCAGATCTTCATGACATGATCTCGTAGCGACTTCACAATGATTCATCTGTATCCGTTCATGAACTCAGAAAAAATCATTAGATGATGTCATAATGACTTCCACGTGAAATACCAAATGTCGTTTATAAAAAGTGTGTAAAGTTTTTCTCGTACGATTTTAAAGAGTAAGAATCCCGCTACAATTCAAGCGGATAAAAGCTGTTAGGTTCTATGATAATTTTTCTACAAGCACTTGAAAAACGGAAAAAAATATTTTCAAAAGCATTTTTATCGAAAACGGAAAAATATAGGGTTTTAAAGATACTCAGAATCCACTAGTCCAAACAAAGAACTTTTACCTCAAGAAGTAATTTCAGACCAATGTTTATGAATGTGTCATCTTTTTGTTTGTTTATTTACTAACAGAAACGCGATCAGCTTTGTGGTGTAAAATGTAGATGTCGCTAGTCGACATCCAGGCTACCTAGTAGCGATGATGCGTAGTTTCCACCTTATCATGAATTCAAATCCTTATACTTAAATTAAAAATGTAAAACACTTTATTGTGTATACTATAATTATGTTTAATAATATAGTATATTTAAATCTATTAAAATTAAACACTAGTTCATATAAAACTCATACAGAACTAATGTTTCTTAAAATTTACAATAAAATATCCAAAGTATATTTTTCCAATCGGTAACACTGTACCCCTGTCAGTCATTTTACGACATTAGACTGTGAGTTTACACATTCTTTCTTTCTTTTTACGCGAACCAAGTGTAAACAATAGTCACTCCCCACCAGCCCCTCACCCTAGTTGGTTCACGCTTCAAACAAAGCATACGGTAGATATCATCATGCTCTTTCTTGAGGTAAAAGTTCTTTGAGTCCAAACCAAATGAAATATCGCGTACTTATGAAACGTACTCTTTTTACAATTCTCGGTAAACATTTATCTAGGTATATTCATAAAATGAAATAATTGCATAGAAATACAGGGTTATCTATTTACACGGTATGCATACCGTGTATACTCCATTAGGGTGGACCTTATTTTTTTATTGTTTTAAAATTTTTATTCTGGTGTATCTGGAACATCCTGAAATTATTAGGGTTATCAAACTTCTCTAAGGGTCCCAATTGGACCCCTAAAATCGTAAAATTACTCAAAAATCGTGAAAAATCGTTGAAAATGGGCTGTACTTTTGTATCAGTGGAAAATTTAAAAGCCTTGAAATCTTAATTTGTTCCTTTTGAGTGTAGAAAATTATGTGAAAAATTTCAAAATGATCAAAAGATTCTTAGGTGGAAATTCGTCAAATTTAGTGTTTTAGGGGTAACTTTGGCGGATTTTCGGCACCTGATAAAATCTTTTGATCATTTTGAAATTTGCCACATAATTTTGTACACTGAAAAGAAAAAAATGATTATTTCAATTTTCCACTGATACAAAAAGTAGTACATTTTCACGTATAACATACCGCCAAATCTTAATTTATTTTTCAAATTTCTCATATTCTCATTTTTCCCTTATTTGCGTGACCCCCAGTCTTCAAAAAAAAAAAAAAATAAGAACGTATCGATAAAAATGGATATCGAATAAAAAAATAAGTTTTTTTTTGTAGCCCTGTATTATTAATTGCTGCAAATTAATTTTATTATTTTCATAATTTTAGATTTTAGAAAAAGTGCTTATCATTCTGTTTACAAATAAAATCCTCTTTGTTTAAACAAAAATGACAGTGCAATTGTTTTTTCTATAGGGTACCCACATTATTTTCTTTGATTTCACAGCCACACATTTTTTTTCATGTGCCAGAGACTAGACCAACGCATTTTTATATTTTTGAGGTCGCTAAAATCGAATATGACCTCAGAATTAGTCACATTTTTTTATACACTTACTCATATGTTTTTAAGTGTAGAAAAAAATTGTGGCCTGATGAAGCAATTCTAATTTCAGAATCGGTTTCAGCGACCCCAAAAATATAAAAATGCTAAAATTAAAGCCCCTAAAGTACGATCCTTGTTAAATGCCCCTAAGGGGCATTAGGGGACAATTAAAAAAGTAAAAAAAGCATATAAAACGTGTGTCAGTAAATAAATCTTTGTTTTGTTATTAACCCACAATAATTTAGTATGGGTCTGGTTTAGTAACCAGTGGTTATCTAATTACAGATGAGTATTTACTGTTGAAATTCTTTTAAGTATATTTTTATCTAGAATATTTTAAAATCCATTCTTTTGGGTTTATAAATTATTAAATTTTTGATAATAAGGCATATTCATTTGAAAAATTAAAAGATCCTTTCCTTTTTGTACAGCCTGTTCCAGAACTCGAGTACAGAAATTTTTTTACAACCCTCTGGAAAATATGAAAAAAACGTCAAAAAAATTCATCTTAGTTCAATTCAAAAATAAGAACGCTTTAAGTGGACCAATACTGTTGCTGATGTTAAATTACCTTTAACAGTTGAATTTGTAGCTATGGAAGCAAATTTAATTATTGCAGGTACATATTCTGTAGGTTGACATGGTGATTAATGTGACATAAATATTTATTAATCTCAAAAAATCACGGCCGGATGGAGTGACCCTATAAAAATAGAATATTCGATAGCCTCTGTCGGTTTTGTCAAAATATAATAACCTAGAAAGATTCTAAAGTTGAAAGTCTCAAACAATGCACGCGTCAACAATGGAGATTTCTCCCGTTAGATTAAACAGGGACAAAAGTTCTACCCAAAAAGGATAGAAGACATACATACACTCCCACTTCCACATAACCAAACAAATTCTGTATTTGTTCTTTGTTGAACAAATACAATATTTACTTGGCCGGGCGAAAAGTGTAAAGAAATTACTGGCGCCATCTAAGTTTTAGTAGAATTATCTTATTTTACAGATTCACATTAGCTATGTTCGTTTATGACGCTCACTGCTACACCTTCCGGCCAGCCAAATAAATACTGTATTTGTTGTGTGAAAAACAAATACAGTATTTATTTGGTTGGCTGGAAAGTGTAGCACAAATGAGATAGAGATAGGGTAGACGTCTTTTGTTTCATAATTCTAGTTGTAGAGATCTCCATTGCAAGTCCAAACCATAGTTACTAATAAGTAGTGAAAAATTAATTTTTAGGTAATTTAACATCAGCAACAGGATTGGTCAGATTAAATAGCTTCATTTTTAATTAGTATTGAAGATGGATTTTTTTTGAAATTTTTTAATATACCCTCAAATTTCTGTACGCGAGTTCTGGAACAGGCTGTATATGAATAAAAATGTTGGGAGGTGGAAATAAGAAATAAAAAACATTTAGTTTATTTTAGTACTTTATTTACCTTCACAAATTAAAATATTTGATTTTGAGTATTATTATTATTATTAAAATTTTAATTAAAAAAAACTACAAAATTGACATTGAGTAATATTTTAGTTAATTAGGAGAATTTACGGTAAAACTAAATTTAATTCAAGTATGACGACCAATGAAAACATGGTACCCACCCAGTCAACACAAATACATGGCAGGAACATAGCAGGTACATAACCACTGTTCTATGTGATGTTGCAGACATGTAATTTTTATAGTCCATGTATAGTCCTTGGACTTTAACAATTCCGCCTCAAGTTATGTATCAGCTACATAACATGCTACATATCAGATACATACTAGGTACATAACAATAAAAGTAGGCGTTTCCGAATTTTACTTGTTATGGAGTGCATCATAGATTTATACATGGTGAACATTTTTACGTCTTTTTGATAAACCTAATAATTAAAGTATATAAATATCTTTATATGTAGCATCCATCAGGCAAAATTCTTATACGATGTGCATTTTTACTGTGAAAGCAAACTTTCTACCAGGCTTAAAAATCATGGGCCACATAAAAAGCCAATTTTTAGAGAAAAAATAGCAAATAATCATTTTAAAAAAATATATATATTTTAATTTTTTGTCTAAAATTATCTAAAATCGGTTTAGTTGTCTAAAAATACATGCGTTTCTACTACTTATGGGTAAAACTTTTATTATTAACAACAATTTTAAGAATATTAGTGATTCTAACCTATAAAAATTAAAATAATATAGACGCCATATTTAGTATTGAATTCATAACATTTTATGTATCGTGTATGTTCTCGTACCATATATATGATACATAACATGCAATATTGCATGTTATGTATCATACATATGTATGTTACATCTTATGTAATATGGCACATGTAACGTAAAAAATCTTTCTGTTATAGGGCATGTTATGTAGCATACATATGTATGTTATGTCTCATGTAATATGGCACATGTTACCTAAAAAATCTTTCTTTACCATGTTGCATCCATATATGTGCGGACTGGGCAGAGCCGAGTGAACCCCTGTTTCAGGGCGCCAGGTCAGAGGGGCGCCGGCGAAGGGGCGTTTTTTTGTTAGTCATTACAATTTTTTTACTGCAAGATTAAAGCTTTTTAGAAGTAATGACTTTTTTTTGGTCATCAAAATTTTGCGGGGTACAAAGGTGAAAATTTGCAAAGACCGGCCCTGATGGTGCTTCCAACCAAATGATAGATTAACTTTTAAGGCCCATCCAGAGGCTTTCATGACAAGCATAATACATAAGAATGCGATACCGTGATTGGCTTACAAGATACATGACGGCATATCGAGCCAATCACATCATCCGATTCTTATTTACTATGCTTGTTATGCGAGCCTGTGGATGTGCCCTTAACCAGCGTTTATGTACTTAGTGCAGAGTTTTTCCGGGAAAAAGCCCATAAATTCAAAAATTGCTAGACTAACTCTGACCTAGTCCAAGGACCTACGGTCCTATAAATAATAGATACTATTAAAAATTTCAACCAATGACATGCAAGACATTTTTTTAACCATATTTTATTGGTTTAGTTAAACTTAACATATGGATAAGCTAACTAAAGTCCTGTAAAATCCTTAAAATTATTAGTGCAATTCGTCCAATGGCTGTAGAGTTATTTCGTGAATCTGCAACAAAAAAAAATAAATTTTCTACAATATTTTTTAAATTTAAGTATTTAAAGGAGAATGGGCATTTCTATAAGGGATTTGGGCCCACCCTCAACTTTACCCAACAGCAACGAATCATATGTCATTGGAAAGGTATTTTTATGTAGATTAATTATTTTAATTCAAAAACATACCTTAGGTACCGGGATTCCGAGTTATAGGCCTTTGAAGTTGGTAATCTACCTAATAACTATATACAAAATTTTCTAGTTTTACTAAGTTAGAGAGTGTAAGTTAGTTAGTAGTTTGTTTGGTATAGGTACTTAAAAGAAAGACAGGCTTAGTGCTTATTGCTCATTTGTCGTAATAGGAATTAGTTTGAATGGGGATTCAGTGTGGGAGTAAGCCTAGATCACTGATGCTGAATTTACACTCTCTTCAGATTTCAAAATTTCATGGTAATTATGGTAATTATACTCGCCGACACATCGCCGACACATTCTACAATAATTACGCATTCCATCCATTATGGCGTATTTAAATTTAAAAGGTTTTTTTATAAAATTACTTAACCCTTTACAGTTAATCATTAAAAACGCCAAAGTCAATCTCTTGACACTAACATTTATCTTATCTATGCATTTAAACTCCATTCTTTTATTTTTTTATTTATACCAATCATAGGTAATTAGATTGAAAAAAATAAGGAAAATCAATAAAAAATCAAAATTATTTATTGTGTGGGGGGGTTTTAGTAGCAGTGTATAAAGAAGGAAAGGGTTAAAAATAAGCATTTTGTTATTTCTACACAGCCTATAATTTGTTTAAGCAGCAAACTATTGCATGAAGTTATTACGTAAAGTACTACTTTCAAAGGCCTATAACTCGGAATCCCGGTACCTAAGGTATGTTTTTGAATTAAAATAATTAATCTACATAAAAATACCATTCCAATGACATATAATTCGTTTCTGTTGAGCAAAGTTGAGGGTGGGCCCAAAATGCCCATTGTCCTTTACATTGCATATAAAAATAGTGTTAAGTAAGCTTTATCTCAAAAAGAAAGGCTGCTAGAAAACTTTCGTTTACTCATACTCATAGCTTGTTGGCTGACATTCCGATGACTTTAATAATAACGCCGAAAAAATGACTGATATGTCTTAGCTGGGACACCCGGTATATGTATATTTTTTCAGGGTCCTAAGTAAACGTTAATAAAGTATGATCCGTTTAAACGTGACTCATATTGAAAGTATGGACTGCGCGGGAACGGAACGTAAGAGGGGAGACCAAGTATAGGCGTTGCGGGTAAGGAAGCGTGAAGCGGGAGGTTGCTTTAAGCATGAGTCATTATCACGTTCAGAAGAATTAGCCTATAGTAGGATAACAATGAAAACTATTAATTTTATAATGTTAAATACTCGGAATTTCCGAATCGGAAATCAATAAAATAGGTTGTTACATACGTCTTTTAACATGTAATTTTTTGTCCCCCTTGAAATTTTTTTATAGACTTTTCTCATTTGCAGACCTAGGTTCCTGATGTGCTTAACAAGTTCCACATTTCCAGCTGTTTGAGAAGTATCAAAAAGCTTCTGGTAGGACAGACAGGCAGACAGTCTGACAGAAGCCTTATCGATTTTATTATACAGAGCGTGTCAAAAGTTCGTCCCCCTTTAACTTTTGAGCGGCTTAAGATATCAACTTGAAATTTTTAACACGTAAATAACATAACCCAAATAATGCTATATATTTGATATGCTTAGGGGGACAATGGAGACAGGGGGCAAGGGGATCATTTTTTAATGAGAAGGGGGTCGTGTGATACATCATTTTAAAGCTCATAAAGTTTGAATACGTATTTTTTTATTTTTTTTTATTTTTTTTATTAATATTTTTGGTGGTTTAAAATGAAAATTTTCGTGGATATTTCTTTAAAAAAATCAAACAATTTTTGAAAAAATGGTTAAATTTATGTTGCATGTAAGTAAATATTTGCAAAAAAAATCTTAAAAAATCGCATTTTTTAGCAAAAAAAATTGTAAATATGAAAACCTTAAAAAACTGTTTAAAAAGTGAAAAAAAATATATGATTGAATAAAGAATTCTATTTGCTTCAAAAAGACCTCACTTTCCATTTAAAAAAATTTCCCCCTTGCCCCCTGCCTTCATTGAGCCCCCTAAACATAATAATATATACCTACCTCAAAATTATTTGAGTTATGTTATTTATGTGTTCCAAATTTCTTTAATTAATATCTTTCAAGATTAGCTAAAAATTAATAAATTAAATAAAAAAACAAATAAAACTAAAATACCTGGACGTGTGGTTTTGTAGAAAGGGCGTATATGCAGGCTTCTGTAACGTCACTGGGATCCAAAATTTTTATATCCTTCATTTTATCAATTAACTCCTTACTATATGTAAAATCTCCTGCGGTTGCTATTTCTGTTTGGACTGCACCAGGACTTACGCTCTAAAAAATATATAAATGCTGGCAAGAACTAAGACTAAGTGTAATAAAAAATTAAAAAAAAAAACAATTTTTATCTTAGGATTGGCCATTGTGCTTTCAGAGACCAACTTTTTTCTCTCTCTCTGTTTATTTGGTCTTTTTCTTCCGAATAATTAACCAGGGTTTCTTTATATAATCATGAGGTTTCCAGTGCGCAAGTACTAATCGGATATGTATCCTGACTTGCGCACTATCACTGATAAATTACTACTGTAGTAATTTCCACGCTAATATAAAAAGTTATCATTAAAAACACAAAAAAAATATCTTCAAACGTCCATTATTATTAACTTAAAATTCAACAGTTCACACGATTAATAACCACAAATATATGGTTCACTTTAACTTGTACATACTACATTAATATAAAAATACTCTAGGCACATCATAGAAGATGGTAAAACAAAAATACACAAGGCACATCATAAAAGATGGCAAATTCGCTGTACTGGAATGTGCCAAGAAAGATACACCCGTCCCATTCAAAGGCCACGCTGTAACTGAGAGACCAACTTATCTCTTTGGCTTAAAGCACCATGCTTTATTTACCATAAAAATCCCTATAAAGTTACCAGATCGCACCACCTAGTGTCAAAAATTTGAACCCCCTAAAGTAAAGAATGCGTTTAATGGCTGACAACGTAGTGTCACTACTTATTTGTATTGGAATTCTGTTCCCCCCCTCCTCTAGTTCATTGTTCATTTTACGTACCGTTACTTTAATTTTTAAGTTATTGGCTTTTATCTCTACCCTTAAAGATTCTGTCAGGGCCGTAACGGCGAATTTGGAGGCCGGGTATACATTTATATTCGGAAAATAAATGACCCTGTGTCCTGCTACACTGTTGATGTGGATGATATGTCCATCTATTTTGTTTTTTCGCATTATTAGGATTGCCTCACGGGTCGCAATATTCAAACCTAAAAAATAAACAAGCCGTGAAGATATGTATTGGAGCTCTCTACAACCAGAATTATGAAACAAAAGACGTCTACCCTATCTCTATCTCATTGGTGCTACACTTTCCAGCCAACCAAATAAATACTGTATTTGTTTTTCATACAACAAATACAGTATTTATTTGGTTTGGCCGGAAAGTGTAGCAGTGAGCGGCACGAACGAACATAGCTAATGTGAATCTGTAGAATAAGATAATTCTACTAAAATTTAGATGGCGCCAGTAATTTCTTTAATAAAAATAATATAGTTACACTTTTCGCCCGGCCAAGTAAATATTGTATTTGTTCAACAAAGAACAAATACAGAATTTGTTTGGTTGGGTGGAAGTGGGAGTGTATGTATGTCTTCTATCTTTTTTGGGTAGAACTTTTGTCCCTGTCTAAAAAGTCCAAACGGGAGAAATCTCCATTCTACACATTTCATTATATGCTATTCACAGTAAATGGTATTTTGCATTTTTCCAAATATCAAAAATGTTTTCAACAATTTTTTTAATTCCTTTTTACAAAAAAACAAAAAAAAAATATTTTTTTTAAATCATAGTTTTTTTCAATTTTTTAAAAAGGTTAAAAGGTTAACCCCCTATAACTTTTTTTGTTTAAGGGGAATTACTTTCAAAAACAGGGGATCTCTCCCTCATAGAACTTGAATTTTTCTGAAAATTTCGAGTCAATCGGATTATTAATTATTAATAATTATACCTAAAATTAAGTATAATTATGTATGATAATACACAATTTTGCATAATTGTGCATATTCATGCAAAAACTTCTTTTCCCCGGGTACCCGGGTAACGTGTTTACAAAAATGTGGCATCCAACGAACTAATAACTCTTCGCTCTAGAATAGGCATTTCATTCGTTAAAACTGACAAAAACGTAGCCAACATAAACATTCGTCTGTCTTACTCGCACATCTTTGTTCTAACAGAGACAACAATACCAGTTACTGGTTATTATTCAGGCCTGAATATACCTTATATTTGTTTACAAACAAACCGAGATGTTGGCGATACTTTATTTTAACGGTATGCGTATTCTAGAAAGAAGAGTTATTAGTTCGTTGGTGGCATCAGACGGACAGACGCACATTTTCAAAGTTTCTTATTTTTTTTATGAAACATTTGAATCCAAGAATTTTTTGTCTAGCACGTTTTTTGGCAATTTTGGGAAATTCGAAACTATCCATATTATTCTAGCGCATGCGCTGTGAAAAGTATAATAATGGCGATTTCTCCCGTTAGATTAGACAGGGAAAACAGTTCTACCCAAAAAGGATAGAAGACATACATACACTCCCACTTCCACCCAACCAAACAAATTCTGTATTTGTTCTTTGTTGAACAAATACAATATTTACTTGGCCGGGCGAAAAGTGTAACAATTTAATTTTTATTAAAGAAATTACTGGCCCCATCTTAATTTTAGTAGAATTATCTTATTCTACAGATTCACATTAGCTATGTTCGTTCGTACCGCTCAGTGCTACACTTTCCGGCCAACCAAATAAATACTGTATTTGTTGTATGAAAAACAAATACAGTATTTATTTGGCTGGCTGGAAAGTGTAGCACGAATGAGATAGAAATAGGGTAGACGTCTTTTGTTTCATAATTCTAGTTGAATTAAAATTTAAAAAGTTCAGAAACAAGCTTACACACTGTTCCCAAAAAAAAAGATAAATAAAAGTGACTATAGTCACTTAAATAATAATTTAAATCCACTGACAATGTACAAAACCCTATAAACTTCAGTGTCATTAAAGCAGCTTTAATTTTAAAATTTTGGTTCAATGCTGTAGTACTTTTTTTTTTAATTTTAATACTCAGGTAGGTATTTATTACTAGAACTTCGCACTTGAAAGTGTTTTTAGCGTTTTTTATGCATTACAATTTGTGACCTTTATAAAACATGAAGGTTTAATAGTTATGTTATTATGCATATAAGTAGTACCTATAGATTTAATGTAGATTGCTTTATTTATATACAGTGCGTGCATTAAGTCTGGAATCACCCGAATAACTTTTAAGTTACAAGTAAAATACACAAATCCTCAGACAGGTCGATTTATATTTTTAATTCTGCACATTTTGGTCTAAAAAAAGTTATCAAAATTGGCACCCCTTGCACCCTCACCCCCCAACTTTTTTTTTCAAATAGCAACCTACCCCTTGTGATACATCATTGGAAAGGTAATTTAATAAGCTTTCCAACAGTGTATGATAAAGCCTAATTTGTTAAAGGGTCTATGAAAAAACGCATGTTTTATTTAAACATTGTTTGTGTGAAATATTACGCATAATATGGTAATTGTTGCCCTATTTCCTGCTTGGCACCTTCCTGAGAATCTAAATAAGGTTGTTTTAAACTTATTGTAATATTTTATACCCTGTTGAAAAATGCAATTTTTTTCTTTTTATTGACCAATTTTATGTTTACTATTTAATCGATTTTAATCCCGTTTTTTTACTGTCCACTGTCAAAGAGCTGAAGGACATCAATTTGAACATTTATAGTGAACTAAAGTTATACTTTACATGTCTTAATAATAAACTAAATTGTGCATTTTATCATTAGCCCTTTACCAAATTAGGCTTTATTATACACCGTTGGAAAGCTTATTAAATTACCTTTCCAACGAAGTGTCACAAGAGGTAGGTTGCTATTTGAAAAAAAAAAGTTGGGGGGTGAGGGTGCAAGGGGGTGCAAATTTTAATAACTTTTATTACACCATAATTTGCAAAATAAAAAATAAAAATCGACCTATCCGAGGGTTTTTGTGTTTTACTTGTAACTAAAAAGTTAATCGGGTGATTCCAGACTTAATGCACGCACTGTACATATTATTGCGTTTACCAAAATAATTCAATTAGACAGTTTTCTACTAGTTTCTTTTAGCCATAGAAAATCTCTTTTTTTACGACTGCTAATACACATACTTTTCTAACACATAATTAATCCATTCTAGCTCTAGATACGGTATGAATATTCCGTATCAAGTGTTAGAATGAGCACATGTAGTGCCATCTCTTGTTTATAAAAGTAAAGAGAACTGTAGCAAAATTAGCAAAAATATATATTTTACCATGAAACATTGAATAATTTAATGCAATTTAAAGTTTTGCGTTAAAATTACATAAAGTTTATTAGTTTTTCCTAATATTTGACCAGTTTTTATCAACTTAGTTCAAAAAATTAAAACTGTTCTATCTTTTGTTAAATATTTAAACCTGATATCTGTCACAACAATCTGACATAACCTTTAATTTTTGCATTATAATTTGTAAATATGTGCTAAAATTAAATAAAAATCTTTTTTAAGTACTGATTTGATAAAATTATTAAATAACATTAATTGCTTTATTTAAAAATATGTGTTTTGTTGCATTTACGATGTCGAGTCACAAAAAACGTTGTTTGGACTTTATTCGTTGTCAAGGTAAAGCCTTGACAACGTTAGATAATATGTAAGATAGCACTTATTTAGGTAATAGAAAAAAATAATTTATACTTAGGTATGGGTAAGGGCATATCCACAGTCTCGCATTCTTATGTATTCCTTTCTTATGAAAGCTTCTGAATAGGCCTTAAGTAAAATACGTACCCATAACGTTGACTTCAAAAACCCGTCTCCATTTTTCAGCATCTCCGTCAATCAAAGAAGTATTTTGTAAAACTCCCGCATTGTTGATCAAAATGTGCACATTTCCCACGTTTTCCGTGGTCCATTTAAACGCATTTTTTATATCGGATTCTTTGGTCATGTCACATTTTACTGCATACAATTTTCCAGATTCTTTTTCCAGAGTTTTGGATAGTTCTTCGATGCGTTCGACTCTTCTGGCTAGACCAACGACCTGTCAAAAAGAAGAATCATCCATATTATTAAAGGACTCCGCACATTAACTAAGGAAAATATCTTTCCGCGGATTTGGCTGAAATTTTAATATGTTTTATAGTCTATTTCATCAAGCAAGATAGTACGTTAAAAATCGCACAGTGAATATTTTCAAAACAGATTCGAATATTGGATGTGCGAATATACTGCGTAGTTTATTTTATAAAACGTAACTATATTCTATACACAAACATACTATTCGAACTTGTTGTAAAAATATTTACTGTGCGATTTTTAATTTACTCTCTTGCTTGATGAAACAGACCATAGTACATACCCTTTACTTTTGTTCGGTTCTGCATATTTTGTTTGACTCAAAGACCATTTTGGTGCAATAACCGCTTAGAAAAAGGCCTGTTTTCTCCTCATTTTATAATTTTATGGATTGTTTTTCGAAAACGACTAACATTATAGCAAAAATTCTTACTGCAAGTTATTTTATATCAAAGTGTAACAAGTTTCAATGTGTTTAAATTATGTTTAAAAAAGTTGTCATACTTTTTATTATTTAAATTAAAATATACCATTAGATCATATATACATAGATATGGCATTAATGTTGATTTGTTTTATGTAGAACATATACAAATCCAATTGTAAACAAACCACTATAGCGGTGAGGTTGCGAGGAGGTGAAGTATAACATATTTGTTAACAAACCACTATAGCGGTGGGTGGTGACCAGAAGCGGGAATGACTCAAGGCGCATCTAAAGTTTATTTTTTTAAGGTATAGTTATTTTAAACCTTCCCTCTTGTAAACAATCTCGAAATTACCATAGCAACGTAAGATACGCATGCGTCGTAAGCAAAATGATTAGGCCCAATTTACACAACCGTAAAACGTTGACGTGCCATTAACGAGAACAAAGCAATGATTTATTCCTCTAAATTATTGGAATAAAAACGATTTTATAAGCAAATTTTGTTTCTACAGGAATACAAAAGTGTTTTTAGCAACACTTTTATCAATTTTCTTTTTTTACATCAAAACATCATAAAAACAAAGTAAGTAAACAAAAATTATAAATTTTGGTTATGTTGACATTCAAAACAAGCCACATGCTTCAGTGTAAATCGGACTTTGTGGAGTATTTAGCGACAAATTTAAAATAACTATACCTTAAAAAAATAAAATTTAGTAGGGGATATATGATCTAATAATAGACCTAATGTAAAATCATGAAGTAAAATCTCTAACTTATCAGAGACTACATATTATCTCTGAACTTATTAAATAAAGAGAAAAAGGGAGTGTCTCGAGTATCAATGACCCCCGTTTTGCCCTACTACTGAGTACATACCTTGAGCCCCAGTTGCACCAACTTTTTGGCAACATCAGCACCAATTCCCGAACTCGCACCGGTAACGATAGCAACTTGACCAACCCAACGCTCCATTGCTTGAGAGTAATACAAACAACTGAACAGCGGTGGCCATGAAATTCACCTTAAATAGAATGTGATATCTGTATTCAAGGCTTGTTATGCTGATAATTTCTAATCGGGAATTCATCGTTCTATAGAAATTAAAAAGTCCAAACGATTTCAAATTATTAAATTAAAACAAGCCGTGATGATATGTAATGCTACGCATAAAATTTGATTTGTTTTTTAATTCTTTTCGCGAAAAACGAAAAAACAAATCTAATATTTTTAAATGATAGTTTTTTCATTTTAGAAAAAAGTTTAACCCCAATAACTTTTTTTGTTTTTGTAGGGATTATTTTCAAAAAAAATAGGGATCTCTCTCTTATTTTTTCAGTTAACACAAAAAAGACTAAAAAGACTGCTAATCCCGACCCCACCTATTACAATTTTTTGTAGAACTTTTGTAGATGTTCAAATAATACATATTTAAATAAAATATCAGTATATATTATTAAAAACATAACAATGATATTTGTATATGAAGTAGTATTATCTGTGTATTTATTTTTATTATATTAAAACGTATATCTCATGTTACCCTCCACTGGCATAGTCCAGCAAAGAAAATATATAGGGGAAGTCGGGGTTAACTGGGCAGCTGTTTTTCATATCGAGTTTTTGAAAAACCTGTAAACAATTTTCAAATATTTTCTATAGCTAAAAGGAGATTATTACTATAGTTAGGACATATTAATACTTCAGACAAATATTATTTATATCAAAAAAGTTATTAACGATAAAGCAGTTAACCCCGCTGGACCAGTTAACCCCATAGGTCAGGGTTAACTGGACCACTACTCAGGGTTAATTGGTGCACTAACAAAAATATATTGTATTGTAATAATTGTGAATAAAAACGATTTAAAATCAAATGAAATTTAATTCTAACATAAAAATAGACAACATAATATGTTAAATATTAGATATATCTCAGGATTAATTGGTCCGGGGTTAACCGGACATGGCCCAATTAACCCCGAACTAATTAATATTGACATAAGTGATTTTGACCATGTCCAGTTAACCCCGAATCAGTTAACCCTAAGTGACACCACTGAATGAAATCATAAAATTTTAATACTTAATAATATATTAGAAGGCGGCAATTATGCAGAATAATTAACAAAATATTCAGTATATTAGGTAAAATATTAGTCTAGATCCTCCTTTTAATAATAAAGTATTAATTAAAAAATAAAAGTTAAGGTAAATACCTAATTTTCATCGAAAAAAATGAACTTGCACTAATAATACTAATAAACAAACATGATAAAATCCAGGTGGACCAGTTAACCCTGTAGCCCAGTTAACCCTGACTTCCCCTATATATATATATATAGTCCAGTGCAGTTTTTCTCGTTCTTCATAGACAATGGCTACGTTCAATGGAAACATCAAAACTCATCGAAAGCTATCAAATCACTACTGAACGCTATGATCAGTTTCGATTGACAGATGTCGCTGCAATCATTCCTCATCAACGTTTTGAGATTATAAGTTTTGATTGATTTTATAAAAGCGCGGGATTGTACCTTTTGTGGGTATTTATAACCTCAAATGGTAATTGTGACAAGTGACAGCAGTTTGCTAGCAAAACTTATCATTTGATGACTTTTGATATTAAGTAGTATTATCTGAGTATTTATTTTTATTATATTAAAACCCATATCTCATGTGACCCTCCACTGGCATAGTCCAGGAGAAATTAATCAGTTTTAATTTTTAATAAAAAATAATCATAGCGTTCAGTAACGCTTTTGACGACTTTTCATGAGCTCTCTCATTGAACGCACCTATTAGCGGATAAATTATATCAAATCCCAGCCCACTACACATTTAGACTCTTCGCTTATAAAATAGGAAGAGGCTGACTTTTTTTATAACATTTCTTCTTCACAAAACGCTATTTTTTCGGAAAACAAAAAAAAAGTCTATCTCAAAGCTATGTCGAGTTATCGTGAACGACAGACGTTAGGAAATGTAAAAAAGGTAATATTTTTTTTAGGGACTTTAACGACTGACAGATATTTTTTCACGGAAACCGTCTTTTTACTTTTATTTGCAATTATTATTGAAATTTAGTGCCTTCGCCATTAAATTTTGATAAAAATAATGTTTTTAGGATGGGGCAGGGTGGAGTTAATACGCACTGATGCAACATGCTTAAAAGTAATCCACATCAAGGATCGTCGGTCCTATTAAAAAAAGAAGAAGAAGAAGAAGAGCTGTTTAATATTTGACAGATGCGAAAGTAATATACCGAAATGTGCTTTAGAGCTATTTTGTCATCCAGTATACCAGATAAAGTGAAGCAAGACCTTAATTTACGCATTTTACTGCTGTAATTGCTTACTTTAAAATGATAGTATCTTTCTGCTAGGTTATGATACAGTTACCATAGGGCAAAGAGGTTATGTTGTGCAGTTTTTTGTGACAGTGACATAAACAATTTATGTTAATTTAATTAATTAAATTGTAATTAATTAATTATTTAATTAAATTAATTTTAATAGTTAAGATAAAAAACATGATGAACCCTTGCGTTCTTCCTGAACATCCAGAGGACAATGTCGGTGACGGAAGGTGGATGAGTATGGTAAATAAATAAATAAATAAATAAATTCATTAATTAATTTTAATTAATAAATCAATCACATAGGGGAGAATGGGGACTTCTTATTCAATGTCGCACCCAGTATTTTTCTTGTATGAAGACGAATCTTAAAAATAGGGTTTTTTAACGGTAATTACCACGAAAAGAGCAGCTCGGCTCAGCTGCTGTTGCAGCTCGTTAAGATGGCAGGTTAAGTTACACCAAAAACAAACAAAAGTCCAAAATTTCACCGTTTGATAAAAATTCGTTCAAAACGGCGGTCGGAGCCTTGTACAAACTTCATTCAAACATTGTAAATACGTTTGATCCTAGTTTAAATAAAGTTTATACAAACATTGTTATAGACATAATTGTAATTTGATCGCCTATTCTGGTACAGACTTTGCAGTACAACGAAGTTCGTTCGTTCGTTCGTTGAACGAAATAATAACTCTTCTCTCTAGAATACGCATACCGTTAATATAAAGTATCGCCAACATCTCGGTTTGTTTGTAAACAAATAGTAGGTATATTCAGGCCTGAGCAATAACAGTTACCAGTAACTGTTATTGTTGTCTCTGTTAGAACAAAGCTGTGCGAGTAAGACAGACAAATGTATATGTTGGCTACGTTTTTGTCAGTTTTTACAAATGAAATGCCTATTCTAGAGAGAAGAGTTATTAGTCCGTTGGTGCCGTACAGCCCGAAATTAAAATACGCGGCTACCTATCGCAGACGCGCCCATCGCAGGGTTAATTCGTTGTTTAACCATCTTTTATTAGTACTTCCTCAGTAAAGTGTACTATATTCCCTGCGCTTAAAACAATAATAAAAACAATCTGTGCAGTAATGAAATAATTTGTATCTACACTGAAAAAAAGCATGTATAAATGTTTTTCTACGACTGTTTTAGAATGTTAGTTAAATCGCACAAAAAAACTTACGATATATTGCACATTCCTTAAGCGTATGACGGTATGACACCTCTTACAGTATATAGCTGATTCCGTAAGCGGATGACGTATATGACACATACCAAGGGTTTTATTTTTAGCTAAATCAACGAAATAATACACAATTTACTATAAAATAATAAATTATTATATACAAATTATTGTTTTTTATTACAGTTGTTGGTTACTATAATAATTTATAATATATAATTTATAAATATGAAGGTATAAAACTTGCGTCGTAGAAAAAGTATAGTCTACTACACGTTTAGAATGGCTATTCATTACTCGTGGACCGTCCCCTTCGTCGCTGTCGTGGCTCGGTTTCGGAATATGCGTCATTCTACAGTTGTTACAGAATCTATTTTTTTTCAATTTCTAGTTGAAGTACAGCGTTGCCGAACTTACTATAAATTTTACTTTTGAGGGATGATATTGATGATGTCTATTACAAATAATATAAAATTATATTGTTATTATTTAAATATATATTTATAATAGAAAAATATTTCATTGACATTATATTTACGTACGATAACGCTAAAATGAAAGGTCTTGTAAATAAACCAAAATGAGATTAAGTCATTGGTTTGAGATAAAGGCGGATCCTATTTGAATACGATTTAAAAACAAGGACTTCGTCCCTAATAAAAACAGTAATTGTTATTGTTGTCTATACACGGAAAGAAATTAGTGGGCTCTGCGCTATACATTATAAGATATTTGGTAACAGTGGCAAATTATAGTGATTTAAGCTATAGATTATAAGGGGCACAATAACTAATAATGTTAAAAATAAATTGGAAACGATTATATATATTACAGACACGATTATATTTATTACAGGCACTATTATAAATTTACAGAAATTTTATTATATTATAAAAATTATTAGCACGGACAATAATTAAATCTATTTAAGCTATAAATGCCATACTATTTGTTATATTTTATTATTCACTAAACAATTAAAGTATTTCATATAAATTTTTACACTGACTGCCATAATTGTAAGAGAAAGCCTTGTATTTATATAATAAGCGATTATAATTTGCTTGGTATGTGTGTTATAGCGCTCCTAGCTATAATTTTTTTTTCCGTGTATTTGCAGATAGGGGGGTTGTAATCAGTTATAATTGGTGGGTGGATAAGTTCAAGTCGGATGCGCATTGGCTTATCGTAGATTTACCCCTGGTTAACCCTTTCTACTTTAATCCCTTCCTATCGCGTTACAGGTAATAACATATAAAGATATTTCTTAATACAATTTTAGGTAAACACATTTTGCTGCAAAACATTTTTTGCTCAATTAAGTAAAATGATAAAAAATATTCATATTTATAGTGCTATGTAAATATAGAATAAAAAAGTTTGAAAAATATTTCTCATCCGGGCCTATTTTGGAGCAATTTTTTTCCTTATGGATGGCCCCCTCCCTTAAAATGAAATAAATCCGCCCCTGCCATTTAAGGCCCTATTAAATTTTCGAAAAATAAGGTTTTCAAGGCAAAAAGAGTTGTAGAAAAAACACGTATTAAAGTAAAACAACATTTTAAAAATCTAAAATTGAAATATAGGTGTATTTAATTATAAAACATCGGGCTTTGTGACTGACCCGGAAAACACCCTGCCTTTACTCAAACAAACGAAAATGTTGGTTTAATTATAAAGTTATTAAAAAAATATTTATATTTTACATAAACTACATAAGACAAGCTTTTAAAAGATGTATCAAATTTAAAACTTGAACTAGATTTTAACAGTAGGTACTTAAAACTATTTTTTTCGGAAAACATATAATAGTCAAACCATACCGCATTAGTAGATTCGGCAGGTTCTGATTAATTTTAGAATTAAAAAAAAAAAAAAATAGGACGAAATTTAAGGGCGATAGCCCACTTTGCAGAGGATGTAACCTAGATGACGAAACAATGGAAAACGTGCTCTGTCACTGTCCAGCGTTAGCTTTAAAACGAGGGTCCATGCTAGAAGTTTACTGGCTCGATATGGCCGGTATAAGCAACATCACCCCTAATTCCTTACTGAGATACCTTCAAAGGGTTGGATGGTTATGGGGATTAGATGTTGCTACCAAAGGGAGATAGTACAATGGGCCCAACAAGGCGGCCTAAGTGCATGTGCTGTGCATTAATATCTCAGCACCCTTCACCCCAATTGTCCAGTATCCAGGGGCCCTGGGCCTTATTAAGATACCGGGGCTTATTTGGGAAACATACCCTAGTTAATGTTGCCAATATATTTCTTAACAGAATTAGGAAAAATAGAGGAAATAGCACTGTTGATTTAATTAAACTTAACTTAAAGTAAATTAAAATTAATTAATTTAGAACTTTAAATTGCTTTTTTCCTCAAGTTAATAATACTATTGCAATTTTTAAAATTAACTAATCATATAGGTACCTTTTACACTCTTCACACGTGACAGACAGACGGACATTAAAGAAAAGTTGCTTATTTTTTAATGAAAAAAATTTATATCCAAGAATGTTTAGTGTTCAAAACATTTTGTCAGCACCATTATTTCTTTTCAGCATAACCACTACGTGGAGCAAGCAAAATCAAGTGAGCCGGAAGTCGTTTTCATAGGCGACTCGATAGTACAGCAGCTGCAATTCACTCCTTTGTGGGCAGAAAAATTTAGTGCCTTACATTGTGTTAATTTTGGAATTGGTGGAGACAGGTAAATAAAAAAAATTGTACATTTTTTTTTAAAAGAACAGTTTTTACCCTATTTGACCCCCTTGCCCGGCTCTGATTTTTGATAAAAACAATCCCATTTTACTAGAATGGCGCGCAGATAGTGACAACTATCCCCGCTTTCCCCTAGTGTAGTTTTTATTTTTTTAGGGTCGAAAATGTATTATGGAGAATTCAAAATGGAGAATTCAATTTTAATACAAAAATTAAAGCTGTAGTTTTATTTGTAGGGACAAATAATACCGATTGCACTCCTCACGAAATATTTGAGGGGATTTTAGAAATTATTAAAGAAATTAAACATCAATTAGGGAATATATCGATAGTGGTTCCCGTAAGTATCTTAAATGTTTTTATCCAATACATACAGATAATAAGACAATTACCAGCTTTATTTTAAATAGATGAACTCAATAATAACCCCCGCGTGGCTTTTACTTTATTGAGTGGATGATTATTTATTTTACCCCCTCAACTGTCCCTTGTCAAATTATTTTCTTGTAAATATCATTAAAATTTTTAATAAAAATATGAATTCCTAAGCTATTTATTGGATAAAACCTTCTATGGCACTTATGGGTAAACAGATATTGCCCTCTCGAAAATTAACCTGCTTGGCTGACGCCTTGCAAGTTAATTTTCTCATGGGCAATATCTTACTTTACCCACTAGTACCATAAATAACTATTTTTTAGGGCCACTTGCACCACAGATGGTTTGGAATGCAGTATTTGTAACTTAAACTCAGTTTAGTTGAGATAATTCCAGTTTAAGAGTTGGTGCAAGTGGTCCTTAACCGACTACAGCAACGCGAAAGCAGGTTATGTTTTTTTTCTATTTTGCAACTCTTATAAGCTCATAATCACCAGAATTTTGCGTGTTCTTATAGGCCCATAAGAGGTCTCTACTTTTTTTTCTTTTGGGTTGGCAACAGACAAAAGTCTATCTCTTGACGTTTGGCGTGCAATTGTGAACGTCGGTTTAAAGTTTAATTTTCTACAAAATTTTGTGTTTAGGTTATGTTTTACCTTGTTAAAATTGTGGCTTGGTTACTTGCAGTGGAAAAGAGAAGAAATGACTATAAAATATATCAAAATAATATTCGTTCTTAGAATTTTAAACATGGTGTAAACTGTAATGCCAATCCAAAACAAAAATCCCTAAATCAGTCATCAATTTAAATGTAAGTTTTTTTAAATTTTAGAGCAAAATAGAAAAAATTGTATAATACACTCGTTTCATAACAAGTTTTTAGAGCACTAGTACTTTAGAAAACTTACCGCAAGCGGCTCGTTTTCTAAACTTGTACTCGTGCGCTAAAAACGTATGTTATGAAACTAGTACTTTAATATACTATAACGTACAAAAGTAAAATAGTCGTTCATTGATTGATTTATATTGAAACGTTTGACATTTGAAATGTAACCTCAAATTTAAAAAAAAAATAGTGTTTAAAAAACAAATGTTTTAGACCTTACTACCAAGAGGCCAGTACCCTAACCCATACCGAGAACGGAACGACCATGTAAACACTTTTCTCCTGGACAAATTTTCCAACGAAGCCAACGTCGATGAAAACACTGAAAACGTCCACGTAGTACCAATCCACGAAAACATAGTTGGCAACGACCAAACCATATCTCACCACCTCATGCACGATTATCTACATCTCACCAATATTGGATATTTAAAAATTTTCACTAGTGTGTACGAAAAGTTGTGCGAGATTTTAAATGTTAAAAAAATTTAAAAAATTAAATTATAAGGAAATGAATTTTTAAACTTTATTCAATGGCGATTTCTCCCGTTAGATTAGACAGGGACAAAAGTTCTACCCAAAAAGGATAGAAGACATACATATACTCCCACTTCCACCCAACCAAACAAATTCTGTATTTGTTCTTTGTTGAACAAATACAATATTTACTTGGCCGGGCGAAAAGTGTAACTATATTATTTTTATTAAAGAAATTACTGGCGCCATCTAAATTTTAGTAGAATTATCTTATTCTACAGATTCACATTAGCTATGTTCGTTCGTGCCGCTCACTGCTACACTTTCCGGCCAACCAAATAAATACTGTATTTGTTGTATGAAAAACAAATACAGTATTTATTTGGTTGGCTGGAAAGTGTAGCACAAATGAGATAGAGATAGGGTAAACGTCTTTTGTTTCATAATTCTAGTTGTAGAGAGCTCCGTTCGTATTTTCTGGACACATGTTCCTAACATGGCTCCATCTATATTGGAATAGAATATATTTTCATTTCAGAAAAATCAATATTACCTATAGGTACATATCTAAACACAGAAAACTTGAAAAACAATTTTCTTGACGGGTATTGTTTTCTAGAAAATTTACTTGTTTATTTTTCTGTGACAAAATATAACCTAAAATATAACGGTAGGATAGAGAATAGAAATTTTTAGGCAAAAAATTTTTAGGCAAAATACAACAAAGAACTTTTACCTCAAGAAGGAACATGATGAAATCTACCGTATGCTTTGTTTGAAGCGTGGACCAACTACGGTGAGGGGCTGGTGGAGAGTGACTATTGTTTACACTTAGTACGCGTAAAGAGAGAGAAATAATGAGTAAACTCACAGTCTAATGTCGTAAAATGACTGACAGGGCTACAGTGTTGCCGATTGGAAACATATACTTTGGATATTTTATTGTAAATTTTAAGAAACATTAGTTCTGTATGAGTTTTGTATGAACTAGTAGTTTAATTTTAATAGATTTAAATATACTATATTATTAAACATAGTTATAGTATACACAATAAAGTTATTTACAGTTTTAATTTAAGTATAATGATTTGAATTCATGATAAGGTGGAAACTACGCAACATCGCTACTAGGTAGCCTGAAAGACGACTAGCGACATCTATATTTTACAGCACAAAGCTGTATCGCGTTTCTGTTAGTAAATAAACAAACAAAAAGATGACACCTTCATAAACATTGGTCTGAAATTACTTCTTGAGGTAAAAGTTCTTTGGTTTAGCGCTGGTACAATATCTTATAGCAATTCATCCTGGAATGCGTATTAACATAACTACACCCTGCCCCATCCAAGGGTCATTTTTTTATTATAATTAAAATTTAGTGCCCTCGTCATTACATTTTGATACAAAAATATTTTTAAGATGGGGCAGGGTGGAGTATGTTAATACGCACTCAAGGCCAAATTGCCATAGAGATATTGCACCAACCCTACTAACTAAAATTTTTAGTTGTTAGATTTAGTGACATTTAAAGTTTAATGATAGCAGCAAAACTTGTCAAAAACCTTGTGTAGGTACACGGAAAGAAATTAGTGGGCTCTGCGCTATACATTATAAGATATTTGGTAACAGTGGCAAATTATAGTGATTTAAGCTATAGATTATAAGGGACACAATAACTAATAATGTTAAAAATAAATTGGAAACAATTATATATATTACAGACACGATTATATTTATTACAGGCACTATTATAAATTTACAGAAATTTTATTATATTATAAAAATTATTAGCACGGACAATATTTAAATCTATTTAAGCTATAAATGCCATACTATTTGTTATATTTTATTATTCACTAAACAATTAAAGTATTTCATATAAATTTTTACACTGACTGCCATAATTGTAAGAGAAAGCCTTGTATTTATATAATAAGCGATTATAATTTGCTTGGTATGTGTGTTATAGCGCTCCTAGCTATAATTTTTTTTTCCGTGTACGCTTAAAATTAATACTTAAGGCCAGCAGCCAGAAAAATAGTCTATACAGGGTACTCCATTTACCATGACGATCCTCAATATTTTAATGAGTACTGTGGTCTATTTTTCAAGCAAGTAAATTAAAAATCGCACAGTAAATATTTTTACAACAGGTTTGAATAGTATATGTTTGTGTATAGAATATAGTTATGTTTTATAAAATAAACTACACAGTATATTCGCACATCCAATATTCGAATCTGATTTGAAAATATTCACTGTGCGATTTTTAATTTACTATCTTGCTTGAAAAAACAGACCATAGATATACAAAAAAAATCTTTCAAACAAAAGTTATAAGAGCTTAAAGGGAGCAGCAAATAGTGTATATTTGATATGTTTATGGGACAAAATGAAGGCAAGTGGAACATTTTTTTTAATGAAAAGAGGGGTTATATGATACATCATATTAAAGCTTAGGTATAGTTCTCCACATGAAAGAAAGTTTCCGACGAAAGGGGGAGGAATCATTCGCGCTCTCTTCTTTCCGCCAAGAGCGTTATAAGGCGTGCGTGCCCTCATCGGGCCTCCCACTTGCACACACATTCCAAACATATTTCCCGTAGCTACAGATCCGTGCGTCAAACTATATCAATACCATTTTTGACACATTAAAATTATAAAATTGTAAAATGCATGATGAATATTTTAATAAGAAACAGAATGAAAATTTTAATTGCAAAGTAGGTAGTTAATATTTATTAGTAGTGGTAGGATCGAAGTATTCACTTACCGGGTGCTCGCAAAAATTGGAATTTAAAAAGACAATTTTTTAAAGTAAATAGAAACTTTTTAAAGTTTAAAAGCTTAAAAGGTATATTTAGGGTGGCCAGAATTTGTCCCCGGAAAACCGGGGACAGGCATAGTAGTTTTTACTGAAAAACGTGTAAATTAAAAAAAAATACTTAAAAATGTCCCATTAAGTTAGGGTGAGCATTAGATCATATATACATAGATGCGCCTTGAGTCCACGTCAAACCGAAATGTTTTAATTGCTATATCCAGGTAGATTTCACCTTCCCGCTTCTGGTCACCACCCCCCGCTATAGTGGTTTGTTTACAATTAGCTTTGTATATGTTTTACATAAAACAAATCAACAATAATGTCATATCTATGTATATAATGTCTAATGGGTGAGCATATGAAAATATTGACATCAGTGAAATATAGTTTCAAGTGTTTACTTAAAAAAAAAATAATTTTAGTTTTCGCGAGCCCCCGGTAAATCAATACCTCGATCCATTAGTAATAAATAATAAATTATTTCTAACTTATTGCTAAATGTGAAAGATATATCAAAAGGTATTGTTCATAATAAATGATTTTTTAGTAAAATAGATTGTAAAAAATACATATATACTTGTTATTTATGTAATAAAAAGTCCAAATGAAGAATATTCTTCATTGATTTTGCAAAAAAAAATGTACGTATGTTATGGTCTGTTTCTTCAAGCAAGATAGTAAATTAAAAATCGCACAGTGAATATTTTCAAAACAGATTCGAATATTGGATGTGCGAATATACTGCGTAGTTTATTTTATAAAACATAACTATATTCTATACACAAACATATACTATTCAAACCTGTTGTCAAAATATTCACTGTGCGATTTTTAATTTACTATCTTGCTTGAAAAAACAGACCATAGTAATAATTACAAATAAAATATTTATTTATATTATATTTTAATAAAATCTTTTAGATTATTGTACTAAAAAATCAAAATAGTTTTTTTAAAAGCGACGTTCACAGGCCCGCATATTCGATAACGATATGTGTATGGTTATGCTTGCCTGTGGAAGACCTCTAAGGATTTTGCAGCTTTCTCCTGTTATTTTTTTGTCCATACGCAACTAGATAGAGGCAACTTTCGATGAGTTTTGCTTCAGTAGATCTTGTTGAACGAATATAATCTATTTTTTTTACAGTATAACAAATATGGCGAACAAATGTATAGTGGCTACTCCAAGAACAGGACTTAAAGCAAAGATTGTAAGTTAAAGTTGTAAATTAATAAATAAAACATTAAATTTAAAAACAATACAGTGTGTCCTGTAAAACACTCGGCTGTGATGAATCGTCCCCCTTGCGCCCTAAGACCTACCACGCAGACCAGTTTGGCCCAGCGCATGGCGAAACATTTTTATCAGCAGATTCAGTTTTCTAACCCCAATTTTTTTTATATTTTTGATTTTTTATTTTTTGTATTTTTGCCCATGTTCCCCGGGCGAGAACCTTTGGTATCTTACCTGTATCAATTTTTTTTGCTCCAAATTATTTATTTATTTTTTTTGAAAGCTAAATAGGGTGGAGTATGTTTTTTATTTTACTATTAATAAAAATATATTGTTTTAGCATGAAGAGTATGTCAAAAAGGTGAAAAAAAGTGATGCAGACGTAGTTTTTCTTGGAGATTCAATAATAGAATATATGCAACGATCAGGTCTTTGGTCGGATTTCAAAAAATCATTTAAATGCATAAATTTAGGAATAGGTGGAGATAGGTAAATATAATTACACAGGCCTTTAAAAAAAGTCAATTATAGTTCGTGTAAAGATGCAAGTCCCTTGCAAAACAACTTTACACTAGATATTTGAAGAAAAAAAAATTCTACTACTTAGAAAATCTTTGTTTTAAATTTCAAGTCTCTGGGTCAAACGGTTTTTGAAATACCGTAGTGTAAAGTTGTTCAGTTTTCTTGTACAATTTGTTTATTGATAATCAACAAAAAGGGTCACGTGACCTCCGTAAGTTTTTAATAAATAGGTTAACTTGAACAATATTCTATACACAAACATATACTATTCAAACCTGTTGTAAAAATATTCACTGTGCGATTTTTAATTTACTATCTTGCTTGATGAAACAGACCATAGTTGAAAAAGAAATTTCAAAAAAATTGTTTAAGTAACTTATATATCTTCACGTTTTTTTTTTTAATTTTTAGAGTAGAGCATGTTTTATGGAGAATTCAAAACGGAGAATTGGATTTTGGCCATAAAATCAAAATTGTTGTACTATTAGTGGGTACAAATAATGTGGATTGTACTCCTGAAGATATTTTTAAAGGTATTTTGAACTTAATCGAAGTTATTAAATCAAAGTTGGGTGAAGATGTCATAATAATACTACCTGTAAGTAAAAAAAATAAAAAAATAAAAAAAAATAAAAAAAAAAAATAAAAAATTGTAAAAAAATAAAAAACAATATTTTGTTTGTAATTTTTTTAGACGTTGCTTCCAAAAGGACAATATTCAAACCCATACAGAGCAAAAAACGAAAAAGTCAACAAAATGCTAAAAGAAAAATTTAATGGATCGATTTCAAAATATCCCAAAATACACCTTGTGGAAATCTGGAATCAGATTTTGGAACCAGATGGCAGTATAACTGATCACAATTTATACGATTATCTGCATTTGACAGATATTGGATATACCAAAGCGTTCACAAGTGTTTATGAAAAAATAAACGAATTGTTAACAAAGTCTTAAATAAAATATTACAGAAAAAATATTTGAAATTTATTTAATAAAGAATTCTTAAACGGAAACACTTAAACGTTTATGAACCAAGTGGTAGCAGTTGAGAAAGCAAGCAATGGAGCTCTCTACAACTAGAATTATGAAACAAAAGACGTCTACCCTATCTCTATCTCATTTGTTCTACAGTTTCCAGCCAACCAAATAAATACTGTATTTGTTTTTCATACAACAAATACAGTATTTATTTGGTTGGCCGGAAAGTGTAGCACTGAGCGGCACGAACGAACATTGCTAATGTGAATCTGTAGAATAAGATAATTCTACTAAAATTTAGATGGCGCCAGTAATTTCTTTAATAAAAATAATATATTTACACTTTTCGCCCGGCCAAGTAAATATTGTATTTTTTCAACAAAGAACAAATACAGAATTTGTTTGGTTGGGTGGAAGTGGGAGTGTATGTATATCTTCTATCCTTTTTGGGTAGAACTTTTGTCCCTGTCTAATCTAACGGGAGAAATCTCCATTACCTCGAAAAAAATTACATCGAAAAAACATTAACTCGTAAAGACGTTACCTCGCACGGACATTACCTCGAAAGATATTACCTCGAACGAAAAAGTGTTGTTTTTAATTTTTTTATTCAAAAAACGAATCGACCGTCATTTTTTTGCATTTTCGGCTTGAGAATGTCATGAAACGTCGAGAAAATGTGAAGAAAGTGGGTGTTAAAAAAATGTCTGTGTCTCTGTTTGTCTGTCGGTCTGTATGTAAACCTTGTAACTTTTGAACGGAATGTCCGATTTGAATAATTCTTTCACCAAACGATTCAAGACCTTTTGTATTTGCGTCACAGCAAATATAGGTCCAATTTTTTTTGCATAAATGAAAATAATGTTTAATTCACTACAAAAATAAATGGAATAATTTTTATCGTAGGACAATTAGTTTTTGAGATAAAGGCATTTTAATACATTTTGATATATTTTTACATTTTGAATAGTTATTTTAAATTTGCCCCTAAATACTCGACAAAGTCCGATTTATACTGAATCATGTGGCTTGTTTTGAATGTCAACATAACCAAAAATTATAGTTTTTGTTTACTTACTTTGTTTTTATGATGTTTTGATGTAAAAAAAGAGAATTGATAAAGCTGTTGCTAAAAACACTTTTGTATTCCTGTAGAAGCAAAATTTGCTTTGAAAATCGCTTTTATTCGAATAAGTTAGAGGAATAAACAATTGTTTTGTTCTCGTTAATGGCACGTCAACGTTTTACGGTTGTGTAAATTGGGCCTAGTCATTTCGCTTACGACGCATGCGTATCTTACGTTGCTATGGTAATTTCGAGATTGTTTACAAGCGGGAAGGTTTAAAATAACTATACCTTAAAAAAATAAACTTTAGTTTTAGTACATATTTCAAAATGAAACAGTCAATATATATTAAAAGAAAAAAATAGTGTATTATAAAGATCGTGTGTATTTCTTTTTGGAAATGTATAAAATATGATGAAATTGTAAAGCAAAAACTCATTCCGTGTATGATGGTTTTGTTTTGAATTGATTGGCAGTTTTTTTAATTAATTTTTATACAATTATGTATTTTAGAGGTATTTTTTTATGTGAGGTAATGTCCGTGCGAGGTATTTTCTTGCGAGGTAACTTTCTTTCGAGGTAATTTTCATACGAGGTAATGGGCTTTCGAGGGAAATTTTTTCGAGGTCACGCGTTAGAACGCGTTGCAACGGTGCGAGGTAATTTTTTTCTTGGTAAAAATTTTCGAGGTATTCTTTTTTCATGAAAAAGAATGTCGCTGTTAAAAACTAGCGCGATACGTATCGATAAGCGCAAAGTCCGCAGTATAAACAAGGATGGTATGTTGACATTTTTTAAAATTTTATCTGAAGTAAACAAGCCTCTCTCTTTATGGTCAAGATGGTTAATGCTTAAAACTACTTTAAAAGTGTTCGACAACATTGATGTATCAAAGTAAGTGCCTACATTTGAGAAAAAGACTTTCAACAATAATTTCAAGTTTATAATTATTTTAATATGTGATTTTCATCAATAGTTTTGTGATAAAATTTATCATGATATTTTTATGAATGTGTGTATCATTTAAAAATGTGTCAAAATTATAATGCAAAAATGTAATATAAGGTGGGTGAGCCAATTATTGCTTGACAGTGGAACAGCACGAAACACGAACTGCGTTTCTGTGTACGCCATTACCAACTGGATACAGGCATGTTTTCGATATAACAGATATATCGGCAGTGCTATCTATGACAAAGAGGACAAATTAACAAGTTTAAGAGGGGTGGCGATATTAGGAACATGGCAATAATTCGCTCACCCATTTTACTACTCTTTCCTACGCCCTCCTAAGAAAGCCAACAATTCCGCATAATTGCCCTAGTAGAAATTTAACGTTAGAATAACGTTTTTCTAATGTTAGAAAACTGTATAAAAGTACCTAAATATGTGCAAATGTCCCGCTTTTTAACGTTAGAATCAAACGTTAGTTACAAACGTTAATCTAACGTTAGTTTTTAAGTAAGAAATACGTTCTAAGTACGTTTAATTTCTAACTTTCGGAGGGGGTTGGCCAACTAGGAAATTTCTACCTGCATCATAAAATGTCAGCTGGAGACAAATTTATTCGTATAAATAAATCTTAATATATTTTAGCAATCATAATATTTTTAAACATAATTTCGTTACATTTTTTTATAAAATAGCCATCTTTTTAGGTGGCCCTAAATATTTCTCGTGTAATAACCTGTTATACTTCGATATATACGTTCACCTCTCAGAAAGACTTTATATTTAGTTAGTTAATATTTATTTATATCATACATTCAGAATCTTAAAGTATTTTTTCAATTATAGTACAGCGTTGCCAGACTTACTATAATTTTGATTTTTGTGGGATCTTTTTTAAAAATTTTTATAGAAATAATATATAATTATATGTATAACCTTCCCAGGTAGCAAAATAACATGACATTCACGTGAAAGCCACGTTAATATGTGACATGTGATGTTAAGATTGTAGTCTCATTTAACAAGAATGTAGCATGGTGGGGATGTCCTAAGTCCGCCCCTAATAACATCACACAATGATATCCCGAAAATAACGTGTTTGTGACATCATAAATCCACATTCCTGTTATATCTAATATCTTATGGATGTCGTTACTGGTACTTTAATATTTAAATAATATCCTAGGATATTAGCTTTTTCTAAATAAAACCATTAAAAACGCTATAAGCCTATAAAAAAATCGGATTTAAAATCAATCAGTAATTGAAAGAAATAGATTCTAAATACGAAATTGCAGATTAATCGGAGAATATATTAATTAATCCGTGTCCGTGATCTTGAGAAGCCCGGCAGAGCCCCCTATCCATTGGAAATCGTATAATGTGTATACAATTTCCTTATAATAATCATCATCAATAGTTTGTTTGGGTCTTTAAGAGACAGGCGCAGCCTATGGCTCATTTATCTAAAAAAATACTTGATCTGAATTGAAAGTTGGGGCAGTGAGTCTATGCTCACTGATGCGAGTTGCATCTGTCATAATTTGGGATCCTTATAATAATTTATCAACATCATCTTATATAGATTTTTTTGCTTCTAACGTCGGTGAGAAGGAAAATAACATGACATTCACGTGAAAGACACGTTAATATGTGACATGCGATATATCCACAGCGTTGCTAAATATTTGTTATTAAATAACATGGTTGTCACGTCACACGTATTAAGTTGCAAATGTGATGTTAAATACATGTTATTTTTCAATACTATGTGATGTTATGATTTAGTTTAAAAATAAACCCAAAAGTGATGTTAATTTCTTGTAATATAACATCCCTTGCTACCTGGGTTTGAGACCAAACATAAAAATGTCACTAATCTAATGTTATGTTAAGTTAGATTTATGTACTTTCTACCAGGGCAGTGTAATTATTTAATTATTATGTCTAACAATTTAATTAGAATTGTTAAACATATTTACCTACATTTGGATTTGCAGTATTGTACAACGTGCATACTAAAACATTTGCAAGTTTTTATAAAATATTTTTTAGTAAGAAGACCACGTAACCAGGTAAGGTACTCGTTTAAAAACGTAAAAGTAAAGAATAAAAAAAAATGGCAAAGACGTCAAAAAAATTAAAATGAAAAATATTTACAGTCTTTTAAAAAAAAATAGAGAAATTGAGAAAAATCCTACGTCCTACTTCGAGAGAATATTTTTTAGTTTTTTTATGGTTTTAATTTTTTTTCTTTATGTTTTTTAATATGGGCATAACTTTGGAAAATGTGCGCCTTGCATTTTTATTCAGCAGATTTATAACAGCAAGACTTGCAGGAATCCAAACCCAAATTATCAGCAACAGCAACAGATTTTTTAATTAAAACATACTCGCACAATGGCGATTTCTCCCATTAGATTAGACAGGGACAAAAGTTCTACCCAAAAAAGATAGAAGACATACATACACTCCCACTTCCACCCAACCAAAAAAATTCTGTATTTGTTCTTTGTTGAACAAATACAATATTTACTTGGCCGGGCGAAAAGTGTAACTACATATTATTTTTAAAAAAGAAACTACTGGCGCCATCTAAATTTTAGTAGAATTATCCTATTCTACAGATTCACATTAGCTATGTTCGTTCGTGCCGCTCACTGCTACACTTTCCGGCCAAC